>VXAC01002073.1:3006578-3153480 GCA_013399225.1 Rhipidura dahli
AAAAAAAAAAAAAAGGAGAGAGGAAAAAAAAAAGATAGAGAGTGAAAAACCCGAGAGAAGTAGCAGGCAGCTTCAGGAATTTCTTCTTACCTCTTCTGACGATGCAACATACAGCAAGTGCTTTGTGCTGCATAGGAATCCGTGCAGGCACGACTCAGTCAGACCCCTCACTTCTGAAATAAACAAACATGTAGCAAAGGAAAGGGAAGAAAACCAGAAACCATATGAAACAAGGGTAGAAAAAGAAGCTAATAAACAAGTAAGAGTGTCAGGGAGGAGTTTTAAGTGGGCAGGAGGCAAATAGTTGGTATAGAAAGAGGCATCCAAACTCCTGGTCCTAACAGAGATTGGCTCTGTAATTACGTGGCAATGCACTGCCCTCTAAGCCATTGCGTAATAATAGAAACCTAAGCTGTGTAGACACAGCCTGAAATGCTAAATCCTCAGGAGCAACACTCAACATTTGTCAGTAGAAAGCCTGTCAGTTCTCTGGGGGCGGAGGAAGAGGAGGGAAAAGAGAAGGGGAGAGAAATTTTACTGCAAAATGCATAAGCTGCAGTTGCAAAGAGCTCTCAGGTGGTGCCGATGCTTGAAATGTTATAGTGAAAGTCATATATATCTGTATCTGTGTAGGAAAAGATAGATAAAAACAATATGTGGTGCTTAGGGACACAGTTTAGTGGTGGATTTGGCAGTGCTAGGTTAATGATTGGGTTTGATGATCTCAAAAGTCTTTTCTGGCTTAAACCATTCTATGATTCTAATAGCACTGTCAGCTCCATTCATGCTATTTAATACTGGAAACAATTTTCCATTGCTGTGTTTTAGAAACTTAAATGACGACGAACATGTGCAGAGGTTGTCCATGTTAAATATTATTATTTGTAATGCTGATGGCAAGACATTAGTAGTAGTTGTCCCTTTGCACTGAACAGTATTGCGATGTCTAAATAAAACCTGAGCTGAGATAAAAGAACTCAGGAGGATTGATCAGCCTTTTTCATTTATCAGCAGGTTCCTCTCTCCAGCCCTCCTGACACAGCGACACTAATTTTCTTCTGCCTCTCCTGGCTGAAGAGGCTCCTAGACAGAGCCAGGGAAAAGATGAGCACTGATTACAAAAGAGGAGGAAAAAATCCAGCTTTGTTCGACTTACCACACACCAGTATCAATACATCAACAGTATGAACAACTAATAACGCACATGGAAGGAATGGGGAAAAAAAACAAACCACCAAAAAACTCACAAAAACAAGCCAAGAAGGTAATACGATTTTGCAGTGGAAATTTACCTGAAAACTGTGGCCCTAGGTCACACCTATGGTCCATCTACTCCAGTATCCTATGTCTGGACAGTGGTCAGCACTACACACCTCTGAGGAATCTGAATGAATTTGTGAAGCCTGAACAAGACAGCCTGGGCTAACCTGTTCATGGGCAAAGCTTCTCCTTAATCCCTGTTCTTTAAAGATTAGTTAATGCACTGAGGCATGAGCAGTGGAACAGTCTGCTTCTGCGCATCCAGATTAAACATGTAAGGTCTGATTCTGAGGGCCTTTGTAGTTGGTGGAAAGTACACCTCTTTTAAGGCATTCAAGATCCAAAGATCAAAAATCTTCTGATGCTTTGTAAACATCCCAGTGTGAAAAAAGGCCAAGAGTTCAGAAAGAGCTGTAGTATTTCAGTCTGAAGGGTAAGGATTGTATTTTTATAGCCTTGCCTAGCCTAGTTACTCTGCTCATTTACTCCTTACCCCTGGTGGAAACATCTGATGTACTTCACGAGGCTATCCAGTGCAGGCAGAAGAACCAGGTCACCCAAATAATATGCAGGTATCAGATTTGGCCCCTAGAAAGTCAGACCAGAGTGGACTGAAAAGTTTGAAGATATTTTTGTGAATGACTGCATAGAGGAATACCTGGGGTCTTTTTGGAGGGGCAGATCCTGCTGCAAACTTGAGATCCCTCGGTGTTACCAGTCTCACTCCTTTGACCTGTGCCTGCTGCACTCCCAGTGACTCTCTCTCTGTATCCCTAAGGTGCAGGCTGCAGATGTCACACATATGGGATCCAGACTGTGGTTAAACAGATGAAGAAGGACTGAAGAGAGAGCAGTTGCCTATTTTTCAGCCTATTCAGCTTTCCTTGGCTCTATGTGGAACAGTGCTGAAGGGCTCTTCTTGGGAGGAAGGCCAAGAGTTACCACAGTCAGGAATCTTACTGGGCACTGAAGGAAGTGGCCTGGCAAAGGAAGACTTGGGAAGCTGAAAGCTGCCAAACTAGGCATTAAAATATTAAAAAATTACTTCATTTATAGATGACTGAAACCTGAACTTAGAAAGCTAAATTTAAAGATAACTCCGGGGAATTCTGGGCCAAGCATATTGGCTAGAAAATCAAATCAAAGCTCTAATCATGTCAGTGCCTTATAAAATAAATGTCAGTGCATCACAGACAGAGAAGACATCTCTTAATGACATCAGGAATTAATAATAGACTCTGAGACTAGTGTTTCAGAGTCTGATTTGAAAGCAAAATATTGCTTGCAATGACAGAAATCAATGTACTTCAATACACTCCAAAAATCTTCCAAAAATCTTTCACCAGCTACAGTTTTGACTGTGAAAACTCCCAATGAAAAATAAAAAATTAAGCAACCCTGGAAAAAAGCAAAATCACCCCAAAAAAGGTTTCCATGAGTCTGCGGTGTGGTGGGTCCCCAATGTGCCAGGCCAGGGTGTTTTCCAGTTTTCCATGATGCCCTTCAGAATTTAATCAGAATTCCCTGGCATTTGGCCCTCAGCTTCTCCTCTTCATTAACTGTCCCTGGTATTTATATATTGCTTTGCTCCCAGGTAAGGAGTTTCTCAGTGAATCAGCAGCTTTCTTCTTGGTCCTCCACGCAGGTTACCACTTCCACTTATCCCCTTTCCTTACGTCTCTCCTCTCTCCAGTCCTGCCCTAGTTCCCAGTCAGTCAACAGGGTGTTTGAGCTGTATCTGCTCTTATTCCCACTTCCACAGAAATCCCATCAGATCCAAAGAAAAGTCTCCTTCTGCCTAGGCTGTGATTATCTCACAGAAAGAACTGGAAAGAACTGTCATGGAAAGAACTGTCAAGGTTCAATTTTTCATTCTTGACTTAGATCTAGAAAATACATGCAAGACTGGGATTAGAGATGGCTAATTTTTGCTCCATGAATCTTGTTGAGTAGCTGAAGCTTTCAGTGATGCAGGAAATCCCATACCCCGACAGGATACATCATTTCTCTAGGAAGAGAGACTCATAAAACTCATAAAATCCTTAATATCACATTCATACAAGTTTCCTTGTGAAGTGGCAATCACCAAAGACCCAGACTGACACAGAGTTTTGTAATGGAAACCCTCTCCTTTGACATACTTCCATGTACAATATCGAAACCTGACAAAACTGAACCTGGATAGCAAAGTGAGACAAAAATAAAATTGAGATGTTTTTGTGACTTCCAGGACAACTTCACCTGCTACAAACACCATTGTCCTTTCCAAGTCTAGCAGACAACACACTGAAGCCTTTGGCCATCTGATTGACAATACAATTTAGCATGTGCTTGTAAACACTGGTGATTCCCATTTCCTTCTCATTCTCTTCCAAACTGAAGTAGTCAGCACTGGTCCACATGAGTGTTTAATCAGTGGCTGCCAATCAATTACACTGATTGAAAGACAGTCTAAAAATCCTTTGGTCTGTGGTCCTACTGATGAAAACAGTTGTCAGGATCTGAAGCCACCAGCTTTCAAACATTGGAGGTTTGGGGAAAGATTATATATTTCTTGGGTGCTGCACAGCTCAGCTCTTTACAAATCATTGAGTATCTGTTTACACATGTATATGCCAGTACAAAATCTCCTTCTCACACCCTCCACCTACACATCCCTCTGCTTTTAAAAGCAGCTCCAGCCATCAGACAAATGAAATGTGCTTTCTTTCTTTTTCTTGCATCTTAGCATGGGGAAAACTGAATCCAAATTTCTAGACCCAGAGATCCAACAGAGACCAGACACTGTTTCACAGTGCAGTGGAAAGAAAAGGGTTTTGAGGGTATTGATGAGACAACAACATCACAGAAGGTCCCTTTTGCAATACACTGTTATAAAAAGCATAGACCAATATCACATCAAAAATATGAGGATGAACTTCATTAAAATATTTCAGCAATCCCACGACAATCCTTCACTGTTCATCCTGCAGCTAGGTGCAGAAGGGTTTCCAAATACCGGGAAAAAGTTGTTTCAGGTCATAGAATAAATTTTACATTCATAATCTACTCCATTCTAAGCACTCATCTCATCTGGAATAACCAGGATACTTATGCTAACATTGAGAGGACCTACTGTAACTTTCTAGATGCTCTGAAAGAAGGTCAGTATAATATTTTTATCCCAGGGTTATTATTCTTTCCAGGTTCTCCCTTTACAAGCAGGAAAATCCTTGTAGTTCTGTTTTGCATAATCACATGTCCAGCTCAGTGAGTAAAATTTAATGCCCTTTGATTGATAGGTTAAGACCAGAAGGGATCATTATGGCCATCTCATTTGACCTTCTGCATGACCTCAGTTACAGAAATCCTCTCTGTGGCTCCAGTATCTATCATCATAATATTGGGGGTTGAAAAAAATATCTTTTATAAAGGCAGTCACTTGATTTAAATATTTCAAGTGATGGTGTAGTCATTCCCCACTCTCTTTATATCTTTAACTGCTGCTATTGTTAAAAAATGTCCACATCTCATTTTGTTACTCAGAAGGCTGTGGTATGTTATCAAAACTTCAAAGTGATAATTATGAATTACAGCTGGATATCTTCTGTTCATAAAACTCAGAATTGGGAACAGCAGAAGTTTCTCCCAGCCAAGTGGACTGGTTCCACTGGGGGCAAATTAGTGCTTTTTGGGACCAGTGTAATGTAGTCACTCAACAAACAAACAAACAAACAAATAAACTTCTTATTTAGTGGACATCTGTTTTAGCACAGTGTTCATCAGAATAAAGACACTACCTTGGCAATGCTCTCCCAGTTCTCTTAATTCTATGAAAAAGTATAGCATTAGCTTCCACAGTACACCTGGAGGCAGCAGAACTCTGCCACCTGCCCATCAGGAAGCAGGACCTCATCCTGGTGGGTTTGCAACCTCTGGCATCGATTCACTCTGTGCAGAACGCTCCAGTCACCACTGAAATCCAGAGGGGCAGCAGATGCTCAGTGCAATAAAGGCATGGCACAAGAGGAGTGTGAATATGAGCCTTCATTCTGTATTTTGACCCTTTCCACACAGAATAAAAGATGCCAGTGGTTTTCATTATTAAAAGAGGATATGTACACTTGCCATGCAGCAGGGGGGCCCCCTTTGGAGAGGATGCTGTTAGGCTGTGATCATCTGCTACAATTCCACAGGCAATAGGAGCAATGTGAGGGACATCAAGCTCTCCACTGCCCTGGCTGGGACTTGCTGCAGTGACTCCCCTGCCAGTCTCATGTTTGCACCAGCTGAGTCATTTGTCTTCGTGCCCTGTTACATGCTACAGATCTTAGTTGTCTTTCTAATTGACAGGAAGAGAAGGTTGTTCAGCATTTTGTAACATTTAAGGAGAGAGGAATTATGAGAGGCTGGGGACAGGTAACCTTCAGACAGGATTTGTCAGCCAGGGATATTGTTGTGAAACCAGTCTTATGTTAATCATGCAAGAAGACTCTAGCATACAATGGACAAGAGTCCGGGTCTAGGACAAAGCTTAAGCTTAAGCTGTTTAGGAATGATTCTACTCCTTCCAAAATTACCTGTCTCAGCCACGGAACTGAATGGTTGCAATTTTGTAACTAAATTAAAAGTACATGGCGGAGGTGAGAATCTTTTGGGCAAATTCTTGTTTTGTATCAAAACTACAGCCATCACCATAAAGTCAGTATTTGCTAGCAGTTGTCACATTATAGCAGGGACGTGTCAAAGGAATGAATCCATTAATAACCTCTATAATCTACCTTGCAAACTGTGGGAAGAATTCTTCCAAACCATAAAGCTCTTAGTTTCTGTGGTCACAGTTATCTGAAAGCTACTAAGTTTGCCAAGGATGGAGCAGATGCTTAAAAGGAACAAACCCAGATGTCTGAAATGAGTAAGATTGTAACACAGTGATTGCATTACACAAAGCAAAAGAAATAATATAAGGTGATATATATATTTTTAATGAAGCTTAAGCATGATGCAAAATGTGAGGTTTGTATTCCTAAAAAAAAATTTACATTACTTCAACAAAATATTTTGTGTAGGAAAGAAGAAAAGCCACAAATGAGGCATAAACTTGGGATCTGACTTGGAACCTGAATATTATCAAATTTTGATGAAGAAAGGAATAGGAAACAGGAAGGGGTCTGAAAGCCTCACAGGAAATGAACACGATACACAATTTCTGCCTGCTATGCTAGGCCCCAGCTTGGGGGAAGATGGGCTTCTTATTGCTCCCTCTTCCTGAATCTGACACCAATAAAGTGTAGGCATGTAGAAAGGAGGCTCAACAATTTCTTCCTGGCTCTTGTCTGAGACCTTGGAAGCCTCTGTAGGTTGTGCATGAGGGAGGTTCCTGTTCTCATTCTCAACCCAGATGGGCGACACCCAAAGAGAGGAGGAAGAGGAAATTTTGTGGTACTGCAGAGTAGCAGTGCCAGGATAACAAGTGGTTTGGATTCCTCTCTCAGCCTCTGTTCCTATTTGATTCTATCAGAGGAAAGAAGGAAGGAGAAAATTAGTCCATATCTTCTTCCTTATTTACTTCATAAAGTTAAGAAAAATCAAAGAGAAAATGGCAGCTGTCTTAAGAAAGCATCAGTGACAACAAGAGCTAAGTCAAAGCACGTAAATTTAAGCTGATATCAGAAGGAAGCACAGCAAGAACTCCTTGGCTGTGAGGAGCAACAGGGTACACAGAGTAATTTCATAGGTTTTGGGTTATCTCAAGCACGGTATGAAGGAAGTTATCATTTTAAGAGCAACCTGAAAACAGAGCATTTTGACAAGGTTTTCACTGTTCTCTCTGCTCTCAGCTTTGAAAGGGAAGTGGGACCTGACCTTCAGTCAGACCTTGCATGTCCAGGGCATCTCAGAGTGTCTTCCCTGTGCTGTTATTCTGCTCAGAGACACTGGAGAAAACAGAACATGTAAGCAATAAGCATACATGGAGGAAAACTTCTCTCATGTATAAAAAGCTTGAGCATCTATTGCAAGGCATGTGTGATCCAGCTCAGTATTTTAACACTCAATGCAGAAACTCTGGGAATGCAATTTTTGCAATAATTTGCTCTGTAGGGGTTGGACAATCTTTGCATCAACTGCTACTTCCCTTCGCCAGCCTCCTCAACCTCTGTGTTCACAGAGATTACACATGGAAGAAAATCTGAACTTCCTAGAGAATGAAAATGAGTAAGGTGGATTTCATTTCTGTATTCCCTTATAAAATGTCAAATATTCATAGCTATGTCAAATTAAATGAGTTTCTTGTGCTGCTATTCTTTTCAGCTCATTGGGTCCTCCTCAGATGATACCTGTCCTGCCATTACATGACCTACCCTGAGAGACTTCACCTTTATCTAACATTTTCTGTGTAATCTCAGTTTCAGATCAGAATAAAGGAAAAAATACAAGTTTCAGAAGGATTTTATACCAATCAACTGCTGTGTCTTTGTCACAGCTGTATTACAAGAGAGACAGAAAACTCCTTTGTCATTACAGGCATAAGAAAGACATACAGTAAGGCTTGGAATTTGGTTCACTACAGAGCAAATAAATACTCCCTAGAAATTAAAAGGAAATTATTCTGAAATAGATACAGAAATCTCTAAGAAACCAGGTACATAAATGTACAAACCAGAACAAGCAATTCTTGCTTTCTTCTTGACAGCTGCCCTGATTTCTGTACATAGGAATGAATATGAGGGCACCAGATCAGAAGCCTGAAACATTTCCATGTTTCTCCTGTACCTGGAAATTATTGTCTCTGTAATTGGGCATAAAATGGCATATTTAGAACACATTGACAATTACTGTACAGCTGGATGAAAAACTGTGGAAAGAGTATTGGTTTTCATAAGAAATAGACAGATGAAAATATTAAAAATAGAGGACGCACTGAGAGAGAAAGTGTAGCTGGGCATTATAAGATGAAATTTGGTCATGTATAAAGCCTTGATAAGTGTGAGAAAATATTCAAATGCAGATGTAAATATATGTACAGGGATGCATAACAGTTTTGAGACACCTTTCTGGAGAGCCTCCTTAAAGACTTTGGGGTCCTTCAAAGGCTGCGGTACTCCACACGTGATTGAGTACATTAAGAATAGAACCTTACTTGTCTACAGAACTTATAAACTAGATGGGTTGTCAGACAGATGAATAATGTGTGCTGACGTAGAGATTTGGGCCCTTTGATCATAATTTTGTTCTGAACAGTCTCGGCAGCAGCAGAGCCTTCAGAGCTGTGGGTTGTCTGATGACCCAAAATCCCATGAGGGCCTTACACCTGTTACCCCTGGAGTGCCCATTAAATCAATGGACATCTCTATCATTGCATTTTGTACTGCTGTAACTTAACTGGAAGTTTCTTTTCCTGCCTAGGACCTGGCTACAGATGCACTTGGACCTGCTGCAAACTGACGCCATCAAGCTGACACCACCCTGCTTTATAAAGGGATAAAGATGAGGGCTGAAGGCACGCCGGAGTATCCCTTTCTCTTGATCTCACACACTCCCACACTGCAGCACTGTAGCAGGGAGGCAAGGGCACAAATTCCCCTGTGTGTTTACTCCCTGCATACCTGCATAGTGCTGAATATCTTTGCAACCCATCCTAAGTGTTCAGTTCCTGGTTTGCAGTAGAGAAAGAGAAGGAAATAGAGTTAGTTCTGTCACATCTCCCAGGGTTTCTGGGAAAAGACAGGGAACCCAGCAGAATGAACATTAAAAAAAAAATAAAACCAAAAAACCCAAAACCAAACAAAGTGATAGAGCCAAAAAAAAAAAAACAAATGCGGAGAGAGAACAGGCACCAAATGCATGAAACAAGAAAGCAGAGATTTAAAGTGATCATCACAAAGGGTTTTGAGACTTACACATGTATAAGAACAGACAATTTGAGTGAAAAACAAGAGAGCAGAGAAAAAAACAAAGCTAAGAGAAGAACATGTGGGAACTCAAAAACTGAATTGGTGAGAGAGCCAAAAGGTACAGAATAAATTTATTCTCCCTTACTGTTGTGGGCAGCAAGTAAAATATGGGCTGATGACTTCAGCATTGGCAGGCGAGATAAACCGTTTTGAGGGACATCATTGAAGTGTACAAATGTTTTTGGAATGTTTTCCCAGAATCTCATACTAGTGTATTAACCATGAGGGCTGTGAACCTGAGGTGGCTGCTACTAAACAAATAAACATAACAGAAACTCCTTGTTTCACACCAGCTAATAGAGATACCCACTACAATTGTAAAAGCTGTGAAACTGAAGTGTTAATTTCTTTCATGCCAAAGGTTTCAAAACAAACAGACTCTTTAGTTAGAAGATTGTATTTTATAGAACCCAAAACAATTACCCCTACAAAAATAATAAAAGCAAAGCCTTCCCTTGGTAATAAAATCGTAATGTTTCCTGAATGTCTGATGAGAATGTATTTAGGGAAGCCTGATGTGCAATCACACACCTAATTATTTCTGTTCTCACGTGATATGTGTAAGTGCTTTTCTCTAATGTACACAGGCAGAAGAACGGGGCATTTAGATACGTGCATATGTTCCAATTTTGGCTGCACATTCCTTTTGATCAAACACATCATTGCTTAAAGAGAGGACAGAAGGGCAAAAATAGAGGCAGATATAAAAGAGAAGGCAGCATTCAGTGCTAGGATTCAGGATGCAGCCCTTCCCTTCTCACACCAGCATCTGTGTGGGGGCTCAGTGGTGCATCCAGGTCCAGCTCCCATCACTGGCTGCACAACAGTATAACACACAGGCAGACACCAAAAAGCAGCTGTGTCACTCTCAATTAATATTTCTGTCTAGGAACAAGATCTGTTCATTTACAGAAGGACCATAGCTCAGCCACTGACAGAATCCAAAAAGACATAAGCCAGGGAACAAACAGTAAGAGCTACACCATGACTTGGCACAAAATCTGGTCACAGGACATGAAACACACCCTCAATTTGAATAAGTAATTGAGACTTCCACTCAATTCTTGGGCCATCCAGTTACTTAAATTGGAAATTCCTTTGTTGGTGCAGGTGTTTAGCCTTATGTATCCACATGACATTTGGAGTCTTGCTGAGGCAGGCCAAGAGTGAAATCATGCAATAGAAGACACCCTTATTCCTGGATAAAGAGGACACCCATGCAAAGCTGATGATTTAGGGAGCTGATGTTACTGCTGCCCCTAACAGGCAGACACCAAAGCTGCTCAGGCCAGGCAAAAAAGCCCACTAAGCACTCAGCTGCACTGCCAGGCATGCAAATGTCCATGCAACTTTGATCTGAGTTGTCAAACCATTGACATTTCACGGACCAAAGCCCTTCAAATCACACAGAAATGTACTTCACCTTCCTCAGTGGATTTTGGATCAGACCTTACTGAACACATAAAGCTGGCCATTTACTTTGATGTTTGATAAATTCCCTTCTCTTTGAGGTGTGTATTTTAATAATTTAGCCAAATAGGCACATGTACTGCCAAGTACATTCTTTTTATGCAGCAAGAAAGCACTCCTGGTGCTGAAAAGGAAACCATTTGCTGTGAACCTCATTTATCTACTCTCACACAGAGTACAGCTTTCTTCAGGTGCAGTACAAGGGCTGAGACAGTTAACTACAAAGCTAACCCAGCTAGAGACACAAGGTGCTTTCCAGAAAAAGAAACAGCTTCACTCTCTACCTCTTCCCAATTTAATTATTTAAAATTAATTTGTATCTTTTTCCTTCTGATTCTCAGCCTGAGAGGTAGTCTTAATCTAAAATTTAAACCTAAACCTGAACTTGGCCACCTGTTTTTAATCCTGATGTGAAATCAGTGGTTCCATCAAATCAGATTTTGAAAACTATACAAGACCAAGTTACAAGACCTTCTTGCAAGGCAAGAAGGAATTATATTAATATGCAGAGACCCTCAGAAAGTAGTTTTCTTTATTTTCATCCAGAAAGGAGAAACCAATGAGGGGTAAAAATGCTACAGAGGTTTCAGCTCTTCTCAAACCTACTTAGGCTGCCTGAACCTGAAATTTTGTTGAAAATTCAAAATAGCCCTTTTTTTCTACTAGAGAAACTTTCATATTGAGAATAGACCTCTTGTAAAATATTATTTCTACTGATTTTCATATGAAAGGTATCAGTTCAGTTTATGTTTCCAACCATACCACCATTTTCTCAAGACAGATTAAGTCACGAGATGTCCAAAAGCAAAACTGTGAAAATGAAATTGACCAAATTAAATTCCATTTAACTGTGCAATGGCCAATTCTAGTTCAGTGCTATCTCTAAACATCTAAATCAAGCCTCAAAGTAGCACTGAAAACTAAGTCAAGATCCCAAGTGTACTGAAGTTCACCTGAAATACATGGAAGCTGTGCCATAATTTCAGCTGAATGCTTGTACACACAAGCTGCTATTTCTGATGGCAGCAGACAGCACCTAATTGTGAAAACTGTTTAAGATAACTGAAAGCACAAGTATTTATTAACTAGGTTCAGAGTGTGAACAAGGGAGGTTCCTTTGGTAGAAAGTAATTAAACTGAAATTGAGGTCAAATACAACCTGTGGAATCAGCATTTCGTTGTCAACAAGTGGGATGGATATACTTCAAAAAGACCAGTAAACAAATAATAATTAAGATTCAAGCTTTTCCTTTCTACTGTTAATTTTAGCTAACAGCCTGAGTTCCTGATCAGGAGAAACATCACCAGAGCAAGGCTGTGAATGCATGTAAATCAGGACACATTTTTTACATTCTAGAGTCTGGCTGAGGTTTCAAAGAACATCTGTGACAGGATTAGATTTGAAAAGGCTTCATTTTTATAGAGAAAAAAAGTTATTATACACATGAAACCTTTAAAAACTTTAGCTAGTCCTCCCCCATGCTACTCTTGTGTGCACAACACACAACTTCTGCAATAATGTCAGAAGTTATTTCCTAAAACTGTTGTCAAAGTATCTTAAAAAAAAGTAGGAAATTTGGAGGCATATAAGACTGAATGTACTGTTTATATAAGAGAAGATAATTTCCCCAAAGGGAAGATATAGTCAATTAAGGTTGGATGTCCAGGTTGCAGAGCCTAGTTGTCAGATTTAGGAGGCTGCTGCAACTCAAAGTTTCCTCAAGAACCTGACACAAAGTCTTTATCAAAGGCAGGAAAGGTGACATTGTTCAGTTTACATTCCCCCTTTGGAAACTGTTGTTGCTTATCACTTCAGCTGTGAAGTGACTGCACTTCAATGCAGCAGATGTATGAAACCTGACAGGGTAAATGTGGCAGGGTATGCACACAGCCTGTGTGCTGTGCTCTCAATGCAGTCTCCTGAAAGGAAACATTTTCAGCTCTAAAACTGCAGTCATTTGAAGCTCCTCTGGATGATGCCCTGATAAATATCCCACAGAGAATCTCTGCTTTGAGTATGAGTGGGCAGGCTCTCTCCAGCCCCTGGGTTCAGGCAAATAAGAAAGGGTAAGATCAAAATTACTAGAGTTTAGGCCCTTCAACCATGGTAAAACACCACACAGAGCAAAACTGATACAATTCTATTATTCAAGACCTGTGCAGAGACTAGTCTAGGGAGCATGAACCAACCAGAGAGTACCTACATAAATATCTCAACCAGCCCCCAAAAGATGCAAAAAGTGGTAGTAAAGGTCTTATGGTCTCCCCTATATGGTTTCTTATCTTTATAAAGAAGTGAATGACAGACCCCAATAAAGCCCCTGTGGTAGTGAAGGTTTTGTGAAATAACTTTGTGGGTATTCCCTCTGTGGTGAGTGACTTGTTTCTCCCATTTATCTTGTGAAATAAACTGCACACTTACTTGGGTGAGGAAGAATAGGGAGTCCAGGCCAAATGTACATTTTCTGCCTAGAAAGATGATTATAAGGAGATTAATAAATCAGGGCTTTCTTCACAGGTCTGCCTACCTGTATCATAGAGAGTTTAATCTTAGATCAGGGTTATAAAAAGGATAGCCATCCATTCCCTAAAGATTCAATTCACCTCTCTGCAGAGATTCAGGACGCTGACTCTGTCTTACTTATGCCTGTTCTTGATGTCTTAGCAAATCAGTGACCCTATGCTAGCTGTTTGCAAAAGGATGCACATCACACTTGAAAGGTACATGCTACAGGAAATTTGCCAATGTGAAATTTTCTCTTGAACTGCTCTGGTCAATTTTGCAAAGAGAATTGCAATTATATTGGAAAATCTCTATACAGAGGATCGAGGAATTTAATTTAAAAGTATTTTCCTTCATGAAAACAAAAAGTTACTATTCTTCATTGTTTAAGAAGCAAAGAATGTCACAGTTAAATCGTGTTTTCATGACATTTTCTGAGACTATAAGAGTTTAGTAGGATCCAGGGAATATATTTTCTTAGACCTTATATTCCAGTTTTGTTGTCATTCCCAATATACCTCTATTACACTGATAGAAAAATATGTTCTCTATTGCCAAGCATTGTGTGGTAGATGAAGTGCCTGTTCTATTTGTAGAACTAACTGAGAGCATTAAAAAACACACTTGCTGTTACAGTCAGCCTTACTTCAGGTTAGAGCAAGGAAAAATATTCACAGCAAGACCTCAGTCCACTTTTTGCCACCCTTGAAGAACATATGTACTGTAATAAACAACAGATCAAACCCTAATTAACTGAATGTTGCCTGCCTCCCACATGAAGGGTGCAGACACACTTTGTCACTCGCTCCAGGGTGTCTTCTGGGGTGTTGGCAGAGGATCTTCTCTCTTTGCTTGCTTTGCCTTCATGGTTGGAAAAGTGGGGTCCCTTTGATGGGCAGAGCCACGCTGCACAGTGCCACACACCCAGGAACACTGCTGGGGTACAAAGCCAGGCTGGGCTGTGGAGGGGTCAGGACTGCCCTCTCCATGGCAGTCATTAATAACCCTTTCAGTTACCACTGCACATTTACCTGGACTGAATATATCCAAACCTCTCTCCATCATTCCCAAAGGGGGAGCTGCAGGCAGGGCTCAGGGACCCCTGCAATGCCACATGTGCTGGGATTAGGAGCCTGGGACCTCGCAGCACCAGCCTGGGCAGACGTGAGTCCTCTGCCAAGGGGTGTCTGTGCCAGGGACACAGGGACCAGCACGACCCTAGGAGTGTGCTTCCATGAGAGGGCCTATCTGAACTGCACCTGGACAAAAGGCAGTGCTGAGCACACATCAACAGCCTCCCCTTCCTTCCCTAAACCTCGCTTCATCCAGCTCTGGGAAGATTCATGATGGATTAATCCCCAGTTTGTGAGAGAGACAATTCAGAACTTAGGTTTCCATGAGAGGGGAGAAGGGGAGCATCATCCTTCTCTGAAATGTGCTGGTACCATGTAAGCAAGGCAAGAACAATAGTCCCTTTAGCATCAGGACAACTGCCCAACCATTTCAGTTTTAACTCATTATAACAGTGACACAGCTGCCCAGAATGAGAGATCAAAAGCTCTGTAGAATTAGGTTGTGTGAGTGTTTGGCCTAAGGCAGCTGGGTAGCTTTAAATAGCTGTTGAGGACTGTGACCACCGATGAAAGAGTCCTGAACTGAATTAAGATCAAGTTCAGCCCCTCTTCTGAGAGGAGGCAAACTCCTGCCACCCTAGAAATTGACTTTTACTATAAAGTGACAAGCAGTGCCAGAGGTGGTCTGCCCTTCTAGATTGAAAAATCTGGGGTTTGCAGAATGCACCTTTCAAAAAAGAGAGGAAAATAAGAAACAATAAATGAATCCCTTACAGAGAAAACTGATGATATAACATGGTGATCTCATGAGCCTCTGTTGACATTTCCTCAAATTTTAGAAGTCATTTATTGGTAGAGCAGAAAATTAAAAGAGGAAAGAAACATGCAATCTGAATTACAAAAAGGAAAAAAGACCCTTAAGGATAAGGAAAAAAAATATCTGAAGCATAAGGGGAAAGAAATGTCTTAAGGAAAGGGAGCTTTACAGATAATACTCTTTCATCTTTCCATCCTACTTTTTCCCTCTCCCTATTCTGTCCCAGATAACTTAGCTGATTGGTCAATTAAATCCAACAGGCAGACGGAGGCCTTGGAAGTACAAAGAAACTACTAATGCCACAAAAACCAGCAACTGGGAGGAAGAGCCTTTATTTTTGTCCTTAGATGAGAGTTAGTTATCTGGGAAGTGCTATCTCCCTAAATGCAAACTCTTAAATGCCCCATCACAGGAAAAACATTAACTGGAATTCGCTCCTCTCCAGGCATTTCAGTCAAACAATTCCCACACACTGCACTGCCATGTACAAGGATCTGGTGTGCACACTGGTAAACTATTTTCTTCTGCTTTCTGGAAATAATCCTGTGTATTACGAAAAGCTTCTCAGCAGGAAACATAAATCTATGCATTGTAAAGATGAATGTATAAGAAGAAAACCATCTGTTCAATATGCAGGACCCTAGGTACAATTAGATATTTGGTCTGAATCACCAAAATTCTGCTTCAGTTTGTGTGACAGCAAATCAGGTGTGCATGAGCTGGATTTGCTCAGACATTAAAGTGAAAAGGCCATAAAATATGATTTACTAACCCTAGTAAGGAACTTCTGCAGAAATCAAAAAGTCATGAATTTATAATGCATTTTTAACCAAGAGATACATGTTTGCTTTAAACATTTAACTAGAACAAGTTTCAGGCAAAAACTCTGAGGAAAACAGTGTATACCATGAGGACTGATATCCTGAAAATAAGTATTTCTCTGATTCTTCTCAAAGTCATGACCCTTGCCTAAATACTGTCCTTTGCTTTTATCACCCAAGCAGCAACTCTCACCTCAAAAGCACTGCAGCACTCAGGGAGACAGACAAAGCAAGGTGTCTGCCCCATCTGCAGGGGAAGTGGGATTTTCCTTGGAGGGGAATAGCAGGTACCACTTCACAGAAGTCACTGCAGACATGAATGTGATACTGAAACACTGGTGTCCCTCTTCTTTCTTTCCTACTATTTTTATTTCTTCTTATTTTTATGTTTAATAAGCATAAATGAGAACTGTTGGTCTGTTTATATTTCGACATCAAGAGCAGACCTGATGAGCAGGTTTTTGAGAAGAATCAGAACCTTAGGAGTTGAACAGGATGTGAATGGGCTTTAGGATTCAAAAGACCGTAATGGAAGTTGATCTCTGCCACCCCCCACCCCACACTAAGATGAGTGATTGGCCCTTAAAGCAGCCTACAGACTGCAGAAAACTCCAACCCATCAGCAACGGGCCCTACACTTCAGAGCCTACCAAGGACAAACAAATAAATAAAGACATTTCCTTCATCAAAGAAAGTGATAGCTATGGATCAAGAAATTAATTGATATATGTTGACATAAACCTTCTTTGCACATTGGCACAATATTGTCAGCTATTTTGCTGTTCTTGAATGTGGCTTTCCTCTTCTCTCCACAAGCCCATGATTCACAGGAGATCTGGTGTTTCATGGAATCAGGGAGTAACAGGGAATCAGGTCCCACAGACACAGACCAAGACCATGGAGTGTCTGGTACCATCATGTCCACAGGGCACTTCAGTAGCACAGTATTACTCAGTTCAGCAGCAAACTGTCATAAGCAGTAAATCACAGAAATCATGAGGCTTGAAAAACAAGATAATTAAGAAAAATAATTGACGGATGCAGGAGAAGAGCAAGACCTTATTTTGATTACTTGTCTTCACACATACTTGGTTTTGTTGAAGATATCCCTGCTTGTTTGGGTGGGGTTGGATTAGATGACCTTTAAAGGTCCCTTCCAACCCAAACTGTCCTATGATTCTCTGATATGTTTTCAGAGGACCTATCTTTGGGCAGGGGAGATATTTACAGAGGCTGGTGAGAGCCTGATTTCCAGCCCCTTCTTTCCAGCATGTGCGAAAGAATTTCATTGTGTACACTTCACTCTGTGCTGCAGAGCTGGTTACATAAATCTCATTCATATTTTTGGCAAGTAACCTGCACTGTGTTAAACCAATTTGATGGTTTAGCCTGCAATTGAGAAGCCTGTGTAAAAACTTATTTTCTGTTCAGCTTTTACACAGTGGCTTTAGTCACAATTTATGTCTTTCTGTCAACAAACAGTCATTAATTTCTTGCAGTTACAGTCAATACCTGATGTCATTCTTCCCTCTTTACGTTTGTGCCTGACATTCCCTTATTCTATTCATGGCTTTTTTGCTGCTTGTGCAGCAATTTAGAGGAACATTAAATCAAGCAAAATATTAAAACATAAAATAACAAGAATTTTAAAACAGAAACATGAAAATAAAATTGAGACAGAATTCTTTAATAAACTCTAAAGAAGAGGAGGGAAAAAAGAGCAGGTGTCTGAAAACAATGTCTCTGCAAGAATTGTGCACCTGCCCAGCTGGCAGGCAGTAGGTCAGGTTCTTTCCAATGTGAATCTTCACATGGGGGCATCCTCCATTCAGGGAATTGTGCAGCTGTTTCAATTTTTCTGAGCCATTTAGGTAGGAGGAAGAGAAATTTTTCTCTCACATTGGTGATGTGGAAACCACAAAGCAAAGGAATAAAGGTTTCCCCATTCTTCAGATTGATGGCTAGTCCAAAAGGTTCACTAAAACAGTGAGAAATCTTTGAAACTATTTGCTTACAAAGAAATTTCAAGATAAATAATATGCAATTTGATTAAAAAAAACCAAACAAACAACAAACTTTTCTAATTAACTTTTAGCTGTTTTAAATAACTTCTCCTAACACAAAATTTCACAATGGATATTCAAAACATTTTGGGTGGCTTGTTGTTAAAAATATGAGCTTTTATTAATTATAATAATAATAATAAAAATAAATTTTTATTTTGAAATAATCTTCCTCAGTAAGGAAATGGTATTGGGCAAGGAAAAGCTTTGGGGTGACAAGCCAGTGTGTGAGTTATGTACTGCAGGGTTTTTCTGGGGGAAGCTCTGAGGAAGGTAATGGAACTGAGAGAAAATTGAGTGCTGAAAATGATGTGAGGTGGCAAAAAACTTCAACACCTGACAAGTTTATAAAAAAAGACTCAAGAAGCTTGGAAGTCTACCAAGAAGGAAAACAATATGTCAGGAAATTAAATGGGAAATAAAATCAATCCACTGACAGAACTTTAGATTTCAAATGACTGACCATTATGTGATTTATAAAGAAAAAATAGAGTTTTGCATTCAGGGCACCATTGAATGTATAACTACTGTTCAAATCTTAAACATCCTGTCTGTAACTTTTGCATGCTAATTTTTGTTACAAAACCACACAGCCTTGACTTACATTCTGCGACATAACTAGTTGCATGTATAAGGTACCCATTAAATAAATTTGGAATTGTCACAAGTAATAGGCTAATGTTGTCTGCATACTTCTAACAAGCACATTTGACAACTGCTTTAAAACTTTAACTGAACAGAGAATATCTATAAAGTTCCCCAAATAATTTTTGTTTTGTTTTGTTTTGTTTCTAGGCAAAACATTTCTAAGTAGAAGAAAAATGAACAAGTGTTTTCAATTCCTTTAATAATGGAGAGCTTCAGTTCTCTGGAAGTTCTTTCTAGAATATAAATCACAATTTAGAAACCTAAATGAAATAGTAAAAACTGGTACTTTCATCCAGAGTGATCTTTGTAAAGTTTCTGCCCTTTCACTAGAATAGTTTTTACCTTTCACAGCTACTACCAGACAGACACCTCTGCATGGAGGAGCAAAAGGGTTCAACATTGCACAGGTTTGCTTCAATAAGCAAAATGTACAGGGACACACATGGAATTAGTTGAGATGACACAAGGTATCCTCAGTCAGCGCAAGCTCTAAAAAAATAATGTTTACTCTTTTTGATTCTTTGTTATATCTGTATCTATTCTACTTAACCATCCTTTACTTATAAAGAAGCTTTCTAAAATAATATCTGGAGGAGCAATAAAATCTATTTTTCTCTGAAATGTCTGATATAAGACTACACAAAGAAATGAGCACTAAAAAGACAGAAATTACATGTTTACATCAGTACTGGTTCCAACGTAAACCTTTTCAACATTGAGACAGTTTGAATTTTATTTATTTATATAATAATAGTTTACTCCTATTTTTATTTGAAAGTGACTTATACCAATGTCTGAATATAGCTGGGTGAGCTGCAAGGTAAGCTGAGCCTGGAAATATATTCAGCATGTTTAGTATTCTGCTGAAATTTCCATTATCCACTTGCTCCTTCTTTTCCTGCCTCAAAATCTCTTAGTTTCAAGAGTGATTGCCATCCTTTCCTATTCCTCCATTCCATGGAGGCTGAGGGCAGAGAAGAATGAATGTGTCCAAGGACCCAGGAAATCCCTCAACAGATGGGTGGGATTGTTTCAGGAGGGCAGGCAGCAGGGAGAAAACAGTTCTCCAAAAAGTGAGGTGAGATGAGATGCCATGGAGATCTAGACAGCCAGCCTGCAGGGGAATAGATGTGCTGAGAAGTACAGGGGACAACTGGGAGGAGGAGAAGGTGTTCAGATACTGTAGAACACTGAGAAAGCTGTGGGAAGAGAAGAAAAAAGCTTCTCTCTGTTCATAAAGAACAAACCTGATGGTCTGGTGATGGTCAGGCAGTGTGACATCATCATTTCATGAAACCTGCAGGATTTTCCAATCATTCAACATTTCATACAAGAGGACTGAAATAAATTGAATTAATTTCCTAAATGAAATTGAGTTTCTAACAGTTTTTCTATGATTATTTCATCCAATGAATAAATAACAATTGCAGGGAACTGGAGGGGTAGAGAGATTATAGCATCTTGCTACAAGTTTCACTGCAGTAGGTTCAGACAGTTCCAGACAGTCTCCAGGCTTGTGCTGATGATCTCTGACACAGCAGAGAATATGTGAGAGAAATCACTCTGCAGGCACCAAGGTCAGTGAAGAAGGAGAAGAAGGAGGTGCTCCAGGCACCGGAGCAGAGATTCCCCTGCAGTCCCTGGTGAAACAGGCTGTCCCTCTGCAGCCTATGGAAGTCCACAAGGGAGCAAGGACCCACCTGCAGGCCAGGGAGCTGGTGAATGCCCAAAAGCAGGTTGTGACCACACGGGAAGCCCATGTTGGAGCAGTCTCCTGGCAGGGACCTGCAGCCCCGGGGAGACAGGAGCCCACTTTGTGGAGAACTGTAGCCCATGAGAAGGACTCATGCTGGAGAAGTTTGTGGAGAATGGTCTCCCGTGGGAGGGACCCCATGCTGGACCAGGGGAAGGACTCCTATCCCTGAGGAGAAAAGCAGCAGCAGAAACAATGTGTGATGAACTGACATTAATTCCCATTCCCTGTCTCCCTGTACCACTGGAGGAGAGAGTAGAGAACTGGCAATAAAGTTAAGCCTGGGAAGAAATGAGGGATAGGGGAAGGTGTTTTTAGGATTTTATTTATTTATTTATTTATTTATTATTTTTTGCTTCTCATAATTACCAATCACAACTAGGGAATGATAAATTCAAGTAATTCTTGAAGTGGAGTCTGTTTTGCTCGTGACTGTAATTTGTGAGTGACCTCCCCTTATCCATACTTCAAGTTAGAACCATTTGTTATATTTTTTCTCCCCTGCCCAGTTGAGGAGGGGAGTAATAGAGTGGCTTTGGTTGGCACCTGTCATCCAGGCAGGGTCAAACCATCACACAGGATCTGGTCCTTCAGACTGGCACTTCAGAATGGAGAAAGGTGCAAATAACTTTGCTTCAGACCATAAGTCTTTTGGCAGCCTACAGAGAAGATCTGCTCTTGACCATTAGCTTATGTGCATCGTGTAGGAACAGGATGAAAACTGAAGGTCTTGATTTTGTTCATAGACAAATTCAATAAGGCCGTTTACATTTTTTCATGTTGTTCTTCACAGAGTTAAAAAAAAAAAAATCATTTGAAATTTTGACTTTTTGCCTCCCAGTCAGGGAGAAAATAACTGCTGATACTAGAATATCTCCAGGGATGAGAAATGCAGTCATCCCAACTGTTCTGCTCCACAGATCTCTCTACATGCTATTTGTTCCCACCAAATACAGCTTTGGTAATATCTTATGCAACAGAAGTGGTCCCTAGCTGAACGGTGCCAGGACTGCTTGTAGGTGACATTTAGGAACAATTGGTAGAGTCACTAGAGAGAGTGCACATGGAAAGAGCAGGGCTGCTCCTCTCCAGCAGGACACTCACCTCTTTCACGATGGATTGAGCTGCACAAAGCAGGTGATTGCAAGGCTGGGAAAGGACAATGAAAGATTCAAAAAGGATGAAAGGCAAGGAAATTGATTAGCAGTGAAATTTTAGAGAAGTCACAAGGTCAGATGGTGAGACTTCATGCACACAATAATTAGGAGAAGGAAGTATAAATATTTCTCAGTTTTACTTGCTCTCTTCTCATCCTGCTTTGTTACCTCTGTCCTACCATTCTGAGTTTCAACCAACACCCACAGTAACAGTCCAAATAAACTGCACATATTGCAACAGATGATAAAACAGGAAACAGTTACACATAGGATGAAAAAAACCCTAGTTTTCTATCCCTACTAAGCCTCTAACACTGGAACTGGCTAACTCACCTATAACTTTGTGACTGCTGTAGGTAAACTTCTTCCAACTAAGCCTAACTAGTAGGCTTGGTTCTCAAGTCTTCTCTTTCAGAAACAGGACAGGAGTCCCAAGACTTTTTAAAAATACTATGTTATTTTAAAGCATTTTCTCAATAGAGGGAAGCAGCTGACCACTTTATTGAATATCTTTGTTAGACTATGTTGCATGTGTTACAAATTTCTCCAGGGCAACAGGGAGATGGCAACAGCCGAACCACTCAAGGTGACAAGGTGTGGGATAATCAGGCTGGGACATTAAGCCCTTCCTATTAAATCATTCTACTTTTCTTTAGAAGATTGTGTGCACTGAAATGAAGTGTCAGAATGGAACTACCAATTAGCAAAGTTCCCAGGGGAGTCCTGGGAACTAGTCTGTGTTGTAGAGACTGTATGGGTGTGTTATCTAATAGATATCTTTGAGAAGAAATCACAAAAGATGACGTTAGAGTTGGAGGCAGTATTGAAATAGTCTTTCTTAGCTCACAATTGCTTACAGGGTGATGTAGGGCATCTAACCTTTGCATGAGGTCTGGTTCTGCAGAGGTGCAGGAGGCCAGCTTGACACACTGAGCACACACAGGTTCAGATGGAGAAGAAAAGCCGCAGTGGGTTTTGTTGTGTGTAACTTCTGTCAAGTTATTCAGGATATCCAAGAATAAAACTGCACAAGAGCATCGGGCGAATATGGCAAAGATGCATCCTTTTACAAACACTACACACGTATGAAGTTATATTTAGGCAAACATCTGACTAAAGTCATTGGCATTTAAGCTTGAATTCAGGAGTACTGTGTATTAAGGGGGAACTATGCTGTTGATATGAACCACCAGTAATTTATCTCCCAGGACAGAGGGTCCCAAAGATGTTTGAAAGGGTCACAACAAATCCCAACACTTTGCTGGTAGGCAGCTCACTTGAGACTTTGCTCAAAGGCACTCTTTGGAGTAACCTAACTCTTTCCTCAAGCATATCAGGGCTAAACCACATCAAGAACTGAGGCCATGATTTCCTCCCTACTGTCCCTCTACTCTCTCCACAGCCCTGCTGCGACCAGGGAAACCATGGGAATATCACCAGGGAAAGAGTGGTGTCCTATAGGAGTGGGAGAAATAATCTGGAGAACTTTGTACACAGACATTAGCACCAACCAAGTTCCCATGTGTATGCATCTCCAGAATGAGCAATTACAACTTGGAAAGGGGTCAGTAGGGACACACTCAAAAAGTTTTAAAGTAAGGGTAATGCTTTTATAAAGCAACCACAGTAATTTCAACTAATATACTGAAGGGCAGCACTGAAATGATCAGTGCCAGGTCTCTCTCTGGTGGACAGACAGCAGGAAATGAAGATCACTGGGAGAGACTCAGTGATTGGATAAAGCCAGATTTCTAGATCAAACCTTTAAGATCCCTCAGTTACAGGAGAAAAAAAAAATAGAAGGTAAAAGAAATTTGATTCAGCTCTACTTTTATGGAGGGTAATATCAGGTATGAAAATTACTGAATGTGTAGGAAGAATCTTTAGCTGTATAGAAATTAGAAATGAAAGACTGTTCAGAATGTAGATGGTTAAAGATATGACACATCATTTTCTATATCTCAATTTCCACACAAAAACTGCTTAGTACCTATTTTGCCTTATCTCTTTTATAATAAATGCAAAAAATAAGCAATTGTAAGGACTAAATGGGAGAAAACAGTTTCATTTCAGAAGCCTATTACAGCTCTGTGAAGAAAAAAAGTTGATTGAAAACAAAAAAACCAAGCAGATGGAAAACACACAGAAGGAGACTAAAAGTTGAAATACAATTCTGGTTCAAGAACAAATGAATATAAGACAGCATAGGTTTACCTAAAAATAAATTTAGAAGTCTTATAACCAATGGAGATGCAATGATCTGGGATGGTCTTCCAGTAAAAATAATAAGAGTGAGAATCTATCCCACTTTTAGATGGAACCCAATAGGTTTCTGAAAGAGTTGAAATGTTTTGATGTGTGCAGCAAAATCTATTTGTTTGCCCTGGAAACCAGGTGGTTTCCCCTCCAACATTTTTATAGCCAAGCTGGCAGGCAGTGTGAAACAAAGAGAGGTGTCAGGCACTCCAAGAGCTGCAGCAGGACATACACGCCACACAAGGAGCCACATCTCTCCTGCATTTCTCTATTGCATACATTCTGTGCCTCTGACACCCTAAGTGACCCCTCTGTCAGTTGTCTAGGAGAATGTTGGTACAGAGTGGCTCAGCACACTGAACCATCCCCTTTTGAAGCAAGGGAGGGAGAAGGCATGTGGAATCCCTCCTTCAAACTCATCTCATTCAAAACTGAGGAAAGAAGAAGAAAAAAGCCCTTAAGAAGCAAACCCCACAGTTCCCATCTCCCTTCCATTTTGTGATTTCTTTCTCCTTTTTTTCCTATTTGACTGCAAAAAAAGGGTCTGTTTTCCCAATGAAGGCTTTAATTTCTAACTATGTTTTTATATTTAAAATTAGAAAAGTGTTTTATATTCTGAAAATTAAAGAAAGGAGAATGGCTGGCATTTATGGGCCAGCCTTCTGCACTCTTGTAGCTTGGCAGTAATTGTAAAGAAATCACACATACTGTGACAAACTGAAATTATCTCCAGGGTGTTCATCTGTCAAACAAGTTGATTCCCATCTCATCTCTTTCTGAATGAGATATGAAAATGAGTCTGCTACATTACCTCTGCTGTCTAAGGAGAGGATGGATTCAACACCCTTTAAAGTGACAGTGAACTTTTTACTGTCTCTGTCTGAAGAGTTTGACTTTATCTGCAGGGAATTAACCTTATCCCAGAGTACCCAAGGAGATAAGTCCAAAAGATTTTCAAAGTTGGTCCTTTGGGCCTAAAGCAAAATTTCATTTAGCTCATGTCTGCCTTCTTGAAGTTTTCTGATTTAATTGATTGTGAAAGATGTCTGATTGACAGCACTGTTTGTGGAGAGACAAGGTCCCAGTACACCTTAAGTACTTGTTTTAACCATGAAATTAGAATTCAGCAGATTGTACAGTGAAGGAGGACAGAGATGCCAATGTTCTTGGGGAGGAGGAAGAGTTAGGAACCAGCTGTGGCAAAGACCTCTTGAAAAAGTGAATACAAAGCCGTCACTATCCAGCACAAGACTGAACTGATGAACTGAATATGAGGTAAATTCCATTCTTTGATCTATACCAGACCTTTACTCAGTCTTTATTTTTACATATTTTCTTATTGAGCTATCAAAGCTCCTGTCAGCTCATCATCCTCCCAAAATCTCTAGTAGCTTTCAGAAGCAATGGAGCATCCAGGTCAGTGTAACACACAAACTTTAACCTACCAAAGTCTGCCATTTCCATTGCTCTGTGTCTGCCATGACACTTTTCCTGTCCCTTCATTCTTTCCATCACTTACATGTTGCATATTCAGCCTGTGGTTCTGCAAACTGGGACCTCTCAGGGCAGGGATCTCCCTGTTTTCCTAAGATGCCATATTCATACATGCAGCAGAGCAGGTATGCAGAAAATTGTTCCTCCAGCAGTGAATTCATAGTGATAACTTTGTAAGGGTGCCTGTTGGGCAGAGATCTAAACTCTGGTGATGTTGGAGATAGACAAAATAATGCTTGGTCTGAATATTCATAAACATTTGTGGTGAGGCAGCAGCCAGAGGCAACAGACCAGAAAGCAGCACAGAGATTCCTATGCTAAAAGAACCAGAAAGTGAGAAAGTCATAAACACACAGCCATCAGACAGCTTGAGTCAGAACCTGTTCATTAAACACATTTGCTCACTGTTGAACCCTGTGACACCACTTTCTCTGTCCCTCCTGCCACAGGTGTGGAATTAGAAGAAAGAAGCAGAGAGCACGAGTGCTGCACTTACTGAGGCCAAACTGCATTTGGGAGACAGTTGTCTGGGTAACAGCCCTGTTCCCGGAATTATTTTTGCATATTTAACTATTGTTCAGTAAAATAGGGGAATTCAGACCACAATTCAGGACTCTTCAGGAGTTTTATTTCCACAGTACCCATCCACATTCCCATTTTACTGTAAATTCTACCTCTTTCATCAGCTCAGGCCTCAGGATCCTTGCTCAGTGAGTGAAAGATGACGGTGATTTGTGTGTTCAGTGTGGGGAAGGTACTGCAGGTATGGCAGACCACGCCCTTTAGGGCCATGGTCAGAGGAGCATTGAAATTTCAAGGTCTGAAATGGCTTCAGTGGGAGACATATGCTGAAAGATTCAGCTCTGGCAAAGTGGGTGCAGATCTGAATGTGTGAAAGAACAGGGGGCTTGGCATCTTAGAATCTTCAGTCCTACGGACTAGTAGACACTAAAATGGAGCTTTCTGGGTCACACTGCTGGTCTTATGTGTCCAAGTCTCTTTCTTAATCTGATTCAATGCTGTTTTCAGAGCTATTTAGGCAGCACATCAGGATGGGTATTCTGAAATAATGAAATTTACTTTGAAAAAATTTTATTTTGAAAAACATACTGAAAGTACAATTGTTATTGTGCCCTCTCATCCTCCTTCCCATTCCCTAGCCTTTCAAACACCCAGGCAAATACAGAGTCTTTGCAAAGCACCTGGAGGACATCTACCCTTTTCAAGTATGCTAAAATAATCTAATATTAATGTGACACAGAGGTTGCAAGGACCAAGTTGGGATCCACGGCAATGTTCACTTAAAAAAAATAGAAAAGAGCAAGGTGCAGAGATTAAGCAAGAGTTTCCTAGGACCTGCTGCTGCATGATTTGCTGGTGAATAACAATGTACCACAAGGTCCTGGTGGAGGACAGACATCCTCAATTAGCAAGGTTACAGTCCTCAGTACCCTCTTGCTTCTTCAAAAAGAAAGTCAGTAGCAGCACTTCCCTTGGTACCTGTGCAGTCAGGGCCAAATCTGTTGCAATCATGGTGGCTCCTGTATTATTTCCTTTTTTAATTTTTGCTGCAGATGTAAAGAAGATGTCTCAGATCTCCCCAGCTATTTCCACATTTACACATATCTATGGGACATCTGGTCTGCACAGTGGTCCTTCTGTTTCAGCATCTGACATGGATCTGTGTCCTGAATCCATCTGTCAGTCTCCACAGTCCAAGCATCAAAGATTGCAGTCAGGTAAACTCCAGCCAAGAAAAATTATTCATGGGTAGCTTCCAGTATTATAGAAATCTCCCTCTCCTCATATCATGACATTGATAAAAGCTTGGAAGATTTCCTGAATTCAGTGAAATGACAGTAGTGACACTCAGCACAGAGAAGAAGATTAGCAACTGAAGAAAACTTCCATCACCCTGGAATGCTTTCATCTACTTTACTGTTTCCAGATTAAAAGATTTAATTCACAGTAGAACCTGTCCTTAGAACATGGTTGGACTAGATGATCTTAGAGGACTTCTCCAGCTTAAAATATTCTATGGTTCTATGACATAAGATTTCAGAAACAGACATTAGCCAATTTAACAGTTTAATTTCCTAAAACCCCAAAAGATAGCTTTAATTTCCTCATCTTGATTTTAAAACTGAGAAAATTTCTGTTACAAGCTGGGCAAAAAAAAAAAAAAAAAGTGGAAACAAAGCTTACAACCCTATCAAAGGGACAAATCCATATCCCTCAGATCAAAATCCTTATTACAACCACAGTGTCAGCTTAGCTTGAGAACAGAGCTCTGTTTTGTCCTGCATGCACATACAAGGATCAGCCCATCTGCTCCTTAGGAAGAGAGATCAGTTGCATGATTTTGCCTCCTGAGACATAAAACAGACAATAAGGCACATGGAAATTACACAGGAATTGTGAGGTGACACTTTCAAAAATCCTTAGTAACGGTTTGAGCTTACTTTATTTGAAAGTATGGTTCTAAAAGTATTTCAATGGAAAAGGAACTGTAACCACATCAAAACCTCAAAATTTTGTTCCCTCTGCAAATGCTTAGATTTGAATATTTATTTACAAGAACACTTCATAGATTGTCAGTGTCACAGGTTTTGCAGAGGTTGATGTAATATTTCCCCAGAAACAGGTTTTCCAAGAGTTTTGCTGCAGCTCTACTTCCCTGGTTTGCCAAGGTGCTCCAGCACACGCAGAAACCACTGGATTAAGGTCCTTACTTTGAATACAGGTTTCAAATAACATTTTATCATGTGCTTACATATTACATAATGGACCACCAACAAGACTGACTAGAGGAACCTGTATTTTCAAAGACTCAGCAAAATGCTAATTAAACTGAAATGTACCACTTCCTTCCACAATAAATCTCTGCAGTAGATCCTTGCATGTGTCCATTATGGTTATACAAAAGATGCAGAAACACCCTGCTGTTCAGAGCACTCACCAATTAAAACCAGATTAAAACATCAATGTTACAACAGAAAATGAAGGAACCACAAACATTTAGGTCCTTAGACTCCAAGATATTTAATTTAAATAAAACCATGATAATATCTCTGCAGTAATGTTATATTACTACATTTATTGTCTTCTCTGTCTCTCCAGCAACAACTTTTCCTATAACTATAGATCTCAAACTACTCACATTACCATGATGTGTAATGTTTAGCTGTAGCATAAGCAAAATTTCCTTTATGAATTGAATACTTATGTTCATACAGTAAATTCTTTCTTTGAAAACCTTGCTCAGGTTTTATCAATATACCTGCAGTTCATGGACATTCTAGAAAGATAAGCTGACTTGAGCATCTTAAGTAATTAAACATCTTGTATAAAATCTCTACTATAAGAGGAAATAATGATACTGAATGTAAAATTGGTTATGCTGGCTTTAGGTGGGAAAAAAGGTACAGATTTGGAAGTGTGAGCATCTGGATGAGCTCTATTCACTAAGGAACCTTTCCATTGTTTATCGTGCATGGATAATTTAAGATTTTATTTAAAAGTGTTTTCTATTCAATTAGCACTTGTTTATTTATTTTTAAAAGTATCTTAAAATTGTAAACAAACTGTAATTAACCTTGTACCATAAATCTGATCAAACATGTGACTGAGAATAATAGCACAGCTCAGTTCCTTAAAAACCATTTGTTACACTGAGCTACTGACAGTGAAATATACAGAAAATATTTAACTGCTCCCAATCTGAAGAAAGACTTAAACAGCAAAAGGGATAATTGGACCCCACAATTTCCGAATGCCAAGCTCTACACCAGTGCACATCCCAGTCCTCTGCATTCAACCCTATACATCAGAAATCTGCATTTTCTTCATATGATTGCAGAGTATAAGATATAATGGATATTTATAGTGAGAATTGAATATGGAAACTGTAGACACCATTTCAATCCAATATGAAAATGAATATAGGATTTAGGGTACTGAACTCATTTTTGTAATGATCATGTGTACAAAACTCTCCTCTGTGAAACTGGCAATGCACAAAAACTGTGGGCTGCCATAACGAGATTGTCAGGAAGTTTCAGACACAGAGCTGAAATGCGGTGCAATGTGAAAAACTGACTGCAGCAAATGAATCTGATATAGAGGTTGCTATAGGGGTTTCTCTGTGCTTTAAAAAGCTCCTTCAAGTCCAGTGTCAAGAGAAGATGGCAAGAGCAGGGCTTGTTTCCTCCTGGGGATGAGCTTAAGGACAGAGCCCGGAGCAAAATTTGAACTGTCCCAGAGTGGCTCCCGTCCAAGCACGGCTGCTCTGCTCATTGCCCATAAATTGCCAGGGACAGGCCCAGGGGTGACAGAGGGTGGGTGGCTACAGCAGAGGCAATGACAGAAGAGCTCTTCTTGCATTTAGTGCCCAGCTGACAGCACTCAACTTATTTTCCTAAGGTAACAAATTGCTACACAGGTCAATACCAAGATAAACAGAACTAAAGGGCTGAGACATTTCTTTACTTAATGTAAAACCCAAGAGATTTGTTTTTTTATGGGTTTTTTTTTTGTATAATGACACATTAAGCACAGCAATGAACAGTATGGATGCACACATCTCTAATTCAGATCATTGACAGAGAAGTAGTGAAGAGGTGGTACCAGAAAATAACATTTGGTAAAGCATGCCAGATGACTTAGAAAGCAGGTACTGTCACCAGGGCAATAACTTGACTTTTTCCTGTGCAATAGGTATCAATGAAGAACAATGGGCTGGAGCTTTTGCTAAAAGAGCAGTTAAAGAATAAAAAAAATTGTTTTAAAATAATGACAGTTTCAGGTTGTTATGTGTGTCAACACAGAGTAGGCTTACCTCTTACAATTAAGGTCAAATACATGTACAGCTTTACTCATGCTGCCTGATTTCTGAGCAAACACATTCAGAGGGGAAATCCAACCCTAAGCCATTATGTGTATTTTAGTTGGAAGCAGAATTTGCAAAATATGGCTCCTGTCCTCCACATTTTATAATTCCCATGTAACAAAATATATGGAAATGTTTTACAAATATTTTAACAGACTACAACCATATCTAATTCTATGAATAATTTAAGGATCTAGTTATTCTGAATGAAATGTTCCAGGCAATGAATATCATATGACAAAATCATTGTTTCAGGAAGGTGCAATTTAAATAGCTACACCAAGCATAAACAAAACACAAGATTAAGAATAAGAATGAAGGTAGAGAGAGATTTCAGTAATACCCAAGGCTTGAAAAACATACCAGAAGTAAAACTGTTGCTTTTGAACTCTTACCTGTGAGGGCTGAGGGGAACAGAATTATAGTCTATGTACATGATAGAAACAGAGATACAAATCATATAAGCATATAGACACAGAGCCACACAATCCCATCATCATGCAACAGATTAGTGGTCACAAAAAAATGCAGGTTCAATGCTTAACCTTTTTTATTTTCTCTGTCCAGGGAGAAATAATTTTCATACTGATGTGTCTATTTTTGGATGCTTATAATTTATGGTGTGTAACAAAAAAATCCCTCGGTCTGCTCAGACTTTGGATAAGACTTCTGAAGGAATATGTTTGTGGAGAGAAAATCAGGTTCTGGAAAGGTTAGCATCGTTTAGCAACCTTTGAGCAGACAACTCTCCCACCTCAATCAATGATTAGCACTCTTTCTACAAATGTTGAATGCTGAAAAATCCCCTGTGACCATCAGCATACCGCCAAGGGGCCAAGAAACACCTCTAAATAAAACGCTCATCTACCACAGGAGAGGAGCTTGCAGTTTCCAGACAAATAACCCACAGTAGATGATGAACAGTAATTGTTTGCTTTTTTCCTTCATGTCACCACTAGCAAATGTGAAACTCAGCAATGTAGTTGTTCAGTGTTTTGAATGTAGCTGCTCATAACTAGGTGTCACATGGTAAATCTGCTTTTGTTTGCTGTGTACAGCACTAGTGATTCTCATTTTCAGTTTCATGAAGGGTGCTACTGATTTACTGGAATATATAATATGTTTCAGAGAAGTTTAATCCAACTCGTAATAATATCCAAAAGTAATTTTACTTGACTGTGGAAACGCCACTTCAGAAACTATTTTTCACCGAACTCTTCTGTTCTTTCTTCCCTTTTTGATCCCCAAAAGCAGAAAAGGTTAATGACAGCAACTTTGGTAGATGATCATTTTCCTTTTCTTAAAGTAGTATCTGTGGAAGTGATTCAGCTGCAATTACTGTCTCTCTTCTGAGCCCTGTCTGCAGAACAGTTTTAGATTTTATCTCACAAAAAGCATGAAATAACTGAATAGTTCTGGGGGCAGGGACTGGGCAGAACTCAAACTTCCCCTACTGCCCACTAGACTGCAGTTACTAGACTTCATGTGCTGTCATAGCCCATGAAACACAACGAGCAAGGAGGAGTGGAGCAAGTCTCTGAAAAAAAAGGGCAGTCATTAGCAGATACAGGGGAAGTAGGAAGCTCGTGTTAGAGCCATCTCAAAAAAAAAAAAAAAAAAAAAAAAAAAAAAAAAAAAAAAAACCCAAAAAAATTGAGCAGACTCCTGTTTCCTTGGCAAAAAGCCTCACCAGTGACTGATAATACATAGAAAGGTAGACACTGGCACCTCATCCAGCATTTGTATTTTAGATAAGGATGGGGAAAACTTAATACTCTGAAATAACTTTGTCAGGCTTTTCACTCTGGGGGCATTCAGACAGCCAGTAGTGCCTTAACTCCAGAGCAGTGGGAGAAAGCAAGAGCTGACTAAGCACCAACCAGGACCTTCTTCAATGCTATGGACTTTCCATACCTCACACCACCCCTTTCCTCCCACAGCAACTGAGACTGCCACAGGACACACACCATCACTCACTGCTGTGTTCAGCTTTTAGGCATTAAGGCTGTCACTGGTTCCTCTTCTTACAGTTCTGTGGCAAAACCCACCTCTCAGGCTTCAGGTCCTTGTTGACAATGAGAATTCAATTGCTGTCATGGACCCTCAAAGAAAACCTGTTCACGTTCACCTGAGAAATCAGGGTCACTCATCTCTCCAGAGTTGTTGCAGGCTGGATGTTACAGAGGTATAATAACAGCCACATAAAATTTGAAAGAGTTTATTAGCATTAGAGTTCACATGGAAAAAGCATTGAGCTGAATCATCTTTTGACCTGTGGTATTCTAGCAATGCTTTATGATCTGAAAGATTTTCCACTGCAGCCTTAAAGTGTATTTCATGCTCAGAATGGCCAGGGTGGGTTTTTTTTTGCTTTAGGCCTTCTGTGGACTTGCAGGAAATAAGCAAGAAAAAGGACAGAGAACAAAGAGAAATAAAACCACAGATCTTCACAGCTGTGGGGTCTATAAATGTACCTGTGACAGAGGTGACAAACAAGGCTGCATGTGACCACATTGATCAGTTTGGCCTGTTGGTTCAACCCTTTCTTCAGATAAATCTGATGTAGATGAAAAGTACCAAATTAAAGAAGCAGGGATTTTAATTATCTGAAGAAACTACCATATGAATAGCTGTAGTGTGCACCTCTTTCATGCTGCCTAGTCCTACTTGCTGTCAAGTTAAGTGTACAAGCTGAGGAATATCTGGGGAGAGATGAGACACACATGAGCAGAATCTCAGTGGGTGGAAATCTGTACTGCTCCTTTCAAACTAAAGAAAGTGTTATGCTCATTTCGATGAAAAGTACTAATGAAATAGAAAATTATGTGGAATTTTTCAGGGTTTGGAATGCATTCTTAAAAACTCAGCCATTGTTCTGTTGATGGATGTTCTGTCTGAATAGATTTTTCCTTTGCCCTTGGAGAAAAGGAAGAGTCCAAATTGCCTTTCCATCTAACAGCTCCTAAGGAGGTGCTGAAACAGGAAAACTACATAAATAAGGAAATGAGCTGCAGCTTTTCTCTGTCTCTGTTAGGCACAAAATTTGGACTAACTCAGTCTTGACAGGGAATATAAGACTATTGCACCTCAGATAAGGATTCTTGTCTCTTTGTCTAAAACCTGAAGAATCTCCAGAAAAGGTCAGCTCCGTGACAGTGTAGAAGTACTTACCACACTGGAAAGAAAAGTATCAGAAGAGACAAAGAACACACAGGGCATTTCAAAGAGATACCTTCCTAAAAGAATTGTTCTGTAAGCATGCTATAACTAGAAGGAAAATAAAGGAAAAAAAAAGATGGTGGACAGTGAAATAAATGCCGTGAGACACAGTTCTGGGACATGCTCAGTGTCTGCAGATCAATTCCCTGTGCATATAACCACCAGTTGTGTAGCAATTTGCCATCATTTCTTTGTCCTGTGGTATCCTCCAAAAAGGCTCAGATGAAAATCTATGGTTCTTATAGAGTGCCTAGTTCAAAGAAAGAGTCTGTCCTGTTTAGTGCTCCAATTCTGTACAAAAGAAGTACAGAATAGTCTTGACTACAACTGCTGTATCAAGAGATGTATGTTTCCATTCCTTAAAATTTAATGACCTTCCAGGTCGGTGCTTGTAGAAGAACATGGCAAACTTCTGTTTTAAATCTTCTACCTGATAATATTTTCAGGTTTCCTCTGCTTCTTCAACTGTGAGTATGGAACTTTTACTCATTATTTCTCATATTTTCCCTGTCATTTGTGATTGTATAGGCCTAAATCCCAGTTACTTCTTTTGTGACCTAACCACCCTTTTACAACCTAATTTATGTTATCCAGTATTCAAAATGCTGGAAGAGAGTTACAGCACAATGGAATAATAGAATGCATCACAGAATAATGACGTATTCTGTTTTATTCTCAATTCCCTTCCCAATCATTCCCATTTTTCTAGTTGCCTTTTCAACTCATACTGAGTCTTAAGATATTTTGTAGCATACTTTGGCAGAAGTCCTCCATTTGTTTCCTGGTTTTGTGTAACTGTACAAGTGGAATTACCTCCAGCCTCAGTCTCCTCACTCACTTTTACTTCGAACACATTTTTAATTCTTTTATTATTTTAAAACCCCTAAAAATCTCCAATTATTATCGTATCAGTGTTAATTTCTTTGTGGAAACAGTCTATGAATTTGTTGAGTAGTGCTGATCGCAGCACCTCCAGAGATCCTAGTGGATAGTGTTAGAAATTCCTCTCAGCTATAAAACCTGACCATTTTCCAGCCCACATAAGTCATGGCTCACCAGATCACCCACATCTTTGACTCCTTCTGAGAACTAAAATATATGTCTGTAAGACATGGCCTCCATGTACAATAGACATGGCAGTTCTTTCCCAATATGTCATGTTCATTCATATATGTGCTGCTAGGTCAGCAGTTATGACCTGTAAATAAGGCAAAAAATTATCAGTTTAGATCAGACCCACAGGCCTTTTCAAAAAAAAGGATTCCATTTGCTACATATCCAGTCCTCAAATAACAGAACAAATTTAAATTATAAGATATGTTAGGCCACTAATAGTTTACATTTTTGAATAGGGTATTACTAAAAAACAAGTCCAGAAAGTAAAATAATCTTAGACAGACATATCTATAGCACCTTTTTTTCCCATTTTTTGGACAGTCTTACATGACCATGGACAGACTTATATGACCATACCTGCCGTATACTCTCATTACTCACGGAATAAAGCACACTTTATCTTTAATGAGATAATCACAACCTTGGCTTTAATACCAAGCAACTTTCTGCTCTTGATTTTTTAATAGCAGGAACAGGAAGCACTTCCCTATGATTTTCTGAAGTTTTGTTTGACCCAATTCATTACCTGGACTTTCTCCTTAGGTAAAGGTAACAAACTTGAGGTGTCTGTTTGATACTCAAACTCAACAGTCCTTGCTCATATGGGCAAGAAGAGAGATTCAAAGTGTCTTTCAGTGAAGCCCATGTGGAGTCCAGTAAATTTACATATGGAAAGAAAACAATGTGCTTGTACTGTTCATCACTGAAAAGCTGAGGTATAGAGCAGTACCACATAGGCAAATTTACAGTACCAAACAATTAAGAGAAAAGCTTATTAAGACCTATTATTCCTTCCTCCACAATTTCTCACAGCACTTGCTCTGCTTCAGGGAAGTCACATCAAAGACACTAAGCATCACCAAATATTTTCACACACAAAGACATACTTTAAAAGGTATAAATTATGATTAGGTAATTGTTTCCCACAGAAAGTGAATGAGATTTGGTATTCTTTTTCCCCGTTCACTTTTAAAACTTCACATTGAATTTGTCCATGAAAAGAGATATATCACCTTGATTTACTTCTTTCCTAGAGCTAAAATTCAATGAGGGACTACATCTCTCTGCAAAAGACACATCAAAGCTCAGAAATCTTTCCAGCTTTGTGAAGATCAGTGCTTTGCCAGCATATATTCTATTAATTGCTTTGTATACATGCTTGTATTTTATGATTCAGCCACAGTTCTTTCCAGCTTTGTAAATGACAATAAGGAAGTACCTTTTCTTGAATTGTCTGTGTCATCAATTTAAGAGGAAGGGTAGTTTTGTTGCATTGGAGACAGGAAATAGCAGGTCTCTAAATACTGCCAAAAGCTCTCATAAGATTTGTCTTTGATATTTCTTCCATGTGCAGACCAGCTCCCCAATCTCTTTGCCTCCATATTCATCGACTGTTTTAGCTGTGTTAGTGAGCCAATCCTCAAGCTCTCAAACGACAAGCACTGGATTCCCAAGCGTTGCTATGACAGAACTAACTTCTGAGAAGACACAAAATGCCGGTTGACATCAGGGCATATCTGCCATTTCATACTGGAACAAAAACAGCCTGCAGAAAAAAGCAGGCACCACATCCTAGCTCTTATTTGCAAAGAGGTAGCAGAGCCTGAAATGATGATTAGTTCTTTACTGTTGCTTTAGCTGATATAGAAACTTTTCCTTTAAAAATAAACCATATTGTTCTCCCTATAACTTCCAAGTAAGCATGGAGCATGTGGGAAAAACACCCCCACACCCAACACTGACAAGGAAAGCTGTGCTATTTTGTGGTCTCTTGTATGACAAGAATTAATTTTATGACTTTACTAGTACGGCTTAATAATCAATATTATCTTTGCATCCTAAAAAATGGCTCCTTTTCCTTGCCATTCTTTGTCCATCCCCCTTTTCCCTATTCTTGCTACCTCCAATAGGCTTGCCTTTCCAGAGTCAAGACTTTTACACCAGAAACTACACAGCAGTAATAACAGACTTCATCATTTACAATCTCACAAAATTATTTTAGCCAGCAGGATTTTCTAGTAACATATAGTGCTGGGCACTTCAATATCCTTACAATATTTAGAAACAGGAGATTTTAACTACCTGCTTGACAAGGACATTTTCTTTCAGGTTTTATGATGTGAATAATTAAAATTTTAAGTACATATTATATGTGAAATTAACTGTATCACTCAATAGTCTACCATCAATACAAGTGCAGACCATATGACATAAGTCACTGAGAAATTCTTGGTGCAATAATTTGCTGGCACTGTGAGGAAACCCGTCACAGGGGCAGAGAGCCCAGGAGAGCAGAGGATCCCAGGCTGTTGGTGCTGGGTGGCAGCTTGCTGCTGACCCTCTTTCCTGCAGCACTGCTCTCTGAGCACAGCCAGGCTCTTGAAGGCTGATCCCAAGCAAGGGGTGGCCCCATCTAGCAATAGAGGGGGCCTCTGTTACTCTCAGGGTGAGTTCTGTAAAGAAAGGCAACCCCTGCAACTGGTTGAACTGGGTTGGACTCACTTGTCCTGAGCATCACCATGCAGATGTGTCACCCTAAAGAAGGATGTTACCTGGACAAGCTTCAAGATCTGTTCATCCAGTTCTGTTAACATCTTATTTTCTTACTCTTCTAGGGTTTTAAAGGACATTCAGAATTCCTCCAGTAGTGTTTCTTGAAGCATTTTATTCTTCATTAGAGCAATATTTTATCCTATCAGAACTGATCAAAATTCTCATGCATTGTAATCTAGAAATTCACTCACTGTACAGAGGGTTTGCATAAGGAGAAAAATGGCTTTGATGTCAGTCAATCACTTTTTAAACTAATATCCCCTTCTGCATCAAGCATTGCTGTTTAGCTGCTGTTGTTCCTGTCCTGCTGATCTGTTTGGCAAGTTCTGTCTGTGTGTGTTTAGCTGCTACTTATGAATCACGTTAAGTATGAGAGAGGTGTAGGAGGCATCTGTGGAGTGAAGAATAGATGATAATAAAGTATGAGAAACTAGTGAAAACAATCAATAGCTGTCAGCCCAATAATTATGCCCTTCTACAGTCTCCCTCCAGGCATTTGCCCACTATGACATTGTGGATGCAAAAAGCATGGGGACTGTCTAATACACATATTCCTTTAGCAGCCCACCACTGGCCATGCAATAAGGTAATTTTATTATTTACTCAATCCTGTCTTGCACAACAGACACAGAGAGGCACATGCATGAAGCCACATTTGGCAAAAATCAACCAGGAAACTAAGATTTTGCTGAAAGGAGAATCCCTGCATTTATCTTATATTCTTTTATTTGTCCATTTGCTGGCATGCAATTCTTGCCAATAAAAATGATTAAACTTTGATGAAACACCGCTTTCTACTGTTAATTTAAAGTCTTTCTTTTCAGACCCACCACCTTAACATCTTTAATTAAAAAAAAATATTTAATTTCTCCTTGCCATTGGCAGCATCAACATTTTAAATAGAAGTACCATATGCTCCCATAACAAAATCATTATTTTTTGACTGACCTCCAATTCCTTGAATGCAGACTTTCAAATCCAGTATCTTGATGCTACCCTCCGACATGTTGATTTCATTATCTAAGCATGGCATAATCCTGTGCAATGAGGTCAGGATCCTTTTTTTTTAATGGATACAATGTTCCTGAGAAGGGCAGGCAATTTTAAAATGTGTGTGTGGCACCTACAAGATCAAAATATTTTCAAGAACAACTGGGGTCCTTCTCATGTTTCTGAAATTCTGAAATTGGCTGACCTGTTTGGTTGGTGGAGTATTTTTGGTCATTTTGGGTTACTTTCCCCTTTGAAATCTATGTATAAACAAACAGCTTAAGTGTAAATTTGTCCCTGTGGAAACAGAATAAAGAGCTGTTGGTGACAGGGCAGAAAAATCTATTTTCATTTGCGAGTTCTATATCAGCTTGTGAAAATTTGTTTGAGCAGCATATTCTCCATTGTACTATTCAGATTTTTAAGCTCCAGTGTCCAGAAAAACTGCATGGCCCAGAATTTGAGCATGGTATGTTTTAGGAAAACAAGTTTAGGTACAGTAAAAATAATGAACTATTGCAGAGGTACATGAGTAATTGTGATTTCAGCAGGTAAGTTTGAAAATCCAAGGGGGATTCATTATGAAACCAAACTCAGCATCTCACTGGTGGTAATGAAATGAGCAATATATTAATTATGATCACAGGAAAGGCATCAAGTCAGGACTGATCTACAGCTTGGTGACAACTGGGTGACATGGAAGACACTGAATGGACTTTGCAGATTGGATCAGCAGACTAGTTGGCAACCAAGGATTGCCACTGCAATGTTGCTGTGGGCTCACAGCACCATGCTGACAATTCAAGCAGGTCTAAAGGTGGTTGCTGCTCAGATCTGAAGAGCTGAGGCAAAGCAGCAGATGCTCATGGGCTACTCTTAGATATTCTTAGGACTGAGCTTACTTAACAATGACACCTGTCCACCTGGCTCTACTGCTGCTATTAACTACTCAGAGGCAGAAGCAGTACATTTTCTGAACAGATGAGACAGAAATCCATTATGAAATGCTGGCTTCTGTTTTTAGCAATAGTTTTTAGGTTGCAGCTGTTTTCAAGGAAAGCTTTTCCATTTTGGGAGAAACATTACTGCAGCAGAATCAGCTTTCTCTGGCTTCAGTGCAAGAGACCCTCTCAGTTCAGTCTCAAAGTTCTGTGGCACTCAAGCAAATATAAGTGGCAAGACATTTTCTGTAGTGAAGCAGACACTAAAAGATAAGGGCAGAAAATGAAAGAAAAAATAGTATGTTGATAATGAAAAGTATTCAAAGAGATCCATATGTGTATCTGTGACATCTTAGAAGAGACACTTCAAGCCTCTTTTGCAGGTGATTATCAGTAAGCATGACAATGCTTTGTCTGACAAGTCACACTGAAAGTCATCTTAGGTTTGCATACACCATCTCAAGTTCCTCCTGTAGTGTCATCTAGAGAAGTTATTTTTACTTACTCATCTGAAAGAAAATACAGCTTTAGTCCTTAAGGTGCAATACAGAATTTGGAGTGGTACAATAGAGGGACTAATTGGATATCGTTTGTAGGATTTCACGTAACTAGTTCAGATAGGAGAGAGAAGAAAATGAATCAAACTAGGAATGAGCAGGTCATAACTGCAATTGATCAGCTCAAGCCTCACCACTTGTTAATTCCATCTATCAGACAATATGTAAATGCAGACACATTCCAAGAAAATGCACAAAAAAAAAAGATGAGGTATATGTAACCAAAATGCAACTTAAAATGTAACGATACATTAAATCATCTCCAACATGGGCATTGCTAATTTAAAATGTGGTTTGAAAGTGCTGAAGACAGAAAATAGGACAGAAATTTGCTTGAACATTCAGACCTAGAATACAGGATCTCTTGTCTAGGTCCAAATTCAAGACCTTAACTACTGTGGCCTCTACACTTCAAGAGCAATTTGAAGATATCTTGTGGTATCTGGGTCCAGGTTGCCTTGGCCAGAGAAAGCAATGGGATAACTTGTAGTGGGTGGACAAACCAGATGAACCACAAGGTCTTAACATTAGGTTTTTTCTGGTTTTCTGTGAGAGTACCTACTAACCTCATTCCACAGCTGTTTAGGAAGGCAAGTCATTAACTCTGCAGAAGCAAGAGTAAGCATACAGGTCCCTGTTTCCTCAGTAGCCACATAGGCCCCCAGGGAGCACCCCAGGGGCATTAGCAGGTGCAGTCAGTCAAATACCCAGCTGCAGGAGCTGAAGAACAGCTTTTCTTGATCATGTTTTTCTATTTCACTTTTTTCCTTCATATGCTCTGGTCTTCTTCAGAATAAGAATTATCCCATGACTACAAGAAAAGGCGATTTGATTACTCCGTCTTGGCAAGACCATAATCTGCCAGCTCTCGAGCTGTTCCACAGGCACCCTGTACAATTTATTACCATGGCAATACCTGAAGGATTACAGAATGCCAGCTGTCATGGCTCATTATGCAGCATCTAACTCAGCACATAAAGGCTTCCTGAAATGTTCCTGAAAGCTAGGGGAGATAACAGTAACTTAATAAAGCACAGCTCTGTGAGATGTTGCTCCTTGTTTAATATACAGTTGACAGTAAAATATGTTCCATTCTAGGCATCCAGTCCCTAAAGAACTAAAACTGGAATAACTTTTCACAAAGGCATTGGCAAGGAGGTCCCATTTTTCACCTGTGGGCTCAGGAATCATTGGTAGTCAGGATACCTAGTAGCTCTGGTGAGCACAAGAGTTTCCAGAAGGGTTCAATCCAATGCCTGGGACTTCTAAATAAAATAAATACAAAAAAAATACTGAAAAAAAAATTAAAGTGCCCCATAATATTATATATATATAATATATTATATATATATAATATAAAAAGGACCTGCTAATTTTCTGCTTTAGGACCTAACACAAGTGAAGGATTTTAATGTAAAACCCCTAGAAAAGTGGTCTGATAATTTAAAAATCAGGTAATATAGCTACTGGTGTACCCTGAGTCATACTTGAGCAGGAGATATATTGTTGGATGAAGCACCAGGTTAGTCTGATGGCATAGCTTGAAATAAAGCAGTTTGGACAAGTGCTCTAGTAAAAGATCAGCAGGAATTGAGTGCCCCTGTTGGGATTTTGGGTAAGAACTTACCTGGAACACTCTGTACAAATTTCCCTCTTTCACAGAAAGCACCACTCTAGACAGATATTCCTTGAAAACATAGCTGTTAACCTTTTAAATTTTTAATGTCTCTAATTATATCCATGGCATGTACTTTCCTAAGTTGGCACTAAAGTAAACCAGCAAAACCTTGCATCAAAAACCACAGCTACTTTTTATCTGTAGAGTCTGAAGACTTGTTTGCTCATACTCAAGGTCCAAGACTGTACTCAGGGTCCAGCAGTGTTGGGTGGCTCCTTGCAATGCCTCTTTACTACAGATATAATGCCTGGCAGCTTGCCTCCTCACCAAAGGTATTCTGAGCTTGTCACTGAACCATCCCAGCAGAAACAGAACCTGGATTTAGGTGTTTAATACATCTGTGAGTGGGGGAATAGATTGTGTTCATTCGCATTAGACTGAGCTCGCATTTTCTGCATTTCCTTGACTGAAATAATTCACATCATTAATGAAAATGTAGCTGGAATAGAACTGGGTTTGGAGCTACTGCTAAGTACTTTTTTTTCCTCTTGAAGATGCAGTTTCTGAAGATACTGCAGCCTTCATCTGACAGCATAAAGTAGGATCATTCAAGTGGTTATTGCTGAAAGAAGTGTAAATATACAGGAGATGTTCCCAGCAATGGTCACCCCACTGCTCATGTAGCAGTGTTTTCCAGAGCTCTTCTTTGACAGAAGAAATGGGCACTTAACTGTACTGTTTTTGTAGTTCTGGTGGTATGAAAGATGAGGTTTATAATCGGTTGTTTGTTGTTCAATTGTTTTGATTTTCTTTTCTAGCTTCAGCTTCTGATTTAATAAAAGCAAGCAACCTTTAAGAGACAAAAGCCTTTCTTTAGGTAGAACACCTTTTAACTAGTCCATCCATCTACACCCTTTTGCACCCAGATTTTTCAAAGTGGGTGAGATGTTCAGCATCACACTTCAGCTGTTACTCCTGTCTCTGTGATCCATTTCTTGCTTTTACTGCTGCTGTTTACCTCTTGACACAGGTACTGATCTTCTTTGCCAGACTACGACTCCTTACTTCTTTCACTGCTACACAATCTCTCTGGGAAAATTTCTGTTGACTTTAGAGTGACTGGTGGTCCTGGCCAATCTCAGCTTGTTCTGGTCTTTCCAGATACTCCAACCTCCCTGTACCCTCCCTGAGTTCTGGGGGGGGGGGTTTTTTGCAATAATTTTAACTGAATTCAGCCAAGCAGCAAGTGATATACACTGCTGGAGAACAAAATCATTTCTCTCATTACCTGTCTGACAAGTGCTGTGCATCTGGGGCAGTGTCAGAGGGCTGCAGTCCTTCCTGGCAGGGTTCATGCATGGCTCATTCAGCCCCTGCTTCCCTCCAGAACTTGTCATTTCAGGGCCATTAGAAGTCCTGGACCAACTGTGAGAAGTTCCATCATTCAAAACGAAGGTCACTCATCTCTGACAGTCAGCAATTCTCCATGCTCCACTACCCAGCAGCAATGCACAGAAGCAGCCATCGTTTGGCTAATGGAGACAGTCAAAATTCCCCTGGTATTTCTATCCCTTTAGGACTTAGATTTATTTCTAGTAAAATGACTCCTCATCTTAAATCATTTGCCAATATTTTTAATTGTTATTTTTGGCCAGTAGTAACTTTTTCTATGAAACTTTTTTGAAAAAACACTTTTGCATAAAATTACTGGATACTTAAGATTTTTATGGGAACTAGTATGGGAAACTTTTTAATAAACATTTCTGTGCAGTAACTCTTATTCTGAATGCTTCTAACAGAAAACTCCAAATATCCATGAAGAAAGTAAAAAGGATTACTTTCATAGTAATTTAAAGTATTTGTCATTTCTGTCTTCCCAGTGTCAAAGGAGTCTTGAAAGATATTTTAAGAAAATTACTTTTTAACAAGGCCTTGCTATTCAACTGTTTTCACCCTTTTCAGGCCAGTGGCTATTCTTACCTGTGCACATGAACTTTTCAAAGCTTGATTTCTCTATATGCCAGGTACAAAAAAGAAAAAAAAAAAGAAGTCTATAAATATATATATGTTCATTTTGAGAAGACACTGAAAATAGAAATTGCAGTTTCTTCCAACCCAATCAGAAACCTGCATAAAGAAACAAAGATGGAGTCATGAGCTTCTACCTTCTGGCATGGATATTTATCACACAGTATACTCCCTGCTTCTATCTTTCTAAAATATACCATACTTCTAGGTGAAACTGCTAGCACTGATCACTTTATTCCTCATATCTTCCAGACAATGCACTGTGTATCCCTTGTACATGCTTTACCCCAACAATGCAACAAAGCCCAGTTGTATTTGGCTCAGGATCTACAGCAGAGTCCAGGTACCTCCTTGCTCCCTCCTGGCTAGCTCCCCCTTCCCACACTGCTTGTTTAATAACAAAAAAAAAAAGATCTTGTGAAATTTCATGGTTTGGTTTTCCTTCCCCCCACTCTCCCCCGCCAAGTATACTCACCCACCTACACAACCCCATAACTTCTAATGTAAAAATTAGTTTTCTCAAAGACTTTACCCCCATTTTGTAAAAAAATCCGCCCTTCCAGAACTGTAATTTTCTAATTCTAGCTGTCTTGATGGGAAGCCACGTCTAAGTCTGTCTCCAGCATTCTTCAGCCTCCTTTCCTTTCTCCTAAAGACCTACTTGTCATGTCTATTTGCCCTTTAGCTTCCCCTGCCACCCAGCTCTCCCAAGCATAATCACATTCCCATGAGGATAAGGGAAGGAGGCCACATTGTGCCACCTCTCTCCGGGTGCCAATGACTCTGAGAGTGCTGCTAATTGCAGCCAGCTGCACACATCCCTCCTTGCCCTCCAACCTGTGACAGTGGGCTGTCACATCTTCTCACACACTGCCTGATCCACTGACAGGGAAGTGGCCCGAGGCGCCTGACAATCCCGCTGTCCCCCTGTCTGCACAGGGTTAAGCTCTGGCTGGTGGGTATTCAGCAACCAGGCACCATCCTTAGTAATGTGAAACCCCTCAAGGCTCCCAGGCTTTCCTGCTCCTTACAGAGCTTGCAAAAGCTTCACATAATCTGCTTACCAAACATTGTCTGCAAAGGGCTTTTGGGAGCTGAGAGTAGAAGTATTTTAAATGGATCATCAAATAAGAAGTTATTGGCTTGAAAAGACTAAGCCCTGCCCTGTTGCTCAGCTTCATCTTGCTATCTTCCTTGACTGCTCTGCAGGAAAGCTATTTAAACTCCACTTAGCACATAATACAGTCACACTTATTTTTCAGTGGACACATACCATGTTCTGTAATATTAAACTTATCACAAACCTTTTTTTCCTGAAGCGAACGTCCTAGGAGGGAACTGGAGCTTCCTTCAGACCAAATTAATCATTCAAACCAAAAAGGAATATGTGCCTTCATGCAGTAAACTCTTTGTGCTTTCCTCTCTCACTGGTTCCTAATTCAGCACCCAAGCCTGCAGAGAAGATGACCATGACATGGTAGGCATTGGCCAGCATAACCTAAACAGCTGCTTTTTTTCTCTACCTGCAATAGATGTGGCTCTGAACTCTGCCCTGTGGCGAAACCCCTCTTTGGTGAAGATCCACACCATTGAAGGGAACTGCTCTGTGAAAGGCCTGATGGATATCTGATGTGTGGAATAAAGGTGTTCAATGATCAAAACCAGAAGACCAGGCTGCAGGGGATGAAAACATATGCTGTGGTCTTTGATTGTTCCTAGCAGACAGATAATTCTGCAGTCTAGAGACAGGGGTGTTATTGTGCCCTCAGGACCAAACAGACTGATGCACTTTTACCCCAACAACATGCATTAAAGTCAATGGGTCATCAGTTCAAGGGTAATAGGAGTAGGCAGAAGAAAATCCAGCAAGGGGGATGATTTTTGTTCTGGCTGAGAAAATGAGAGACTTGGATAAGCTGCGGCAGGGGAGGTGAAAATAGAAAGGTTATGGTAAGGCTTTGTCAAGATCACTGGGAAACAAAATAGTCTTGAACAGCTTTTTCTTTTCTCCGCAGGAGACTGTCTGAGGGTGGCAGGGTGCAGAAGCAGAGAAGCAAAAGTTTACAACCAGAACTATACTGACAAAGTTCTATACTAATCTGAAGAGAAATACAGAACAGGGGAATAACTTTTGTAGAATCAATACAGCAGGAAAACTCTTACCCAGTTAAAGTACAGAAGGAAAAGGACACTGAATCACAACAAAGTGGAATATGCAGAAGAAAAGCAATACTTTTTGCCATTTATGCATTTAGAAGATGAAATTCCCTTCATTAAGATATCATAAATACCTTACACTTGACAACTTTCTGGGAAGAATTAGAGTCCCATGTACAAAGAACACCCTTCATTCAAGTATAATGTTGCACGTATTTATATAGAGTTTTGATATTAGGATGTATAGATCCTAATATGTAGAGATCCTAGATACATCCATACATCTGATATCTAAATATATATTTGATACTATTAATTTTGGAAGAATATAAAGCTTAATCCCTCAGGATATCAGCTAACCACTCATTTAAGGAAAAAGATATTTTCTAACTTCCACAGCTACTTTTTGTTTTAAATTACTTTCACAGTAAAATGTGTTAAGGAATGCTTTCAATGCTTGTTGTGCTTTCACTCGATAACTGAAAGGGCTCAGAAACTAGCAGTTATCTAGGTATGCGAGGACAGGGGAGTGGAAAAACTTAAAAAACTCTTTTAAAGAAGTTCACAGACTTTTCATTTAGGTATAAATATGCTCCCCATTTTGTAAAAAGATGGTTTTGATCAGAGCTATCTAAGGTCCTCAATATGTAAACTTCCCGATATAGAAATACGAAATGACACCATTATCTAGAAAGAAAGAAAATGTAACATATAAAAGAAAATATTATAAAAAAAGTCAGCTGCAACAGTGAAGAACAACCTGCATCTTTACTTGACCCCCCCATTTATCATACCATTTGTAGGGCAGAAGTGCATGGACAGTGGACAGTGAAGGAACAAACGACCCAGAAGTCCAATTAAGGGACTCTACTTTGAATAAATGAGAATCAGTTCTGAACTCTTCTTGTGGAAAGCTCCTATAGAATTAAAAAATAAAAAATAAATTTTAAAAATGTCCTTTTACAATTGTTGTGATTTCAGCCAGAACAGGGTTAATTTTTTGGTATTCCCAGAAGGCTATGGTCAAGACCCTAATATTATTTGATGCCACCTCATGCCATTGCCAAGGTGGGGAAAAGGAACCCATCCATACTGGCTTATTATTGAGGGCTTTCTCTGCAAATCATTTCCTTCTCCTATACCTTTTGTTATTAATATTGTTGCTGTTACTTTTCATTTTCTTATCTCTTTGCTGTTTCCAGCAAATTGTTTTATCTCAACCAGTGGGTGATCTTTGCCTCCAGTCCTCAACTCCATCCCACTGCAGCAGAAAGGGGGAGGGAAAAAGTGGGGGAGTGAGAGACACAGAGGCAGTGTGGTTTTGAAGAGTCTGGTGGGGGGTACTGAATTAGGGAATACCATGACACTGATCCATTTTATAATATTTAGCACCAACAAGTTTTTGTTTTAGACTTCCATTAGACAGAGGAGGAAAAATCAATAGAGAGAGTATAGAGTGGCAGACTCTCTAAGTGAGATAAGAGATATTGCAACTAACCACAGGTATTTTTAACTGAGTTCATTTCAGCCATCTTTGGTCTCATTTAACTTATAAAATCACACTGTACAGGTACGAAAAATGTACAGAGGGTGATTTCCAGGACCTAGGAACAAATATTTGAACAAGCAGAGCTGTTTACTCAGGACCAAAAGCCAAATATCAAGCAGTCCACCTGGGAGTAACTGGTACATTTCCACAGAAGAAAAGTTAAAAACTTGCTGTTTAGTATTGCACAAGAGAAATTATTGCATTTGTTTGGCACACCATCTCCTACGAGGGCACACTAGAGCAATGTCATCTGGTTTTGCCTCTACCCTCCCAGTTCTGTACCAAAATTATGGACTTTTGTCCTTTCACTGTCTTCTCTTACCACCAAAACCACACTACAATGCTTTTCAGTAGTCAAAGTTTCAAGTTCCTTTCCCCCTTCTCCCTCCTCAGGATTATATGAGTAGAATGCTTTCAAAACTGTTTTCAAATTAGATACTCTGTTCATTTGAAAAGGAACTATCTTGTAATGGAATAATCAGGGGCTGTGTTTTGCATAACAATGGCCTCTCTCAATATGCAAAACATGCACAAATGATTAGTTGCTGGATGCACCAGTACCTGCTGCACTGCTGTGTACACACAACTACTTTTGCCCTCCAGCTGCCAGTGCAGCCCTCATGCCAATACAGTTCATCAAACCCTAACCCAGTAAATTACATAATATTCATAATACCTAGCAGGGGCTGATTTGTCAGGGGCAACTCACAAAATGCAGGAGACACCAGCAATGTATAATTTGTCATCAATGGACACAGCTTGATAGCATTCGTGGCCAGCTTAAGGAACTTAACTCAGAAAAAATTCATTCACACAAATGTGACAATCAAGGAAGGCAATCTCTTCTGTGCCAAGTGAGGAATAAAAAGACTATTTAAATATGAATTCCTATGAATGAATATAGGTTTGGCTTAGCTCTGCAGAATAAAAACCTGTTTATCCACTGAAAAGAATTACATCAAGAGAGGCAGTTTCTTCAAAATGGCATTTATTTGACATGCCCATACAATGAACTGGAGAAATATTTTCAGAACAGAGAGAAGCTCATTCCTTTTACCTTGACAGTGCTGTTTAAAAAATTCAGTAACCAACTCTTGTCATATAGTTGGTGTTTTAGTTCCCTCATCCTTAATAAAAATGGCATAATAATACATACCACAGAGAAATATCTCAAGTCTGAGAATGTGCTCAGTTATTGCCCCTATGAGCTACCTGAAACAGAAAGGCTCATTTCTGCATTTCACACTTCGGGACGCATTCATGACCTTGAAAAGATTGTAGATCATCACTGCTGTTGGACCTGTTCCCACAGAGAAAGAGAGTATTTTTTCAAGATACATTTCAGATTAAGACCATCTGGTACCAGCAAACCACCCAGCACTGCTAAATTCCTTCCTTTAAAAGTATTAACATGGTTTTTTTCTGTTATATATATATTTTTCTCCAAGCGCCCCTACTTATTTTTGGGATGATTTAAGCTTGAGAACCAAATTAGTTCTAATGTATTTTGTCACTTTGATACATTATTAAATGCAACAGGGTTGTCTTTGATCAGAGAAGAGAGTCTCCGTGTTGCATAACCATCCCTTTCCTGTGTCTTCTTCCAGGCAGCAAATCCTATCTTACAGGCTGTGTGTAAGAAACATTGGTAATATTGAAAATGCAAACATATTTGCAGAGTCCAAGATGTGTGCAGCCCTTCATTTTACACAGGGAAGAGCAAATAAGAGGTTCAAGAGATTTGCCCAAACATGCACAAATTACTGAACTGCTGCAAAAAATCATGCATCTATTTTGGAAGCACCAGTCGTTGGTCTGCCTTAGCTCAAAGGTGTTGAGCAGCCCACTTGCAAATAGCAGTTCCTAAGTTACATGGTTGCAGGCTGATGCCAAGTGTGATTAAGACAAGCCTTCTGATTTACATTACCATGGCTAGCAGATTTATATGTTGGCCACATGGATGCCCAAATCTGGAAAGCAGTGTTATTTTTATTCGTAAGTAACCCACCATTGCAATGGTGATTGAAGAAGCATCAGTAAAAAGCAGAAGGGAAGAGATGGGAAATAGTCTTCAGTTTAAACAGCAACTAATACAATGCTTCAAACATGACAGCTAATTTTTTACAAATAAATAGCTAGGCACAATAAAGTTGAGGATACAATGAATACAAAATTTTGTATTCCATGAGATCTTAGAAATAAGGTACCAATTTTTAAGTATTCCAATACCTACTAAAAAGTTTACTCATACTGTTGCCTTATGAATTCTCAACTCATCTCTTGGCTCATCTGCAAAATCCTACCTGCAATTCACAGTTTACTTTTCAGTTCAATGTCTTGTTAATCACTCAGGAAACAGAGTTACCAAATATCCTGCAAGTGAAAAAACTAACTGGCAAAAAGAGGCCGAAAATATTAATATAAAGACTTCTTTAATACCTACTTGTATGTTAGCTGTCAATATACTGACATAGAACCAGTGACAGATTTGGAAATTTGACTGAGTAAAAACAGGAATTCACCTGCAGCAAATATGTCTACAGCTAATACTTCAGTGAATTGTACTCCACAAGACAATGGTAGACACACTAAATGACTAATCCTGTCTCCTTCTTTCTCCTAAGCCTGTTTCCTCAATTTCCTATGGATATCCATTACAAGGATGACAGTGAATATGCTTTCTCTTACTGAAAACTGAGAAGTTTATATATATCTGCAGCCTCCTTGAAAAAGTTTATATCTGCCATGTATGAAATGCTATTCTTTAAGGATTATGTTTTAATTTTGTGTCTAGTTATATAAGTGGAAATCAGACAAAACTTCTCTTAGCTTCTACTTACCCTCAGTATTACATTTCAGGCTCTTAGGGTGAAGGGTGTGAAGGACAGGGAAGAAGGATTAACCAGTTTTGCCCCTGACTATTGGCATTTTATTCCATAACCTTGTGACTATTTTTCCTAACCTTCACAAACCTCACGTCCTCCTAAAATTAGTATAATATGAAAATTAAAAAGAAGAAAAGATAAATTTAATGATGCTTGGAAGCAACTTTGAAGTTCTCCAGTGGAAAAGGTTTCAATGCAAATTTCTACAATGAAAAAATGCAGTGCAACTAGACCAAAAGGTTCCAAGTCCCACAAAAGGTTCCAAGTCACACAATTATTCAGTAGAAAAGAGGAAAAAATATCTTCGCCAGAAAACCCAAGGTATTTCCATGTATGGAGCACAGTGTGAGGTGACATCAGAGGTTCTGTACATCCTATTCTGTAGTCCAACTTCAGGCCAGAGCTACGAGACCCAGCTCAGATCACAGTAACAAGGACAATGACTTGCCAGTTGCTGTCACTTCTCCAAGTTATCTCAAACGGTCTCTTCGCCTGAATCAACATGACAACTTTTTAAACTACACAGGCAACCTCAGCTTCCACTGAGGACAAAACCATAGAAGTATCTCCCTTGCAGCAAAGATATTGGATACTCAGTCTCTTGGAAGCAAGGGAAACAAAAGGAAATAAACACAGTTAAATTATTTACTTGGGAGGGGGAGCTGGGAGGGGATTCCATCTTCTGAGCCCAAAATATTTTGATAATGTAAACTTGTAGAAAGTGCCCAGAAGAGTGGGGTGAAGGACAGGAGTCCCGGGGACACCCTGATGCAAAAGAATAGCTAGAGAGAATGTTTCTGGAAAATAGAAAATGGAACTGTACCAAGCAATAAACTGGAGAGTTTGGCATAAAGAGCAGAAAACCTTAAGGAGTGTGATAAATTCTTTTCTTTTACTTTGTCTTTGATTAAATCTGACTTTTAATGCATAAAAAAGGAGCAGAAATTTCTTCCCCTTTTAAGCTCTTTTGCTCTTTGATCTATCCATGTTCCATCTGCCTAAATACTCCATGAACATTAATGAATTAATATACCACCTTCACCTAAGGAGATAATTTCAGTTTTCAGAGAGATTTTGGAAAAATTTTACTGCCAGAAGCCTTGTAAGCTGTTTTGGTAACAGCAGTCACTAAGAATGCGGCAAAAAATGTGCCATGCAACTTTTTACCCTCTCCAAAGCTCATGTAATCTAAAAAGGGAAAAACTCCAACACTGTTCTGCTAGACCAGCTGACAGAAATGCAACCCCCCTTTAGCCAGGGAAGCAGTGTTACAGTACGAAGCCTTTGTGCAAACACTCTATTTATATTGCCTTTACCACATTTTTCCTTCTACTGTCCTCTTATGTCTTCCTTGAATTATTCTGATATCCCAGCTTTCAATCCTTAGGAATGATACTCATATGAAAAGTGACAGCAACAAGAATGTGGACATCTTGCAAGGAATTGCAGCTTCTCAGCAAGGGATATGTTTTTCAAAGAGGACAAGAAAATCAGGAAGAAGTCAACAGCAGCCTCCTGTCAGTACTACAGTCTGAGCTCTAAAGTAGGTTTTCTCTTGTTGCCAGTTCCCAGCAGAGTGACTTCACCACCTCCCATCATCCCTGAGTTGTAGGGCTTTATTGAAAAAGTTAACAAAAAATACAAGTATTTGTCAGTATGTTTTGAACTTCTATCTCTAACAGCTTGTATTTCACGCCAGTCCAACCCTACCATTTCATTTACAATGTCCTAATGTCCTTTTCCTGGAGGTTTAGCAGTACCAGCTGGAAGGTTCTTCAAGCTCCTTCTAGACAATTTTATTCATTAAGAAAACAAAGCATGTCCAGTTACGAGTGCTGGCTTCTCTTGACCATCTCACTTACATGTGCATGGTGACAAAGGTTCAAAAAGAGGATATTTCTTCACAGGAGGCCGGGCACAGGTGGTCATGAGGCCTCTAACCCTGCATCACCACTTAGAATCCAAGGGGACTGGCATGACGCAGGAATTACAGGCAGTGCAAGGGCTGAACAAGCACAAGAAAAGCAAATGGATGGTTCTTTAAGTGCAGCAGTTGTCTCCCCTGAAAGAGCTAAGGAGACAGAGGTGGCTTTAGGTCACTTTTTCGATTCCTCCATCTTTGACTAGCACAAGAATGGGCAGTATTCCAAATCAGATTAAAGAGGCTATACATAAAACTCTGCTAAATTTTAGCTTGGGTTCAGCAGTCACGGAAGCAATTGCTGACTACACCCCAAGTACAAGCCAAAAAACTTCTCATCTGAATCCAAATTTCCCTGAAGCTTAAAGGTGCTTAGATCCAGCTTTCTGGGTCATTTCCAATGCTCAGCTCCTTTGTTTAGCTTCTATAGGGTATTAAGGCTCTGTCAGACAAGGAATTTAGAACAGCAAGCAACAGCACAACCTTCCCCAGGGTACTGTTTGTAATGACCATGTCATCCAAGTAAGATGTCTCTTAACTAGAAAAAACTCAGAATGGTGATCAAAATGAGCAACTGCTTAGGAAAAAAAACTATCATCCAGAAAAAAACCAGAAAATACTATGATTGGTAAACTAGTGAAAAAAGGGAAAGGATTTATAGAACACGGCCCTCACTGAAGAAAAAGGCCTGGGAACATCCAGTCTCCCTGTCTCACAGGGTTTGGATAAAGGAAGCTGAAAGGTGGAAAAAGAGAAAGGAGCATCAGTCGTGCATTGTGAAATCAGGCTGGGGATCTCACTGCCAAAATGCCTGGATTCACACTGTATTCAAAGGGAAAATCTAGAACAGAAAAAATTACCCAGGAATATGAGTTAATTTTTAAAGGAAATGTGGAAGGAAGAAGGGAAAAACAATTGCAGAATGTGAAATCTGTTGCTTTCAGACTAAAGTTGGTTTCTAAATGTTCAGGAAAACACAAGATTATATCACATCTCCATAGTTTCTGGGAACTTTCCCAAAATTCATGGTGCTGCCCAGCATCAGAGCAGATACATTGGAGCACCTGCATGCTACACCCCACACATTGAAAATCTGCAACTGATCAGAGAGATCAGGGAAATGAAGAAATGTCTTCCAAAATACGTTAAGAAACTTGCAGAATGTTGCACTATAAGCATGATTTTGTCAAACTTGCAGGCTTTGTCCTCATTTGATTGCATCTTGCAGTGTTATTTCCTTTTACACTGACAGCTTCCTGTATGGAACAGTTTACACAGCCACAGAAAAAGCTTGGCATATTAAAGTGCCCAGAAAATCCTGCACACAGCTGCTCATGACTGACCAGACACATCTCAGGTAGCAATTAGAAACTGAATGAAGTGGAAGCAGAGGCTTTACAGACAGTGCTCCCCAGCCAAAGGCAGAGATGCTGTCAAATCTCCCTGGAAAGAGAAGCCCTGCCCAATTTGAGGTGTCTCCTGAGGAACACCTGGCCAAAATCCAGCCAAGAGTTACAACCTCACATGAACAGCTCCTTGAGACACTTTGGAAGCATTCTTCTGCATCTTCTTAGTATTTACATGACATATTCAGACACAAATTTACAACTACTTGGGAGCCTTTGCCCCTACATAGCTACCTCTGAACTGCTCGGGCAAATTTGCGTTTACTCTGCTGACCTCAAGTGTCTTCAACTCACCTCTGTGTTCTACCAGACCTCTGTCACATATAAGATTGCTCTGCCTTTACTTCAGTGTTAGTGAGATACAAACTAAACAGGACAGGCATTTAAGACCCACATTAGCAGGTCAAAACTATTTTATGATGTTTTTCACACTAAACCATTTTATGGTTTATGTATTTGAATGGTGCTTTTATACATTTGCATTACAGTTTTTATAAAATAATTAGCTATCCTTGTTAATTTTTATTTCAAAACACTGGTAAAAAAATTATATCATTCTAAACAATTTCCTCACTAACCATGTTTTTTACATTGTAAAATTCTTTCCATTTTTTTTTCCAAGATACTGGTTTTGCTTTCTTCCAGATAAGAGATGATAACACATGACAGATACTAGCAAAAGGTTTTCATAGCAGCAACACCACAAATTTCTCCCACACAATGACTCTGAATTTTTTTCCTAAAAATAACTTGAACACATGAGATCAGATTCATTTCTGGAATGGCCTCATCAGATTCATTGTGACCCTTATGCTGAATCTGACTGAATTGCCTCTGGGTGCTGGATCCCTGGGTATTTCATCAAAACTGTGCTTGTGCAAAAACTTGCCAAGGAATGGATATAGATTAAGTTTACAGATGCCCAAGACAACACAGGCATTTGAATCATTTCAGTTATATACCCCTCAACAGAAGACCTTTTTGTCCACACTAATACAGTTTAGTTCTCTTTTGAAAATTCCCTAGGTTATTTAGATTCCTCTGCCTAAATCATTCAATCTTCAAATTCAGTGAATGGCCTCTTTCACTCATAGGCCACCCTGGAAAAATTATTTTACTGTGTTTTTGATCAAAAGGCCAGTGGCTTTAGGTCACTTTCAGGAGCAGTACTAATTTAAAAAGATCCACCAGCAACTCAGCAGCACAGTAAAGACAGATAGCAGAGTCAAGGTGTCCTGGACACAGCTCATGGGTTTCCTCCTCATAGTGTATGTGCTTCTGAGCTTTCAGAGATTATAGCTACGAGATGCCCCAAAAATTGGAATAACCACTGTGCAATTATACTCCAGGACACATAGAGGGCGTTAGCCCAGACCGCCCCCAGAATATTTTATTACAAACAACAGCCAAGGAATTACCAGGATATAGCATTCCTTTTCAACCACATCTGTCAATGTATTGGTTCCTAAACATCAGGGACATCAGATGAATACAGACACATAGAGAAGATTGTCAGTCCCCCTTTTGTATTTTGTTTCCTATAGCAAGGGCACTGGCAAACCCTGTCTGCTACCAGTACTCACTGCAGGCTCACTGGCAAAGTGGGCAGGTGTAAGCGAGGGCAAGGTAACACAAAGAGGCAGGGTGTTGAAACTATCTCTTTCACCAAACATCTTTCACAGAGAGAGGAAGTGGTTTGTGTTTATTCAGCTAGAATCAAAGGTCAAAAGCACCACAAGGTGCTATGACATTTAGTGAAGAAGTATCTTCTCTCTTTCTTTTTTTTTTTTTTAAAGACAATTCTCCTGCAGAGGGTAGAATGGCCCCTGGTCTTTCTGCATCTTTGATAAGCATGAAAGATTTTTTTTCTCTTCCCTTTTTCTTCTGCAATGACAACTTTTGCTCCAGCCAAATATTTTCCCATTCTACCTACAGTGTCTGCTTCAACATTGTACCTTCTAGATAAATGAGCTCTTCCTTCCCATTAATCATCCCTAATGAGGCAGATATTCTTTCCATAAATTCACTCCCTCCTTAGCACTTTTTGGACCCTGATATGGAGGCCTTTCATTGCAACCCCTTGGATAGAGGGAGGCCATTAGGTCAGATCATGAATTTTATTTGATACTTTGTTTAATGTGACTCAGCAAGAAGATGTGGTAGTGCCCAGGGGGAGTAAAAGATTACTTTATGCTTTCAGGAATTACTAGACCAAATCACATCTATTCTTGCTTTAGGATAGGTGCAATGAACTCAGTTGTAGTGTTGTTGCACATCTTCCTTTAGAGGGAAAAAAGGTTACTGCCCATCCCTTCACTATTTGTAGTCATAAAGACACTTCCCACAAGGTTTACCTTTTAAAAATGTAGGCATCCACCTTCTTCAGTTATTATTTGGCATCCTATACTTAACTTCCTGACCATAAATAAAGAAGGCTTGCAGCTCCTGAGCAGGTACTCTGCATGGCAACTCCCAAAAACTTGTGCCTGCTTAGGCAGAGCAGGAGGGAAACAGGGAATGCAAGTCCTGTACACGTGTGTGAATGGCCACACATCATGTTGTCATCTCAACTAAAGTTATGAGGACAGTTTTTTCCTTGACCATCCTGCAACTGCAAATGTCTGTGGTCTCAAATGCTCCTACCCAGCCAACATCCCACACAGATATGTTTAGCTTTAGTCTCTTTGTGATGCTGGACTTTTCAAGGTTCTTTATAAGAAAAAATAAACTATTTAAAAAACCCACATTAATTTGAAATTTTGAGTGTCCTTAAGGAAAAATAGTCCTAGAACCATTGAAAAACCTCCAAGATCATTAAGTCCAACCTTTGACCAAATAAGGCCCACTAAGCCATATCACATTTATTTTTTGACCATTTCCAGGGATAACAAATCCTTCAATTCCCTGGGGAGTGTGTTCCAATGTTTTAACCACACTTTCAGTGAAAAATTTTTTCCTAATATCCAACCTGAACTTAACTGGCGAAACTTGAGGACCCATCCCCTTGTCCTACCACTAGCTCCCTAGGAGAAGAAGGTGAACCCCATCTGTCACAATCTCACAAATCTGTCACAAATTTCAGGCAGTTGCAGAGAGCATTAAGGTCTCCCCTAAGCTTCCTTTTCCCAGGCTAAACAACCCCAGATCCCTCCTCCACTCCTCATAATACTTGGGTTCCAAACTTTCAGCAGCTCAGTTGCCCTTCTCGGGACATGCTCCACCACCTCAATTCCTTTATCATAGTGAGAGGCCCAGAACTGGACACAGGACTCAAGGTGCAGACTCACCAGTGCTGAGTACAGGGGGACAATCACTGCTCTGGTCCTGCTGGCCACATTATATTTGGTACAGGCCAGGATGCCATCAGCCTTCTTTGCCACCTGGCCACAAGCAGGCTCATGTCCTGCTGACCTGCACCCCCTGGTCCTTTTCCACTGGGCAGTTTATTTAGTTCCATCTTCATGTTACTAAGGGCCACCTCTTCATACAGGCAATGTGATGCTTTGAAACTCCTGAATCTGGCTCTATAGGGTTTTAAGTAACTGGAGTTTTATTAAAGTTCTCCAATGCAAGCTTTTTCTATACCAGAATCATGAATCTTAGGTCCATCTGGGAACAACTCCACTGAATTCAACAGTAAATCTGTCCCAGGTCTTCAGAAAATAGCTTTCTGGTTTTATATTACAGCTATTCTTGGGGGACAGAGGGGAGGAAAGAGGGACCTACAGTTATGTATAGAAATTATTTTTTCCCTGAGTCTCAAACCAATAGACATATCCACTTCAGCAATTTTACTTTTTTTTTCCCCCCCACTTTCTTTTAAGTAGGATTTCTGAGCCAAAGTAACAAAATCCAGAAGAGACTCCTAACATTTTTGGAAGCTCTCAAAATATGAGAAAATAGCCGTTGGAGACAATAACCTTGAAGGAGAAAAATCAAATGCTTTGTCTAGCTTTCCACAGATCCTGATGTAACATCATATACAGATTGCCCAGCTCTGTGAAAGAGGACAGTTAAATCTCCATCTGGAGTTCCATGAAGTCTTTGAGAATTCTAATACCCTGGGGTTTACTAACCCCACTGACTTCAGGGTTAAGAATTCCATAGAGCAAAAGAGTTTTCTTGCAAGGAACTCAACACAACAAAATCCACATCACAAATGACAGGCAGCCAACTGCATGAATGCAACCATGTTTTTAAATTATGTTCCCATGGACCTGGGATGTGATACAAATACATCTTTTGCAATCCACATTTAACACAAAATTTTGGCTACATCCTCAGCCTGTGTGAGTTGACAGCATTATCTGATACTTAGGCAGCTTTTAATGGAGGTGGATATTCAGAATTTAGGTTAAATTCTGCATATGAAAATGGCCAGAGAATGTCCATTTTAATTGCCAAATGACACTATATATTGTAAGTGTGTGAAATCTACATATATAAGGTGCTTTCCAGGAATTTCTTACACTAAGCTGTCGCCTTGTTTTTAATAGAACAGGGCTTCTGAACAAGTATAGGCTTAAAATACTTTTGTAGTTTTGCGTATAGCAGCAGATAGGCTACAAGATTGGGGAAATTTGCCTCCTGCACTCTTGAGTCTGTATACAGCAGAGGCCACACTCTTAAACCTTGCAGGGTGGAAATATTTTCTATGCAGCACAGATCTGGGGACTGCTATCCTTCCCTGCAAGGTTTTTACTATAGCATGAAATTCTGATTTAGGTGGGTGTATGTGAAATGATAACTGAGCCTCTATTGTCTCTAAACATAGAGTCACTGCTACATTAATTTAACCAGCAGTGCTTCCTGACAAATGGCTCACACTTCTACAGGAACATTTAGGAATTATTTCACTCTAAAAAAAAATAGGTTAATTAGACATCTGCTCTTCCCCCTGTTTATGCTGCTTTGTTGTTCTGCTTTCTCATACTTTCCCAAAGTATTGGCACACACAAATAATTTAACTTTCCTCTCTTGTTTTCTGCAATAACTTCCCTCCAGGTTCAGCCCTGGTTTACTCCTATTCCAGCGCTCCTCCCTAATCCTTCTGCTTCATTTCTCTCTTCCCTTTTCATCCGTAATAGCTCATCATCCATATATTTCTCTTGTCTCCACTCACCCAGGAAAGAAGCATGTCAGCAGTGTAGAGCACTGTGTAAATGTTACAGGGCTATGTAAATGTTTTGAAATAAGTCCTTTGAGGCAAAAGAGGAAAATTTTTCTCTGGCTGAATTTAATAATAAGATCTTGCAAACAAGATGAGAAAAATTTATTTGAATTTATATCCTAATATTATGTCCTAAATTTATTCCCAGCACTCTCATCCTTTTAAAAGAATACAATAACAGCAAATGAGCATGATTCCACCTCTTTTTTAATGGAAAATCATCCATGTCTCTTCTGTATCCATCTCAGCAGACTGGAGCACAACCTTAGGCTCACTTAAGCTTTGTCATTGTAAGAGGAGATCAGAAAGCAGTGCTATGAGGTAATTTTGTTTAAAAACAAAGATGAGACTGTCCTACCTCTAGCTGAGCTTACAAATGAGCCTCCCAGAATTAAGAAAAATATTGTAGAGTCATTGAATGGTTTGGGTTGGAAGAGAACTTAAGGTCATCTAGTTCCAAACCCCTTGCCACAGGCAGGGACCTTCCACAAGATCAGGCTGGTCAGATCCGCATCCAACCTGGCCTTGGACTTGGCCAGGAATGGTGCATCCAGAACTTCTCTGGGCAACCTGTTCCAGTAGTATGTAATCTAAACCTACACTCTTTCATAAAGCCATTAGTCCTTATTCTTACACTACATGCTGTTGTGAGAAGTCCCTCTCCAGCTCTCTTGTAGTTCCATTTACATACTGAAGTGTTATAAAGTCTCTCTGAAGCCTTCTGTTCTCCAGTAGGAAGAGTCCCAACACTCTCAGCCTGTCTTCCTAGCAGATGTGCTCCAGCTGTCTGATCCTCTTTATGGCCCTTCTCCATACCCACTAAAATAGGTCTATATCCTTCTTAGGTAGGATGCAAGATTTTACCTGGGGTGTCACAAGGACAGAGTATAAGGGCAAAATAAATCCCCTCCCTCAACCTGCTCATCACACTGCTTTTGATGCACACCAGCATATGGCTGGTATGCTGTGCTGCAAGCACATGCTGATGGGCCATGCTGCTCTTCTTGTCAACCAATACCTCCAAGTATTCATCCTCAGGGCTACTCTCAATCCATTCTTCACTAAGCCTGTATTTATGCTTCAGATTACCCTGATCCATGTGCAGAACTTTGAAATATAACAAAACATTTTAGTGTTCTGGAATAATAATCACATACAATAATAATAAGACAAATGTAATATGATAAGTAGGGGTCAAAGGCTCAGGAAGTCTCTTGAAGTGTCACTAATGAAAGAGAAAGCCTTGTACCACAGCCTTATTTTCCTCTCTATAAATTAATCTACCTTGCACACCCTCCTGCATATGTGCTGTTCTGTGGATCAGCTAGCTTTAATGGAACCACAAAGTTAAAATACGGGAGAACAATTCCAATCACCTGTTCAGCATCCCCAGTACCTGACCATTTTCTCAAGCCTGAGGCAACAGTGTTTGATACAACAAAGATGCTACCAAGAGAGGAAGAATTGAGGGTTCCCAGATATTTTCTAGAAATTAAGCATGGGATGGAGGCAGACCACGTGCTTGAATTACAAAACCACCATCATATGTTAATGAGAAGAAAATCTGAAAATTGGATGATAAAATGGGATGTAATTTCTGGGGAGGAAGATGTGGAAATTTTCTACCTGACAATTTACTCAGCAGCCTATGTGAACTGAGGGGAAAACACTGGTTATTCTCTTTCACGTCTGGAGCTTGATTCAACTCTCACGAAATGGTTCCTTGAATATATCCAGTTAACACGCATCTCAGCTGAACATGCTGACAGATGTGTTAAAAACAATCTCAAATCTCAGGGGACCGATAGTATTTGGGTACAAAGTACAAGTGTGCAAACAGTCAGCTGTTCTGGGCTCATTTAACTTTTTCCAGACTGAAAAGAATTGAAATATAGGGGTGATGCATTCCCTGCTAGTACAGAAAATGCCAACATGTTTTAACAAGAATGCCAAAAGCTTCCTGGAGTTTTCTGAGAGTTCACTGTCTGGGATGCTATTCCTGGTGGGAATATGTGACAACAGACATTAGTCACTGCTGCAGATATTAACACAGCAAGCCAACACAGGATTGCACGCACTGATTCTTCCTTTCAGTGCGAACACCAACCAAGCCTAATCAAAGAGCAGAAGCACAGCATATCCCTTGGGACAGGATTATGCTTTGTTCTCAGGTTCTCTTTTGGAAGAATGACTCTCAGAGTTTTGCACAGTGCATTTTGTTTCTCAAAGGCATTCAGCAGAACATAAGTATACATGATTCTTTCACATCTTAAAAACATTGACCACCTCTTAGCTATTATAACACTTCAGTTTCTGGCTTTGTTAATGGCAGCATGGAGGGCTCAGTGTGACTCTAGAAGTGAGAATATAGGGCTGTGGAGCTTCATTAAACAGGAGGATATCTCCTGAGGTACAGATCTTAGATTGTCAGATGGCTGTACAAGGGAAGAATTTGGACATGCAAATCCAGGAATTCTGCAAGTCTTTTTGAAATTCCCCCTTTGGGAAATGACCGACACATTAGGGGTCTTATAGGGTTAGAGAAACAAAGGTGGATCACCAGAGGGAACACTGTGTATCATTACTCAGGTCTGCCTCATTTATTTCCACTTAAACTAATAAAAATTGAAGGGCATCTGCAAAACTCAGATTATTTAGATCCACTGTTAGAGTACTTGGCAAATTGAGGAAAGGCTGTAATAGAAGTACATATAAATATTGAAACAAATGCCTAAGTAGGAGTATCAGTGGATTTCCCTACACAGAAAGACACTGTGGCTTAGCATAGACTGGAGTACTGAACTATTATGATGTTACTGTTTCAATATGCATCCTGAAAACACACAGTATCTCCATACATCACCAGATAGAGATTTCTCTTGCATCTTCATAGGCAGTGGTATAATCTAGCAAGCCGATAATAAATATTCTGGTGTATTAAACTATAACATTGACTTAGTCTTTATTTTCTTTCTAAAATGTGCACCCAAACTCAAGCCACTGAAATCTCAACTTCACTTAAAAGCTCTCCTCATAAACCTGATTTCACCTAGATTCCAAGGAAATTCTGTACAAGTACAGCTCCTAATAGGCATCATATTACGACATGAGATTTTGCTGCAAAGCACCATCATGTGAAAAACCAGCAGTGTTCAGCAAGGAACCAAATAACATCTATGACATGTTGCTGGTTTAGGTGAAATTGCAGAGCTGCAGAGCTGCGTGCAGCTGTTTGCTGTTCATCAAAATGTGAAGTTCTGTTTCAGAAAGTCATATTCTCATGTTTGAACTTTGAATTCAGAAATCTACTCCCAAGCACACTACAGAAGAGAGAATTCTTGTTGCAACCATACTAAGCATCATATTGGACATGCATTCTTTATATCCTCACCTTTGTCCTACCATGAGTCATATTTGGTTTTTTTTCCCCAGTGGAGATGCACATGAACAAACATCCCAGCCACTGGAACCAAGATCCGATATGGATATCAATACTGGCCAGAAAGGTGTCTTTTTATTGTCCTTTTGCTATGGTCTTTTATATTAGAGCGAGAATTTGAGTGCTTGCAAGATGCAACAGAAGCGTTCCATACAGAAAACTGCAAGCAAAGCTAGAAAGTAATCTGTTGCAATATTATTTGATACCTTTCTGAGCCGGTGAATGGGCAAAAACCTCCGAATATTCGTTTCTGTGATAAGGGAACATGGAGTGCTGTTAAGCTTGTAGTCCAGAAAGTGAGGAAAGGAACAATACTAAAGTTTGGCAGAAAACAAGGGAAAGGAACAGAAGAGTCCCTTATAAAAAGCATTCACCATGCACAAATCCTAGTGTTAAACAGCATAAAAAGACTTGGAGAAGGGAAGTCATTAAATATAAGATAATTATTTCATTGGCCTGAGATATTTTGTCGAGGCTTTACCTGTACTATTGCAAAAGGAGGGGAAGAGGAAGGATCTTATACTGTTTTCTGAAAAATATTGCTTTCACTGAAAAAAATCAGGTCCAGGAAGAGTCTTGGAATAAGGCTATGATATTTTACCTGCTAAATAATCAGGAACCTTGTAATTCATAAGAAAGGGTCATAGAAAATCCTTTTCTTATCACTCCCAATATTCTGTGATATTCTACTTTCCACCTTTGAGAGCAATATTGAAGTTGTTAGCTATGCCTGGAGTCATGTTTACTAGGGTTAAAAAGGAAAAGGATGCACAAGACTGAATAGTCCTCTTGCAGGACTACCAGAGTGTATTTTAGCTGTTTTGCATGCACACAAGAGTGAGCAAGTCTGCTGGTCTATTGTCAGCCTGGCTGGGCTGCTCGCAGAGCTGCGAAAGAAAGATACATTAGAGGTTCCCTTCAGTCCCCAGTAGGCTGCCTTGTCTGGAGCTTGATTTAGCAAGATATGCATTGCTAGTTACAGTTAAGCAAACTGGCAGCACTGTAGGAGTAGCAACAGGAGCTGAAGCATCCAAGAAGGTTATTTTGCATGAATTATGATTTTGGCCACCTTCAACTCCATGCTGCCTTAGATGCTGCCTTCAGGATGGGTGTTTTGCACTTGGCAGTCCATCTGCCCCTCCAGCGATGGCCAAGCCCAATTTATCAAGTGCAAACAGAGAAATGGAAGATTTATGAGCGTTGTATAGCCCCTTAATCAGTGTAATAGTGCTTTCTCAAAAGAGAATTACATGATAGATAAAATATATGGCGAGAGATTTGACCTTGGCATTTCACCATGGCTAATGGCACACAGTGAATTGACAGAAAACAGATCTTGCCTGAAACAAACACCAAGCATAAGCCAGTGATGAGAGATGCCAGGTCCCAGCCACTCTGTATAAGGAACAGGCAGAAATGAAGCTGGATATAACAACAGACGCAAAAGCCAAATAGGACCCAGTCCCTGGGCAAAGCAATGAATGTTTCAAACCTCAAAGTGCATATTTAAAATGAAAAGCAATGTAAAAGATTCACTGTGAGAGCAGGCAAAAACCTTTCCTAAAAAAAATGCTTTGACATGCAGTGGTTGCTGTGGACAAGCAGCACTCGGTAAGTTCAGACTGTTTGTTGAGCTTTTCACTTTGAGTATGAAAGAGAATATAAAGCTCATTAGGAGATGATGTTTCCAAAAATCCACACAATAACAGTGTATTTCTTAATGATGATATTTTGAAGGAATTATAACTCTTATCCCTTAGGACTAGTGCAGTGAAAGGTACTGAAGTAAGATGGTGAAGCCTTCCGTCTGGACTGCCTGCCATGTGGGGCAATTGTCTTGTCTCAGACAAGGGATTTTAAGATAAATCCCACTGAGCACCTTTATATCTCAAATAATTTACTTTCTGGACATCTTTCTCAAATTTTACAAGTGAAGTCAGAGCAGACTAAATAAAAGAACCAGACTCTTTTTCAGTGGCACCCAGGGACAGGACAAAAAAGCAAAGGGCACAAACTAAAACACTGGAGGTTACATCTGAAAATCAGGGAACACTTTCACTGTGAAAATTTCCAGGTAGTATTACAGGTTGACCAGAAATGTCATAGGGACTCCATCCCTGGAGATTTCTAAAGCCCTCTGGACATGGTCCTGGGCAGTGCACTGTAGGTGGCCCTGTTTGAGCACATGACTTCCAGAACAAATCTCATCTACTACTTGCAATCCCAACAAGTGGCAAAACGCTGAGTGAGAAGGTGTTATTGTCACAGCCATATTTCAGAGTCATATTTTTGCTCCTTAGCTTTCAGACTTTCCTTAGCCCTTAGAGTTGGCTCATACCTGGGACACTTCATACAGTTGCTCTCAGAATGAGTAACTGCAGACACAACTCTCTTACATCCCACAAGTTACATCGGTCTGCAGTGCCAGGTACTGGCATTCCTCCTGATTGGTATCAGCTGGAGGTTGTATCCTCACCCATTGCTCTGTCTCACTTCTCCCATCTTTACTTTCTTCTTCCTTTAATCTTGCTACACTTATTCCACATAACAGGGGTGAAAAACTCTTGCTCGGAAACATTAGTAGTGTTTCCACTGGGCAAATTGGGAATATAATCAGATTATTCCCTGGTAGCTGGAATAAGATGCGAGTGAAATTGCTTACAATTATACTCTGCAAGGTGTTTGAGCATAGAAGAGGGAGAAGACTGAAGAATTCTGATATTGTAAGCCAACACTGTGAAAGAATTTAATTTTTAAATAATATAGGAAGTCATCAGAACTGCAAGATATCCATTGAAGATTTGCTGCAAGCCTTCATCAGCCTGGTGGGAAAGGCATAAAGAAAGCACACTTGGATGTAGGAAAGTGGGGCACTGAGCGATTGAGTGACTGATTACTCCGATCACCTTCTAGATGAAAGCATGTTTATCTACTCCTCTACTTCTTCCTCAAAGTGTTAACTCTCTCACCTTCCCTTATAACTAAAGTCAATCTCTAAAGGTATAACTATTTTAAGAATAATTTGGCCTGTGGCTATCCTACTTTGGGAAGAGGACTAGAGAAAATTGCTCATTTGGCTAGCAAAAGAGAGTAGAGTCAACCACTATCCTCCTCCCTGCATGCACCTTTATTAGGAGAACCTAAAAGTCCAAGAAGATGCCAAAATAGAAAGTTACAGTACTAACTGACCAGAAAAAATCCCTCCTTATCTCGCTTCCTCATAAAATCCAAAGTTACTCCAGTTCAGTTTCCAACAATCATTCACTGAACAGGGACATAAGTCACTCCAGAGGCAGGCAAAGGATGGGCTCTTTCAGACTGCAGCACTGCACGGGGTTCTTGTCTCCCTGGTATCAGCTCCGTTGGGAACATTCTACATATATGTGTGTATGTGACACACTAGGGCAATTAGCAGAATGAATGATGTCTCTTCAACCTGGATTTTGGAGCTGAGAAAGCCCCCACAAGTTCTTATTTTATTTAAAAATTCACTTCAGTACCTTGAGCCTACTCCCCACCACACTTACTCACCAGTCCCTAGAGAGCATAAGTCACACAGGGGAACTGAGCCCACATTTAGTACATTAAGTCTTGTTTCCTTAAAAAGGCAAAAATTTGCAATTTACAAGTCAGTGTCACACGTTCAGCTGTAAAGGATAATGTTCTTCACCTCCTGTTAACAAGCCAACTAATCCAGCAATTTTTTAGAAATTCCTAGAAAATGTAACAATGTTCCCGTGTTGCTGGGAGCTTGCAGCACTCCTCGATAAACGCAGTAACTAGGCACAGGCAGACAATACCAGCTACTCCCTGAGCCCCTGTCACGTGTCCTCCACCACGCCTACAGCACAAAGCATAAACACAGAAACTTCACTGCACCCCTCGTGACCAGATGACTGCCCAGGAAAATTGTTACTAAAAGTGCCCCTTACTGAGAGTCTGCTTTCGTGCAGCACTATCTGATTACTGCACTCCCAGACCCAGAGCCACACCTGAGCTAAAGGTTCATTATATTCCCTGGCTCTGTTGGCTGCTGCTAAGAGCTGATTTCAGTGAAGCTGCTTGACTGACTCCTGCATGGAACTCAGCCTAATGAATTCCTGGAAAAATGTCAATGCCCCAGAACTTTATCCAAGCCTGAACATAAGCCTTATCCAATACTCCCAACAGATACAATTGATCTTTCCTTGTTTATTATGTGGTTGACCCACTATAAGCTATAATAAGACAGACTGTAGGTGCATAGGGTTGTTTTATAGCTTCTCCGTAGAATGCCTTAATTAGTATTCTTGATATGATTTGAACACAAGTAAAGTGATGAAAACATTGGCAGTATTTTGCCTTATGCAATATGATCATTCATATTCTCATGTGGCTCCAAGAAGCATTTTATGACTAAGTGTAGAAGAGGAGGAAGCACCTATGGCAAAAAGTTCCCTGATTCTATAAAATAAAACTTATGGAAGGTCAAAAAATCTTTCAACTCTTGTGAATTCCTGTGCATATCTTTGCAATATTGTCTTCTGTGTCCTACAAAAACAACAATGCATATATATCTCAATGAGACAAATTACCACTCTTCTGTTTTAAAGAGATACTGTTGTCATATGAGCTGTCATGTGAGCTCCTGCTAAGGCCAAGCCACCTTTCTGTTCATGAGTAAAGATTCACAGCAAGTAATAAAGGTGCTGCCTCCACCACTTTTATCTCTGTAATTCTTTCCATGGTGACTTAACAGTGCTATTAATGTTGACAATTTTCTGGTTTTGCCAGATGGGAGAAATTCAATGTAGACTTATTTTGCTTTTCTAAAGAATACACATGTCATTCCACACATACCCTGACTTACTTTAATTAATGGTCTGTATAGCCTCACCACGGCAGAAAAAGTCAACATTGTCTAGGACTGTCCATCCTAGATTACCTCAGACAGCAATAATTTCTAATGAACTGTGCATAATATCCTGTCCATTGTTCTTCAGTAATACTTGATGACCTAAAATATAACTCACAAAAACTATTGAACAGCTTCATAATGAATTTTGCCTCAGTAAACTCCAAAATGGAAACATTTTCTCCTCTATGATCACTATGCACACATGGGGAAAAGGAGAGGAAGAGGGATAAATATGACTGGGCATGAGTAAGAGAGATACCAATCAGTGCATTTACCTGATCACAACAGTCTGTCCTGTTGTGTCCTTAAGGTCTTTTTCCATTTTGTTGACTTTGTTCCATTTTCCAGTTATGAATAGGGCAATATGTGTGTGATTTGCTACTAAACTTCAAGTTGGATTGCCAGTGATTTGGAGACCAAAAACTGAAAAACCCAGGACTAGATTTGGGATAAACAGGGATTGCGGGTTTGTGGATGGACTTAATGTCTGGTTTGTGGGTCTTTAAATCAATAAAGCTGGGGTGCCTGCATGTTCATTTGGAAAGCACAGTCTTCCCACAGTGAACTGGCAAGGAGGAGCAGGATCAGGCTGTGTTTGATTCAAGTGCTGGGTGTGCTTGTGCGGGTGCCGATAAAGGCATCTACTCTCTGTCCACACTGCTGTGGGCTTGGCAGTGACTGTATTGTGTGGTGGCTTTTCTCATTTTTGGAGTTCACACTTAGCCTTGCTACTGGATGAATCTGCCAAGGAGAACAGCAGCAAACAAGACAGGGGAGGACAAGCCCCCCAGATCTTAAGTCATCCATATTCAGTTTCACTTTACAAGGTCTTGCCACTCCTGCTTTTTTCATGGCAAATCAGTAATTACTATGGCACCCATTACTGCAGTGTAATGTAACAGTACCTGTGTACAGTTTCCTGCCTTATGCAGGACTTTCAATTCTGTTTTCCTATTTTCCCTTCCAGATTTAAGCAGCTTTCCAGGAGCTGACCCACTTCTTTATCTTAACTCCAAATGCTCTCCATTCTGGAAGGGTTTGTGTCAAGTACAGTGACTGACCTAAACGCAGAGTGACTGACAAAGCACTGCACACAAATGTTGGCAGAGGAGCTCTGAAAAGTGCAGAGTATAGCCATCCATGAAATATCTATACTGGGAAATAATAAGGATCATTGATTATCCAACCTCTGACTGATGAACACCTTGTCACCTAGACCATGGCACTAAATACCATGTCCAGAGGTTTCTTGCATACCTCCAGACTTGATGATGGCGTCATCTCTCTGGGCAGTCTGTTCCAATGCTCAACAACCCTTTTCCTGAAGATATGCCTCCTGATGCCCAATCTGAGTCTCCCCTAGTACAGCCTGAATTGAAAATACAATCCCGTTCCTCTAGGAACCTGAACCCTGAACCTGAATCCTATTGAAACTGAGCTAGCTCCACATGTAGTCATCACATGTATCTGTGGTATAACTAATCCAAAATCTAAAAATCCAACCACCAGAGGAAAGTTACCTAGACTTTATTTACCAGTGGTTATAAATAATTCTGTTTGACCTCAATGAGTGCCAGTCAGTGCTTTCTTGAGAGAAGGACAGTCCAAGTCTTGCCTTTGCTCTTGCAACTAAATTCTGGAGGCTGTTGTTGTGCAGCTACTTGCAACCACAAAACTTGCATAGTTTACACTTTCCTCAGAGAATATATAAGCTCTGCAAAATCATTAGTTAATTACAGACATCAGTTTCAAAATTACAGGTATAAATCCTTGAGTTAACAACCTCGATCATTAAATCTGAAATAGAATTTTAAGAGTATAATTTAGTTTTTGCCATTTCTCCTGTCATGTCTTTTCTCCGGCTGTCTTCTCAAGCTGTGAAAGGAGGCCAAGAGACTTGACTGTGCTTTTCCTGCTCCAACACGGTTTTGCCTTATTGAGATTGTGACATTTAAATCCCAACAAGACTTCTTCAAAACACAGCATAGAAAGTCGTGCAATTATTATTTGCAAAACACTGACTATACTGCAAGAACTTTGGGTACAAATAGTTTCATTGGAGGTGATGGGTCATATTATAATAAGACCAATAAAATATGTCTTGTAGCCAAATTTAATTTTCTTCAAACTTTTGACGACGTGGCGACGCTCGGAGGGCGAGAACGATGGGGAGATGCACAGGTGGCGAGAAGGACGCGGCAAAGCACGGGCCCGGGGCTGAGTGGCGATGCGCGGGGCCGGGGCTGAATGGCGAAGCGTGGGGGGCAGGAACAACGTGGTGACGCGCGGGGCCGGGGCTGAGTGGCAGGAACGACGTGGCAACGCGCGGAGCAGGGGATGAATGGCAACGCCCAGGGAGCCGGAACGACGTGGTGACACGCGGGTGGCAGGGCTCAGTGGGGTGTTGTGTGGGGCAGGGCTGAGTGGCGTCACGCGGGGGGCGGGAACGATGTGGCGACGCGCGGGGGCGGGGCTGGTGCATGGCCGGTTGGTGCCTGCATTGGCGCCAGGGGGTGTGCATGTGACAGAGGTGGGTGGTGCTGCACTGCGGCGGCCCCAAAAATTTTGCTAATTAGCTAATTAACTAATTATCTAGTTAAATAATTATCCAGTTAAGTAATTACTTAGTTGCCTAATTTCATTAGTTCTCCAAATGGGAGTAGCTAATTAACGGATTATGTGTTTAATTACTTACTCCCATCTGGAGCACTAATTAATTGACCGATATACTGTATAGAAAAACAATTGAAAATAATACGTCCAGTGCAGCAGTCAAAATTTTCAGGCTCCCTGGGAGCAAAATATTTACCACATAAAATTTTCATTATTTTATTCCCAGGGAGCCTGAAAATTTCTACTGCTGCTTTTTTATTTTAAGCTATTAATAAATATGAACTTTATTTCTAACGCAAAATTAGAAATAAAGTTAGAGAGAAAAGGAAAGAAATAGTGAAAGAGAAGTAGAGTTAAAGAAAAGAGAAAGTTAGAAAAGGAAAGAGATAGAGAAAGTGAGGGAAAGAAAAGAGAAATAGAGAGAAAAGGAGAGAAATGGAAAAAGAGAGGTAGACTTAAAGAAAAGACAAATAGAGGAAAAAAAGTAGTTTGAGAAAAAAGGAAATAGAATAGTGGACTAGAGAAGAAAGGGAAACAGGAAGAGAAAAGTAGAGTTAAATGAGAAGTAAAGACATGCAAAGTAATAGAATTGAAGAGCAAAACAAAGGACTATGGAGAAAATACAGACAAAGAAGTAGAGTAAAGCTGAGTGAAGAGGACTGTAAAAACTTTTTGCAAGGGCAATTTTTTCTATGTTTTTATTGCTACTTCCCAACGTAAGATACCTGTGCTAAGTAGTTGCTTTTGTTGCTTTGTTTAGGCCAGTGTGTATTAGTTAGATATCTAGCTTTGGTTTTCTTCACTGTGTCATTTTGCTGTGAAGGTATATGAATATTTCATTGTCACATTTTAATTGGAAAGCTCACTGTTGTTGATAAACACCACAGATTTAAAGTATGGAATATATTTAAATGACCACTGACAAAAATCTATATATTTAAGTCCTTGAAATGTTCTTATGTTTAGCTCACCACTTGTGGTATCATGGTGATGAAGTGTTCCATGAGCATCAAGCACGTCAGTCCTGCAAATAGTTATTTTTGTTACTAGTGTTTCAGCAATGATATCACTATTTTAAAAATGGGAAAATATGGCAACAGAGCTACAAGAAAAACCAGCAGGGGACCTGGGTTTCTGTCCCAGAGATGCTGTCCAATTACATAATTTTTTCTTCCATCTCTTTCCCATTAGCTCTTCTAGTGTATTGCCTCAGTAAAGTACATGAGCACTCATTTTTAGGAAGCAAGTGCTGGCATGCTGATAATAAGCCTCCTTTTATATTAAACTTTTAATTTGACAAAAGTGTTATTTAATGACTTCAACACTGAAACATGAGCAATTACCAGGACAGGATTCTTTTATGAGGTACAGCAAACTATAAACAAAAATGCTTACACATTTGGTGCCTTAGTTACACTTAACTGATAAAAAAAAAGGAATTGCACAGCCAGTTAATCATAGAAATATATTCAATGTTGCTATTATTTTAAACCTTTGCTTAGGTTAAAATACTTTTTTTATTATTTATTAAGAGTTAGGCACTCTTTTTCTCCTACAAAATTGAAGAATTGGACTGGTCCACTATTAGTCTGCTTTTCCTATTTCTTTCATGCTGGAAATAATTTCTTGCCATATTATGTTCATTTAAATGAGGAATGTAATGAGACAGTGATACTTCCCTTTGATATTTTTAATTATCTGCTTTGAAAGTAATTAAGCAGAGGGAAGGGAAAGTGGAGATCTTTTTCCTATGAGACAGCAGACCAGGTAGAGTAGTTTCTGTTCTGCTTGCTGGAGTAAACTGTCTCCATGTTGAATTATCACCTCTGTGCCCTGGATGCAATGCCCAGAAATGCAAAGACATACATTCACACCCAGTAAAATCTTAGGAAAAGAAACAAGTCTCCACTAGCAGTGAATAAATGTGATTTTATGGGAGGACAAAACATTGCTATTCCTTCATCATTAACTATCACACTGCATGCCAGGGAAGGTGCAAAGATGAAGCTCAGGGTCAAGGTCACAGGGAATCATCTCCTTTTTGGGCAGCAAAAGCCCACATCAGTCAGTACTCAGGCTGCTGGCCCCTGCCACTGAGCCAGGGTGTCATCTTTCTCCAGCTGGTCAGGTCAATGAGGATTACCAGTGTCTCTGTCTTCACACCATAGGGAAGGAGAGTTGTGCTTGATTTACAGCCAGGACAGTGCTCCTTGTACAGTTTCCATTGGGTACTCAGTGCCCCAGCAAAAAGTGGGTGCTGAGCTGGTGAGTCTTTGCCCCTGCTCTGGAACTTGTCAGGAGTAAGAGAGATGACTATAAGAGATAGGAGCAGTAGAAGGTGACTTGTCAGCATTGGTGGAAACACATGGCACCACACGGGCGTGCCAGTTTTCCTCTGTGATTTATGGGAAGAAAATGAGACCAGAAAATGAGAAAAGCAAACACTCACCTTGCTTTCATTCCCTGTATTGGATTCTTGGAAAGAGGACTGTAGTTTATTCTTCAGTGTTAGGAGCTCCTCTTAAATATTTAAACTCCAGAGGCACAGGGCCAAACTCTATCCACATTAATTCACAGGGTTAGCAGAGCAAGAATCCAAAGGGCTTTTTTGTGTGGGAAATAGCTTCATGTGCATTGTTGCCTTTTAGTCCTGTTTTGTTGGTAATTTTATCTACCATTGTATTGTAAATCACTCAGTCTTACTGAGCAACCTTACGCAGGTAAATGTCTGAGCAGAAGAAACTTGTGGACAGAAGTCATCACCCACAACCAGGGAAAAACACTCTCAAACTTCACATGTGAAATGATGGGCACAATGCCAAGAGTTGTATCTCAGGCCTTGACTGTCACAACAGACACGTCTACAAAAACCCCAGCTCAAGGCATTGTAGCAGTCAAAAAGCACACAAAATACTAGGAAAACCAAGAGGAGCAAAGAAAGTTTTTCTTTCCACAGTATGAAGGTTTAGCCATGTGTTGAGATTGTTTTTCAAATACTTTTGTCCCATAGGTGCACTGGAACAATATCATCAAAAGCATTCAACAGCAGGTCCCTCATGAGGAATACTTGACTATCCTGGGACGTTTTACTCTGGAAAAGAGACATTGAAAGGGATATACGTAACTGTCTATGAGAAGTGACACAGAGGGTGAGAAAGGGAAAAGTGCGTGCTGTCTCCACCAAAGTAAAAGTGAGGGGCATCCAATGGCACTAACAGCAGTCAGACACAAAACAAGCAAAAGGCTTCGCGTAACACACGGCAGAGTCCTGGCACTCCTTGCCAAAGCATGGTCATGTGGTTCCAAGGGGAAATTATAAAGTGTTTGGAAAAGAAATCTACTGAGGATTAATAAATATGCAGATATGTCATTTGTCTTAGGTCAGGAAGTCGCTGACCTTAAAGTTTGAGCTGTAGAGTAGAGGAGGAGGAATTGCATATATTTTTATTCCTGTACTTGTTCTTCCCCAGGTTTCTACTTTTAGTCAATGTTTGAGCATGGATCCTGTGCTAGGTTGATTTTTGCCCTGACCCAGATAAGTCTGCTCTTATGTTCTTAACCTTTCTTTCAGATGTCAAATTACTAAAATCCCCATAATACTTTTAGCAGCACATTCTGCAATTTTAGGTGAAGATCTGCTGCCTCCCTGGCTGTGGGGTTCTGCACATCAGGCATGGCTGCTCCTGAGGTAGTAGAAGGAAAGGCAAAGACCAGGATACAAAGAAGACTGAGTCCCATGACTGAGATGTCAACCTGACCTTTCTACCTGGCTGGCTTTTAATGGAGGAAAAAACCAATTAATTTGAGGGCTTGAGATACCCATAGTCTTTACTGCAACCAGTCCATCTCTTCATAGACATACATACAGTGAGTTTTAAGCAGTGACTCAAATATAAACAAACTGGTATCTTAGATGGTGAGGCAAAATTTGAAACAAATTTCTGTGCACGAGAACTCTGAATACAATCTGTGCTTATGTAGCCTCTGAGAGAAGCTGCCACAACCAAGGAGCCTTTCATACATTCATACTATTATAGAATGGTTTGGGTTGGAAAAGACCCTAAAGATTATCCAACCCCCTGCCATGGGCAGGGACACCTTCTATTGCACCACCTTGCTCAAAGTCCCATCCTCATAACCAGGCTTGAATATTGCCAGTTATGTGGCACCCACAGGTTCTCTGAGCAACCTGTTCCTGAGTGTCACCATGCTCACAGTAAAAAATTTCTTCCTTATATCTAATCTAAACCTGCCCTCTACAGTCTAAAGCCACTATCCTTTGTCCTCCCTCTGTAGGTCACTTGTAGCCCCCTTTAGGTGCTGGAAGGTGATATAAGGTCACCCCAGAGCCTTCTCTTTTCCAGGCTGAACAATCACACCTCTCTCAGCCTGTCTTCATATCAGAGGGGCTCCAGGCTCTGCTCATCTTCTGCGCTTTCCTCTGGGCTCACTTCTACTGGTCCACACAACCACAGAATGGGTAAGGTTGGAAAGCACCACAGTGGGTCACCTGATCCAAGCTCTCTGCACAAGCAGGGTCATCCTACGCACATGGCACAGGATTGCATCCAGGTAGTTCATGAATATCTCCAGTACGGTAGACTCTGCAACCTCTCTGGGTAATCTGTTCTTCACGTTCTCATGTTGAGAGCCCCATAGTTGGACGCAGTAGTCCATTTGGGGTGTCATAAGAGTGAAGTAGAGAACAGAATCACCTCACTTCACCTGCTGGTCACACTTCATTTGATGTAACCCAGGATACAATTGGTTTTCTGTGTTGTGAGTGTTCATTGACAGGTCATGCTGAGCTTCTTATCCACCAACAGCCTCAAGTCCTTCTTCTCAGGGCTGCCTCTGAATCCATCTTCCACTCAGCCTGTGTTTGTGCACCGTGTGAAAGAGCTTGCACTTGGCTTGTTGAATTTCATGAAGTTTGCCCAGACCCACCTCTCAAGCCTGTCAAGGTCTCTTCTCACATCTGTGTATGAGTGTGACCTCACTCAGGGTTATTTCCAGGTAGTCCTTGGCAGATGGACATAAGCACTAGGTTAATTACCTGTGCTGTTCCTTTCATCACCTGCAAGAAACCAGGGATGAATTCACCTCTCTCGAAATAGCTCAATCCATTCTCTGGAGCTTTTGACATTCCTCACAGCCAGCTAAAGTGGACTGTGGGAAACAGCTATGCTGCTGAGACTTTTTACCATCTTAAATGACTAAGAGGTTCATCATTAGGCATGTCCTGTCATTTTCACATTGTGAATTATGAGATAAAGCATTGTTATGCACGACTAAGGACTCTCAGACTTCATCTTCCCCTGGGTATTAATTCTCCACACACTTTATAAAGCTTGTTCTCTCAGACAGTGGGATCTCACCCTGCTCATGGCTAAATGCCTCCTCATGATGAGCAGACATAGAAGCAAAAAGAAATGAGTTTTTCCACAGCTTGTTGCATCTGCATCCAATTCCTGGTGCACTGCTGCTATTATTTCTAAGTGGTCAAATTTTAATCTTGTTTTCCATAGCTCTAAACAGCAAATATATTTGAAAACTGCATTATGATTACCTTAATTCAGCCCTTCAATTTGACTTTTGCTATTTCATTTTATTCCTCAAATAATGCTTTTAAGTCATTTCTGTTTATTTTTGGATCTCTCACAACACTGCTTCATGCAGGATTATTTACTTTTATTTATTCATTTATTCAGTTATTTAAGGCATACCTTGGAAAATGATCTAGCTATGGCTAAATGCACTTTTTTCTTTTGGGTCCCCCACATCTCAGCCTGTGATTTCTTGTCAGCACTCTCAAATTGTACTGGATGGATGCTCACTTGAGAGAAATCTGGAAGCACCAGGGGGTGGTAGGTTTGGGGACTCAGGGAGTAGCAATGTTTCCATTGAATTAGCACCAAACCATTGTTTCCAGGCAATGTTGAACGTGCTATGTTGCTAAAGGTACTTAAAAGAGTCAGCTTCTATTTTCAATTTTTTTCTTAAGTGGAGCTGGTTTATTTGCACTGTGTAGACTAGGAAAGGATGTATACAGAGGAATGAATTTATAGGGATGTTCTCTATTAGCAATAACACAGTAAGAGTCATAAAATGCTTATAGAATTTAATCACATTCTTAAACAATATTAAGACAGCATAATGAATCACTTCAACACTGAAAGGTCAGAATTTATCTTGCACCCTTTATCTTCACCCAGTTTATGTTTGAGTTCAACAGAGTATCATCTCTCCCCAGCTTCAGCTGAAATTGCCACAGGAAGCTCTGAACAGGTGGTCTGGAAAAATATTCAGAGATGTTCCTGTTGCACACACCTGGAAAGCTGTTAGGAAAAGAAATGAGAGATGTCAAAGTCCTTTGCTGTCTCCTTTATTGTTAGTGTGGTAAGGTGTGGTAAGGTGTGTCCACCAACACTGTATGGTCTGCCAGCACCCCAGGGAGCACTCCTTGGGTCCTGAGAATTCTAATTTACTTTTTTTTTTTTTTTTTGGTTCACAGTACTACAGGTGAGCTCTAGCAGCTAGGTGATGCCTAGGGCTGCAGCCATGACCAGAGCATACTGGATGGGTGTGGAGATAGTCTTCAGATGGGGAAGAGGGATTCCAACTCACTGGTGTTGTGCTCTGATTGATTTGACCCTCACTCTGACAAAATCCAGTGTGTGAGAAGCTGGCTCTTGTCGAGAGTGACAAACAGAAACCTTCTAGGAAGAGAGAGAGTGAGCATCTTGCTGGTGCCTGATTTTGTCTCTGCGTAGGAGCTAAGCTGATGTAGGACTCTCAGCAGTTTGGAGGAGTGACCACAGTTAGCAGCTGGTCATCTCCGTTCTGTTGCTTCTCTGAGCTTGATCATAATGATTTCACCTAAAGAGGTGCTTAATTTGCACAGTAGGTAGCCCTGCTGCTCTGAAATGAAGAGGTCCCTGAGCTGTCTCCTTGCTCCTTGGCAAGGCTCATTTAATGCTTTCCCACTTGTCTACTTTCCTGTATTCTCTACTGCTCTTATTTGTCTTGTTTTGATGTACCCTTATTGACAACATGCTGCTTTGGGGAAACTGTCCAGTTTAGTGGTGAGAACAGAAACCTGGAATAGAATGGCACAGTTACTAACCTAGCTCTGGCAAGACCTTGTTCTTGGGTGAATCATTAAATGTCATTGTACTATTTTATTCCTTCCAAGTGTTAAGAGAAAATGACAAATTCCTGACATAACTGTTAGAGGTATTGTGAGGCTTATTACACCACAGATTTTTAAAGTGCTCTGAGATTGGGAAGGGGAAAAAACATCCTAAAGTGTCAATTAGTGGTACCATTTTTGCTGTTTATTATTAGTATTAGTTAATAATTAACACCTGTATAAATTCATTGAGATATGTCAACTTCATTTAGCAGCATTAAAGAACATTAGACATGTAATGCAGGAAGATAGCACAGTAAAAAATGTCCTTTCCAATGAAGCATTCTATTATTCATGAAAACAAGCTACTGTTTACCCCAAAAGGGCTGGGTTATTATGCTGTGTGTATGAGACCCTCACAAGGAATTTCCAGATTATGTATAGAGATTAACAGCAGACTCAGCTAAGAATCTTTAATGCCAGGGAATTACATTATTCACACAAGTTTATTATCAATAAAGCACATAGCATGATTTGTGTGAACCACTATTAACTGTGCTTTTGTTTTGTTTTGTTTTGTTTTTCATAAAATTTATATGATAACAATACTGGCCATAATTCTTCAACATCAATGCTCTTGGGTAAAGGTCTGAGGTTAATGATATCAATCTGTTATACTCAATTCTTTATTTATGGAATGAAGAGAAGAACAAAATCATGCAGAGGGAAAAATATTATAAATCTGATATTTTCTGAGGATTTAAATTTAGCCTTCCTCCTTAAAAGTAACTTCCAGGTTTATTTTTTTCTTATTTTTACTTAAATCTGTTTATAAATGCTTGAGATTTGAACAAGTATTTCATTTGATGCCAATAAGCTTTTTAAAATTATATTTTAGAATTGATATTAGGTCAGGTTGCAGGTTGCACAGCTTTATAATAAAAAGAGATTATATTTTAGGTTATAGTGATTACAAAGCCTTTCCTATTATAAGTGCAGAAAGACACATTTGAAATTTTCTGAAAAATTGTACTGATGAACTGCTTTGTTTCCAACAAGACCCATCCTGCCATTTCAGAAGCCTCCACAGGAGTCTCCATGTAACAGAAAAGAAACAGTTTAAAACCATACTCCACGATTTTTTTCTTCACACAGGGTTAACATTAGATGCCTGTAAAAATGTGCTATTAAATAGCACTTAGTAAGGAGTAGTACTTCCTTATTTGTTGATAAGATAGGTGATTAGACAGCCTTCTGCTACAGTGAGGGCCAGAACTGAATGTCCATAGACAGCAAACTTGTCCTTAAAAGGGAATTTGCTGTGCACAACACAAGCATGAGATTTACATATCATTCAAATACTTTAAGTCTTACTTCTGCTACTATAAATAATGCAAAGACTTTGAGCTGATGGACTAAAGAGGGATGAATTTCACCCAGAGTGAATGAAGAAATCAGGATCAGCAGAAGTCATGAACATCTAAGTAACAATACTCAATTGATTTTATCCTTTCCCACTGCATTCCCAAGCCTAACTATCCTCACTTCCATCTTTACATGGTATTAATTCTTTCAAAATAAAGAGATGGAACTAACTCTTGATTTTTCTTACTGCCTATGTAAGCATCCTCAGGGGTTTGGATCATCATGACTAATATATTGATTACCATTTTTAATCTTTCTTGATAATCAATTACGAATCCTTTTGTTTCCCTTGTTAAATGAGACATGCACATGCATCCCTTTGAAGCATGATTCCTTTAATAGATTTTTTTATTAAATGTTGCAGAGTCTGGGGAATAACCCCACTAAAATAAATATCCTTTAAAGATTGTCTCCCTTAATCCATACAAATTTCGTGAAGTGAGAATCTTCCTCCCAGACCTGCACAACAGAGACAGGTTGATTTTAGTAACCTTAGCCTGTCATAGCTTTGAAGACTACTGCCTGCTGAAGAAGGGTGCTTTCCACAGGGCTGCCTACAACATCCGTGCCAGCATCAAAAAAGAGTTCACTACAATTACTGTCGCTACAATGATTATCAAGAAAGAACAATTAATATGACAGCTCTTCAAAATGCTGCCCAATTTCCATAGGTTATATAAACACAGATAGTAGGACCATCTGCTGATAAATTGTTTCTCTTCAACACTAAGCATTAACAGAGTAGAGGCATATTTACTCTTTGCTGAAGCTACAAAGCAGAGTGGTGATTTTGTTTTAGACCACAATGCAGCAAAAAGTTTGTAATTTGTATCTGTATGGGGACCCCGGGAACTCCAATAGCCGCTCCAGCCCCAGCCCTCAGGTGGCTAGAGGAGTCCCTTGCAGAGGAAAGCCTTGGGGGCGAGGCGTAAAGAAGTTTTTTTCCCTTTTTGAAGAATATTGGTACAGTTATCTTTCCCCTAAAAGAGATGGTTTGGTCCAGGGATGTTGGAGAAGAACATTCCACGCCCAGTGGGGAGGATTTGAGGTGCCTATCAAGGCAAGCTTCTGGAAAATTCCTCTCTGGGCGTCGAGTAATTGGTTTAGAACAGATTGACATGTTTTCCCCTCCCTTCTGTAATATCGCCATTGGTCTGAGTCGATGTAATGTTTGTGTTTATTGGTTGTTCTCGCTGTGCCCTCCCAATTCTGTGGGAGTATAAAATTCATTCCCCTCTTCGGGGAGAGAGGAGATTTCCCCGATCCCTGCCCGGCATAAACCTTTGCTACCTCTCCCTTCTCCGTCTCCCTCTCTCTCTGCGCCATCGTCCCTCGAGAGCCACTGAGCCCGACACGCAGCCCCAGAGGCTGGGGCGGTGCCACGGGCGGCACTGGCACCTGGCGGAGGAGCCTCCGAAGGGATCGGAGCGGGCTGACCGAGCGAGCTCTGATAACGGGATCCGTTCGGCGGACACGGGACCTGTGTTAGCTCGGAGAGCTGCCAGCTTTGGGTCCTGGAGGCTGCGTCAGCCCTCAGCCTGGGAGCCTTCGGTCCGGGGTTATCGGCTGCGTGTGGCTGAGACCGAACCAGCCACGCAGACGCGGCATATCTGGTCACAAAAACAGAAGGGCAGAGCCCTGTCTGGTGCAAACAGGACTCTTGTTTTTGTTTCCAGAGATCTGGAATCTAATCTGGCTCTAATCCCTGGTGTCCTGACCAGCATACAGAAGCTGTATTTCATTAGCAAATGAAAGGAGTTGGGTCTTAACTCTTCAGTTTAGTAGGTTGGTTTGCTTGTTTGCTTCGTTGTTTGTTTTTCTACAGATATCCATAAGTGATATTCTGTACCTGTAAGGGTGAATTCACTTTCTGGAAATTCTTCATCCCAGGAACAATGCACTCCAGGGTCTCAGTCTAACCTGTGGCTATTTCAGACTGTAGACAAAAGTCATGTCTCAGTAGAGATTTTTGATGATTACACATTCCAGTAGCAAACAAATGGTTTGAACTTTCTGACTTGAATACATTTTGGTAAAATATCTAAACCTAAGGTATCTCAGTGGACAGGGTGAGTGCAAGAAAAATATTAAGACAAGAAAGAAATAAAAGTTGCTTTTCAGTAGCAGATTAAAAGGAGTTGTTTTTTCTTCTTTCATATTTATTTTTCAAAGGTGTTTTGAGTCCTTTCAAATTATAACTTGTAACCCTTTGACTTGTTGCCACAGAGATGTGTGCCATTCATTTGGTGGAGAAGCCCAAATCAATGAATTTGACCTTGTCAGCAGCCTCTGGTAGGTTGGTGTTCCATCAAAGAACAGATTTAAATGAAACTGATAGCTGGGTACCAGAGACAGATATCTGATCAGACTCAGCCATGAACTAAATGAATGGACCGGGAGAAGCTGGTGTGATCTACTGAGATTTGTAGCAGTGCAAGAATACAGAAAAAAATACAGCCTACAACCCATATTGTGAAACAGAACAGGCAGGCATCAGAGAGGGCTGGTTTCAGTATTGCCTTTAAACTTTTCCCCCACTATCACTAGCTCTGCCAACTCACTTCTCTTGGTTTTCTGTTTTTCTCTGTGTTGTTTGCAATAAATATCAAAGTTATTTTAATATAAAATTGTCTCTAGCCTCTTGTGGACTTCATAGTGATGCTTGTAGCTCTATTAACTAAACAGCTTTGAAAACCTCATCCTATGGATCAGTAGGATGTCAAAGTTTGACATGGTTGTGAGAAACACAAATAATTACAGATTTCCCCCCAAAATTGCTGTGAGTGGGAGTGAGGAGTGCATGAAAACAACAGGCTGGTTTTTAAATTAATGCCACTTTATCATTGCAAATGAAAGCTCTTCCACCCACGGTATTTGGTGGCCTATGAGGTTTTTTCCTAAAAGAAGTCCCATATAAATTCCTTTACCTCCTAAATAAAAAAAGGCCAAACACAAATGCTAACTAGGTGGAGAATGGATTGTGGGCAGCCATGGGGCAAAGGACCTGGACTTCTCTGGGTAACCTGTTTTAATGATGCCTTAAGACCTTAGAAATGAAGCAACACACTTTCAAGATAACATTAGTATAGGAGGTAATATGAAGGCTGGTCTTTTTTGGAGGCCTCTAGGGGCAGATATGGAAAAATGCCCAAATGCCTACCCCTGCATGGGGTGAATACAGTTTTGTAAGTTTGGAAAATTAGCATCACTGACAAGAATTACTGATTAGAAGCATAGATGATGAAGTAATTACCCCTTTTTGGTTCCACATCATGTTACTCAGAGAAGTGCACCATCCTTGGAAGAGTTTAAGATCAGTCTGCATGGGGCTTCAAGAAATGTGGTCTAGTGGAAGTTGTCCCTGCCTGTGTCACAGATAATCATTAGTGTCTCCTCCAACCCAAACCATTCAATGATTCTAAGAAAAGATGGATGTTTTTCAACTGGAAAAAAGAACAGTAAAGACAGATTCATTATTAAGAGGCTGGCACAGGACACACAATTCAGATTCCTTCACTGGGTACCACTTTGGCTGGTGCAATAGCTATAGCTAGGGTAAGCAAAGGGAATTATGTACAGTTCAGGTCTTACTACCTTGTGTGCATAGGGTCATAATCTGCATGATGGTCTTCATCACATAGACTGTAATAACCAAGAGATGGTAGTTAAGACTGGAACAAATGGGGATCTTGTTAGAAGAAATCCCTTACCACCATCCATTTTGCCCTTTCTGAGGCTTACAATAAGTTGTGACCATTAATTTTCAATATCCTAATCACTGATGCAGTACCATGATGCCTATGCTTTGCAATTACCTCATCCATCTTCTCCTTTGGAATGTCCCTTGCTCAGAAACAACCTCATGCCCTTCTGAGGACCAGCACAACCTGTGACAAGATGCATTGACAGAGATGAAAAGGGAGAATTATTCTGTACTTGGCTGTCTGGGTCTAGTGTTTTGGGTCAAACATTTCCCAGCTATTGGAGACATGATTAAAATGACAAAATGCCCAGGAAATGTTGGTGTTTTGGCTGACACTCCACATCCTGCCTGCTGCCACACAAATGCACACTGTCATTAGAGATGTGGACTCAGGAGCAAAAGCAGTGGTGAGGCATTTAGAATCTCCTGGCTTTTGTCAGTTTGCATCAAGTCTTTTGTTTCACTGGCAATATTTAAATGAAATGTAGATCTGTCTATTTTTGTACTGGATTTCTTGCTGGTTCCTAAAGCAAAATCAAACCATTCATGTAGGGTTGTGAAACATGCAATGCTTTCCCAGGAGACAGCCCATTCTCTCTAGGAATATCTTGTTTGGGCTCCTGCAAATGCATATTTTAAAACCACTTATACATGTATTTATGCATTTTTTAAAAGCTTCCCTTTTGGTCTATTAAATGCATTTTCTGTGTCAGGCTGTATCTTCATAGCCCCACTCTGCACCAATCAGGTAGGATCTCAAGTAGCATTTCATTCCTATATCTGTGTTTCCTAGCAATCTGTGATATCAAACATTCAGCTTTGAGATGTCACAGCAGGATTGAGTCAACATTTGTTTAAAGCCACTGGAAGCAGTTCTGACAATTAGTAGAAACAGCAAAAGAAATTCCATCAGGCACACACAGAGCCAGCAAGCAGGAAGCATACAGTAAATTTGTCATGCAAGCGTGGTGAACTTTAAAGCATTTCCCACTGTGATAGCTCTGTCTTCTTTAGTTAAATTAGAGAGAATCAGCTTGGCACTTTGATTAATGTGAACATGAAGGGGTTTTAAAATAATTAGAAATTCTGCACCTCATTCCACCTCTTGCATTTGAGGTCCTTGAAGAACTTCAGGTACAGTCACTCATGTCTGGTAGTGATGCTGCTACTTCAGTTCATCCTCATTTTGGAGGTAGGATTGTTGAGACACAATGGATGTGGTGTGACCAAGGTTGCAGCAGCCTGGGAGAGATTCTCAGGGACCCAGGGATGTATTACTAATTGCTTATTGCTCTTCAGACTCATTGCAAATGAATCCTTTTTTGGGTTTTTTTTTAAGTATAGTTTTTAAATAGGGCTATTCAATTTAGGGACCATAACATTCCTCCTCCTATCATTATTTGTCCAGATAATGTCAGAGAACTGCACCTCTTCATCCATTTCCCTTCATCTGTTGAATGATAATAAGTCACTTGGCTTTCCTCAAAAATTGCCTGTTGTAATCTCTGAAAAATTAGAGTTCATCACAGCATCAGGATTCCATTTTTGCTCTTCTCCTTCATAAAGACACGTTAGAATTTATTTAAAATTACTGTTCCAGCATTCTTTTGTAATGGAAAAGGGCTCATATAGTGTTGCCCTCACAAACAGAGCTGAGGAGGGGAAGGATGATATTACACTGCCAAAATTCCCCTTCTCTGCAGCACTTCACAAGGCCACCGTGCCTTTTGTTCTTTCTTCTACAATACTTTCATAGCATGGGGTGCAGATGTATGCATATAATGCCTGAGCAAGAGCTTTAGCTGCCCTTCAGAAAGGAAGAGGCAGAGGAAAAAGCAGAGGAGGGGCAGGGCTGAAGGATCACAGCTCTTTCTATGAAGAAAGCAAACGTGGTGTCTTTCCATGCTGCACTGAAGGCATAACTCTCTCTATCCTCAAGTAGCTTCTAGCCCAGCACACAGCAGACACTCTTCCTTTCTTTGCTACTGGTACCACTTCCAGCCAGGTGTGGGAAAGAAAGAGGGATCTGCAGCAGAGGCAGTAGCACCTCTGCACGGCCTGCTGCTGACCCTTTGGAACAAGAGGGGTAGTGCAGTGTCTGTTGGAAAGCCAGACCTCAAAAGGATTTGGGGAGGCTGTGAAGGCACACAGCCTTTACTGCTCTGATGCCTGGCCCATAGGGTTGGGTTTTTTGCTTTGTGCTGTACCCTGGGATCACTGAAGTACCTGCTGGCAGCCATGTCCTACTCTGTGCCTGACAGAGAAGACATGCTGCTCTTTTGTGGTGGTTTGGCTTTCATTTGTTCTTGGGATTTTTGCCCTCCAAATCAAAAGTAAAAGCCTGTCTTGTTCTTTAATAATTGCCTTATACTTTTCTTTTTGAATATCTTACTACAGACAGAAGAAATTTTTCAGGAATTGCTTAAAAGCATCCTGGCAGTGAAATACAGCTTTGTTTTCCTTTGCTTTCTTCAGACAAAGTGTTTGCAGTTTTGTGTGTTATACTTACAGATATAAATATGTGTACAGACCATCCTGTAAAATTAAGATAGGGATTTGAAGCCTCATACTACTAACAGGTATCAGAATTCCTCATGATAATATCTGAGAAAGAAAAAGAAAACGTTGACAAAAAGGGAAAAAAGGCATGGTTACAATAAAGGTTAGCACTCTATGTCTGCAAGTAATCCTACTGAATTCCAGAAGCATACTACTCAATAAGAGTGAGGGTATGGAAATATGCCTTAAAAGAGCAGCAGAAGGGTGCAGACACACAAGACACAGAGTGGTCTGGAGCTGATAAATGGGCAGAAGCCATGAAATGGATGAAGAAAAGATTTTGTTGGGTGTTCTGTCACTATAAGTGATTTTAATCTAAAGAGTCTCTTGCTGTCCTTGTAAATAAGAGGTCAGAACTGGTGGTCAGAACTTTCATTTTCAGATATATCTCCTGTCTGTTGTGCCAAGAAAAAGACAACCTGGTCACACAGTGACTAACTTGTTGTCATTTTCCCAAAATGTTAACTTTAACGTGTAGAAGTATTTTGGTAGCCATGGGATCATGTCTGCTCTGCCTCAGGAAGAGATGCAATGACAGATAACACAGGAATGTAGTACATATATCAGCAATATCTGTGTGTGAATTCCAGATCAGAAGGTAATAAGAATCTCAGGAGAATACCTTCTCAGGAGAAGGTTGTATGTCCTGAGACAGACCCCCTGCCTGCTGCCTTTTTACAATATCAGAAGGAAGTTGCATCCTGACACACAGGTGCAGGGACGGTGCTGTTTGCACTCCTTGCCACTTCATCAGACTGAACCAGCCCACAATGATCCTTTCCAAAGCATCACCTTCTCCCATCTCCTCCTCCCTTAGTGGTGCACTTAGAAAAAAATATTTATGAGGCTCCATCCTCTGAAGTGTCTGTAGGTTACTGTGGATAACCTGGCATGCACAGGGAGCTCAGCAGTGCTGCTTGTGTGGATGCTCACAGGCTGGTGGTGTGGGAGACACCAATGCAGTGCTGTCCTGCAGTATCCAAGGTGCACTCACTTTATTATTTATCTCTAAGATGAAGAAATGTTCCCTCCCTGATTTCCTGTCCTCTTTCCCCCCATCCATTCAACTCATCAATGTGTGCATTAGAAATAAATCCAGAAATGCCCTGCTCTTGTCCAGGCTTGAGTTATGCTGCTCACGCTCATCCAGCCATCCCTCAGGAGGAGGGTTTGTCATGCAGGAGTGACAGCTGCCAAGTTTGCCAGTGTCACCTGGTTTACATGTTCAATGACAACCTACCTTCTGAAGATAAACAAGGTGTCTCAAGCCTTAGTCCAAGCGGGCCCAGGATCAGGGACAGACTCCAAAGCTCTGGGGCTTCTCAGAGGACAGTGCTGCTGAAGCTGAGATGTCCACTTCAGCATCCATGTATTTTTCAGTACCCAGGATCACTATAGGCGAGTGGTCAGAGTGGCCAAAACTTCTGGCTTCATTTACTTTTTTCAATAAAACATTTCAAATGCTACTGGAACAGAGCTTCCCTGCAGTTATTTAATTCCTACTAAGGCAAATAGTCTCAGTGCTCATCTCTCCTCATTGCTGAATAGTATCCAGAGCTGTTACAAGTGCCCGAAAGGCATTTCCCCATCTCAATAATTCAACACAGATCTTGTGCACATGTTGTCTAGAAGGCTCACAGAAAGAGGGTCCTACGCTTGTCACCTGTTGAACTTTTCATGCTTTTTCAAAACTTGTTTCTTCTGAAATCACTGCTATGGGCCAAAATGAGAGGGTGCTATTAGTTTGCTCAGGGAACCAGAGAACAAATGCTGATCTGTTGTTTATCTCACTTGCTGTCTGGATTTCAGACCTATAGGAAAAGGAGTGGGGGTCTGCAGGGCTGTTTCTAGTGGGGCTGAGAGCCATGCTGGCACAAGCTGGCATCAGAGCTGACCCTTCCATGTGGCAGCTTCGAGCACTGTCCATGAACCATGGAGACCATTTGGTTTTTTCTCATTCTGATTTTGTTTCCTAGAGTCACGCTCAAGTTCACCAGAGTAGGTTATTGCAGGGTCATCTGATCTGCACTCACCTTTTCAGGTCTGGAAAGTAGGTGTCCATCTGCAAGGCCTTGCAATTACCAGTTTATGTATCAAGATCAACTGCCAGTCCATGCATAAAGCTTGCTGGCTTATTTTCAGAGCAACACATTGCCCAGATTCACTGCCTGGAAATCCCTGCCAGACTTTTCATTTCTTTATGTCTTTCAGTCCTGTGATTTTTTCGTCCATTTTTTCTTTTCTCCTGACTGGATCCTGTGATATTCTGCAATTCATTAAGGCTACTTTTTCCATGATATTGGTTCCTTTAGCAGCTTTTATCAAAGGAGTCTGTGATTAACTTTTTTAGGACATCCTTTCTGAGTTTTCTTCTTTTACCAAAACATATGCAGCCTTGTAGTGGAAGGTCAAATATGATGGCAGTGTTCAGTGGCACAAAAAGTATAAAAGTATTGAAAGGAAAAAAGAAAGAAAAATGGAACCTTTCCATAAGAAATGCCTGTCTCTTTAAATGCACTCTACTACTGCTGTACACTAAGTAAACAGGAAAGAAGAGCAGACCTTCCTTCAAATCAAAATAACTCCATTTTGGTGACAAAGTTACATTTTCTCCTAGCCGTATGGTTTTCTTTTAAGCAGAAATAGAAGCAACAGTAAACATCTATCAAAAACAGTTTAATTAAAATGTTAAATACCCTTCCATAGAGAAATCTTCTTTTCCAGCGATAAAACCTCACTACAGAGTTAATTATTAAAAGTAATGTATTTGCTTCTCTGTGTCTGTATATAAGAGATTAACATATTAATGGGAATGTAATTATGTTATAAAACTCCTTTTTTATTTGCACTGGGTTTCAAGATGCAATGTTTCAATGTCATCTGATATTTGTCTTGCTTTATAACCTCAAACATGCAGGGCAAATCTTTTAATGGTGATGATTATGATGGTACAATAGGAGTTTTGAACATCACAAAAACAAAATTTTGCCCTTCCTTAATTTTCTCTAAAGGTATTGAGTTCATCTTTTTGAATACTTAAGAGTGTGTTTTCTTGTGGTTCTTGCTCCATAAATTTTTGTTTGCTGGCAAACCAGCTGAATAAGAGAATCGGAAGCCTTTTCCTTTCTCATTATAAGTGTAAAGCTTATTCCTCCTTTTACCAGAGGGTGTGCTATGAGTTTTGTGGTCTCAGTTCACACCACCCAAAACATTTGTCCACAGCACTGAAACCAACCCATGCAGCACATGCCTTATCACTCATGTCACAGCCACAAAAAACCCCTGGTTCCTGTTGACAGAATGACTTGGTGCTAAATCGTGGTAATATCCCTGCAACACAGTGAGGGGTGGTGTGCAGCTTTCCCTGCTGCTGCATCTCTTCCAGGGTCAGACAGGAGACTCAGAGGGCTGCCACCTCTGATCAGCACTGGTGTGATGTCCACATCACCAAGACATTCAGATTGTGCTGGCAATATGGTTCTGGTCTGTGGTCTCATGCAGAAACCAGAGATCACCGACCTGCAAAACAGTGCTATCTCACCTCTGTGGAGGACCTGCTGCTGGTTCATGCTTGCCTGCTGTAATGAACTGCTGGCTTGCCTCGAGGCAAGAAATTGATGCATAGAGGTATTTATTCTGTGTCACATAGAGGTATTTATTCTGTGTCCAGAAGTACTTGGCCTCAGTCGCTGCTGAGTTCTAGGAAGGAAGTGAACTGTCTCTGACAAAGGTAAATTAGTTTGTTTCCAAGAGAGACAGTGGTTCCCATTTCTGCATGTTGTGCAGGATTTGCAGGAATCCAGTGGAAGGTCTTGACCAGTCATGCCAAGCCTTTGGAAATGACAGCAAGAGATCTCCAGCTATCCCAAGGGGCAATTCTGCAGTACTGACCACATCCTCAAGTTGTCCATGTCTCTGGACAGTCTTTGATGGGAAGACGGTTAATATTCATACTTCTCAAACCATCTTACTCATGTTTTATTGGATCCTTGGTGCCCAAGGGATGAGACTAGAACACTATTACTGAAAATTATTTTATAGTTATAATGACAGTAAATTTATCCATTTAAAATACCATATTTTCAGCTATCCTTTGTTTAGCTATGTAAAAGCATCTCCACTTGGAAAAAGCAGAGGTAAAATTTCAAAAATAATTATTAGGCTTCACTGACAATGTGAGAGCACAGGGAACTTTGTAACATATGTCTGTACATTTTGGAGGAGAGATTCTTCTTCACATTTAAAGAAATTCTAAGTTCAGTCTGTTCTAACAAAGTCCTGATGTCTTTCTCTTTCCCTCTTGTCCTAAACCTTCCTTTCTTTCTAAGCCTTCCAATTTTTTCTCTAGATCTGCAGAAATATGTTCTCCCATAAAGTTATTTTCTCTAGTTTTAGATCCTGATTTTCATGCCTGGCAAACTCATTAGGGTGTGCTATTCTTGCTAAGACAGAAGGATTGAACAAGAACAGTGTATTCTTCTTCAGTGCAAGTATGAAAGGGACTTGTTACTGTGTTCTGTGAAGGTGGATTTCCTTTTTTCTTACACTAAGAAAATTTTTAGAGCCTAAGTGCTTCAGGTGGGGAGGATCAAATCCACTGGAACAAAATGCAGGAAGCCATCACATCTATGTGCAATATTTCTCTCTTCCATCCATCTCACTTGTCCTAGTCTGGGTTTCATCCACTCATCGCATTTGTTCTGAAATTGTTTCTCTGTAATCTTTCAAGACACTCCAGAAATATCAGCAGTGATTCTTCTCCATGACCTCACATTACTTCTGCATGCCTTCTGCTTCCCATTTCAGAAGGAGCTCTCTCATCTGTTTAAAATCCTTCCCAAAGAAAACTCTTTTTTTTTTTTTTTCCATTCCTGGGTGTCCTAGAGCAGCCCATTCATCTGCCTCCAGATGAATTATCTCCAAGTGAAGAAAGGGTATGTTGGATGGACTCAGCTGCAGGAGGAGCCCAGGAGCGACTTGCATGCCATATGAGTGGGTCTGCATGCCTGGCAGGGGGCAATATTGGATCAGAAGGACTGAATGGTGCATGTAAGGCTACAGCCCTTGGCACAGTGAACCTGAGCTTTCTGGGCAAATGCATATTTTAAACACAGATCTTCGTAAATTGTGGGAAATCCTGTCAAAGTGTCTAAAATTGGTTTTACACAGAATGAGAGCTGCAGATTAAATACCTAGAAGAAGGGGATCACAGGGATGAGCAAGTGCATAACACATTGGTACATCACAGGGAGCAAGCCATGGATTTGGGCAAAAGGCAAGCAGGAGGAAATCACAAGAAGCATATGCACCCTCTCAGTTAAAACTTCATCTCAGTCAATAGGAAAAACTGCTCCATTTATTCAAGACAGCCTTGGAGCCAGTCCAAGCCCTCTCAAATGTGAGTTTAGCAGGGCAACGAAAAGATAGAAAATAGAATAGTGTGAGGGGACTGAAATGAAACAGGATGTGCAGTGCAAATTATTCCTTCTGGCCTTCTCCCCATCCCACAGTGGGAGAGAAGACTTGGGGGCGATTACTGTTTCCACTTTCCCATCATACAGATCTTTTCTTGCAATTTTATCTTCAAGGAAACCAGTTGCTCTAATCACCCTGCTGGATACCATCATATCTCATTTCTCCCCTCAGAAGTAGGAGCATGGAAGCATTGCACTGGAACAGTGATGGACGAAAGCTGCAGCAGCACTCAGCCTTCCCCAGACACTGATTGCTGCTCTTATTTGATCTCTTTTGTTGTTGTTGTTGAGCATGCAAATGAGTGGATACCTCACCCATCCTGCAGGGATATCCTGGATCTGTCTCTCTCTTTCAGTTCTTTTAGGCCTTGCTTACCCTATTTAAGAAATTTCCTGGTATTGTTACCTTGCTTCAGTGGAGGAGAAGTTCATGGTGGGACAGAGATGCTGGGCAAGAAGAAGCCCCTGTAGTTTGCTTCATATTCAGCACTGCATTGCCCAGGCTCTTTAACATTTAAGGTGCTGAAAATAACCTCAGTCACTGGAGCCCAGTCTTTTCTTTTGGTGGACTTTGCCTGAGACTGGAATTCATTAAATGTGGAGAGAGTACAGCTAGGAGGTCCTAAGGAGGATGGAGACAGTCATGCAACTCTGAACTAAATTCAAATATCAGGTGGCTTTGGCATTGTGCAAAAGTAGTTCATTAAACCTGTCAATCAGAAATATACATGAATTTTTAGGGGATAGAGGGAGCTATTGGCAGTTCAGAAGAAGCCTTGCATTCCAAAATGAACCCTCTTCAGGAAGAATGATTGCTCCAAGATCCCCCTTGGGTGCAATAGCTTCTCATTTCCGTCTCCTAAAAACAGTCATATTAATAGAAATTGTCATGGAATTGAGCACTCAACCTTCCCCACTGAATTATCACATCTTTAATCTGCTTTATTAGTTTAATGGTGCTTTTAAATTAAAAAATATTTTTTAACTGTGTGTACATGCAGCCTTTACATAGTTATATAAATTTTTACAGTGTATTTTTTAGAAGCTTCTTGCATTTGGGGAAGCTGTTCTATTTATTTGTACTTTTCACTGTAATAATTGTGTGGTACAATCATGTTTTTTCTCTCATGGTGCTTTCTTTGAGCTACCTGAGACTCTTTGCAGCTTCTGTCCAGGCACCAAAGACCTGCTGGTCCTCGAAGCCATGCTAAATGATATCTGTCTCTTAGATCTTAGGGGTATGGTCTCTGCAGAGAAACAATTGGGCTCCTCTGAGATCCAGGTCTCACTGGGTATTTCTGCTCCCTCTGCCTTTCATGGGGCATTTGGAGAATGTGTCAGGGGGTGTCTGTGGGGGCCAGTCACAACTCCTGTCAAGGTTCACTTTCCTCCTCCCTCCATCTTCAAAGGGCAAATCACCCACCCTCCAAATGCCTTTCCACAAACTGTCCTGGGGAGCAGAGGGGGTGGCACCTGGGAAGTTCCCCCTTGTGCTCTAAAAGACTTGGTTCTCTTCCCTCTGGTGCTACAGTCAAAAACATATCGTTCTGCATGGGCAAAAGTTCCTGCGGCAGCAAACGAAGCAATGACAATAAATACTTGCAAGGCCCTACAGTGAACAATTAGTATTCCAAACATGAAATTAATTTGTCCTGCGAATATAGGAACATTGTAATTTAGTTCACTTTTATTTTATTGTCAGATACAATTCATTTTCTACATGATTTTATGGTTGGATAGGATTCATTAGAAATTTTCCCCAAACTGCATCTATTAAGCGAAAGAGTGGGGGCAAGATCCTTTCTGTTCTTTTCACTGCAAATGTTGTGCTGTCTTTTCTCCTGCAAATGAGCCTTAACTCTCATCTATCCACACACAATGCTTGGCTCTGTAGTCTTAGATTTTTTTCTAAAGTTTCATTTTAATTTTCACTGCTGAAGAAGATATTTCTCTAAAGATATTCAAATAAAGAGTTTTAAAAAAAAGAAAAAAAAAAGAAAAAGACCAGCCAAGACTGCTCAGCTATAGGGTGAATAGACAGTCTTTCTTCTTTTATGTCAGATTTTCAAAACTCGCCTTGAAGTTAATTTTATTCAATTCTGTGCATTGTCCCTGTCTAAATACAGGGCAGTCCTTGAACAGAAAATGTGTGGAGACTTCATCGATTTTGTAGGAGCTATATAAGCAAGAAAGTACCAAAAGTCAGACACCCCTCAGATGCTCAGCCATGACTTTGCTTAGCCAAATTCACTCCATACTGAGACAGACACTAAGAGTGCATCACTCTTTTCTATGTGAAGACCAAGAAGTGCTGTGGAAGGCACATGCCATCCCCATGTTTAGGTGAGGTGTCTCAGCAATGTGTCATCATCAATCCCTCTTCAGCTATCATTCCCTGCCAGGACAAAGACAATCTCTTCTATCTATATATTTGCTAATTCATTTCCATACACTCTTGTAATTTTGAGGGGTTTGTTTTCCTTTGTTTTTTTGCTTTCTTTAAATGTCAAAAAATTCTTCTATTAATAATATATTAGTAATTTGCTCTCCAGTCTCTTGCCAGAAAAGGAAGAAAACATTCCACACACACAAGACACTGTGCCCAACAAATAAATAAATAAATGAAAAATGACTGTGTCAACCATTTCTGAAAGTCAATGTGCCTTAAAGGCATTTGAAATTCTTTATTGCTCCTCTGCCTGAGCCAGGCAGCCAGAAGTGCAGCCCTGGCTGGGGTCTGTGCTTAGACTGCATTTGCAAAGGGAGGGTTTGAGGGGCAGGAGCAGGCAGGTACCAGTCCAGCAGTGGGGACAGGGACCCTGGCAGCAGGGAGAGGGCTGGCTGTGGAGGGGCTGCCTCAGAGGTGTACACCCCCAGGTGTCTGCACTGAGCAGAGTGGGGGGACTGAGGATCCCTGTTTAACAATGAAGCATGACCCTGTGGTTAAAGCAAAATGAGTTTTGTGCTCTGTGATGCAAGTCCTCTGTGACTTTGAGAAAGTTATGTCAGCCTGCAACCATAAATATTTATAGATGTCCCAGATGTATTCAGGAGAGTTAATGAATTGCAGCCAGGGGTGGGAGCAGTGGTGAAGGGAGCTGCAAGCTGCATATCTCTGGGTTGTGTAGTGGGATTTCCTGATGACAAAGTAGTGTAGGAATGTGCTACAGCCATATCAGCTCTGACTGCAGCTGCCCAGCTCTCTTCAGAGTCAGTGTCAGGTAGATGTCAAAATACCTTGAGGGATCTGAGCTTAGTCTGACTCCTTTTTGAGTCCCACTTGATGGTGATTTGATCTGTATAAGTGTCACAGCCGATCTGACCTCTCTGGTGCAGTCAGTCTATGATAAAGCTGATGACATGGAAATGGCCAGCACCAGCATCACCTGAGACTTGCTGGGAAGGTCTGTGAGCAGTCTACAATCCCAGGATCTAATATTTGTGTTGGAGTGTATTTTTAGCATATGAGGAAAGAAAATGGAGATGTCAATAGGTTTAGGTGTACATGTCTGATCATGAACTGCTTAGTTCACATTTTGTGTATGTGTGTCCCTGGCAAGAAACTAGAGTAGTGCAAAATATATGCTAAACTTCTTTTCTTCACTTACTCATTCAACTTCAGTCTCTTTCTCCAAAGTAAATGTTTGCTTATTTACAGTCAAACATATAGAAACAAGCTGTAGTTGGCAAGTGAAATGTTATTCAGCTTTAGAATGTCCCTATTCCATAGAAAGTGAAGGACTTCAGTTGCAGGGCAAATGATAAGTAGAAAAACAAAAGAGGATGATTTCCTATTCTTCAGGAGAAGGCAAAAAGGACAACATTAATGCTGAGGATCCAAATGAGTCTTCATCTTTTCCACAGCCAAATGCTGGCACACTCCATTCCTCTGCCTACTCTTGAAAATTTTTACAGATTTGGCACAGTCTATAATTAGTGACTATCAACCCCATGGCCGAGGAGCTGCTTTCTTGGCCAACATCACAGAGGCTGAAATAGAAATCCTGATAATTAAATGGCATAAACCTCTTCTAGAAAGTGGTGATTTTTTTCTGCTGGGTATTCTGGGCCACTAAACTCCAAACAGAGAAATGCATATTAAAAAAAAAATAAAAAAAATAAAAAAGAAAAATAAACCAATAAATAAATAAAACCAGATATTATTAGTTTTTCTCTTGTTCTGTTGTTTGGATGCTTTTTCCAAACCTGGACAATTTTCAGAGCATTTTCTGACAGGTAAAGAGCTATTTAGTCCTCATATATATATATTTGACTGGACAGCTGCATTCAGATATTGTCACTGATCAGTGGACCAAATCTCTGCTACATGGAAACATAGTGTGACTATGGAACAACTCTATGGCATGACTAGAAATAACAGAGTAAAAAGCAAAAAGGAAAATGACAGAGTAAAAGCAGAGTATTGAGTTGTCCTCTGGTTCTTCCCCAGATGTAAGGGAAGGCCTCATCTGGAGCTGTGCTGGCAGAAGCTTTTCATAATAATAATTCTTTTCTCTCTGTAATGACACATCTATAGCTACTGCAGTCTGAAAGCTCATCTGCTTGCTGCTATCAATAGCTAACCAGCTCTGTGGTGTTAATTCTATCACCAGCAGCAGTTGCAAAAAAAAAAAAAAAAAAATAACCCAAACCTGTGCTGCCTGCTGAAATGTGAAGTCTTATTGAGCCAGAAGACCAAGCAATCTATAAGATTTTATTTATGGGTGGGTATAATTATGGATCCCAAGTATGTTGGGTGGGGACATAAGTGTGAGTTGAGCATTGGTAATCTGCCTTTTGGACAAAGCCCTGAAGTTTACCAAGTGAGAAGGTATTTCAGCCTGCTACAGTCATGCCAGCCTTGCCTTCTTTTTTTACCTATGGCAGTCTGATTTTATGTACTTAAATGAATGAAAATGGCACTGGTATTCATTCAGTCCATCTGCAGCACTTAGCTTACCTTTCTCTTTCTGTCTTTTAGAAAACTATTTTGACAACAATCTGTAGGAAAAGAGCATGATATTAGGACATTGAAGTTGATGCTCAGTGAGAATACAAAAACCTGGAAAATTACAGGGAGGAGAAATGGAGGAAGCTGCTGAAGTTGGACACTGATAAATACTTGCCCTGGTGCTGGTCACCAATGTTTTTACAGAGCTTCAGTGTATGGGCAATGAGAAAGGCTTTTCCTGAACAGCTGGAGAAAATATTTAAAGAAAAATACATCAAATGCACCAAAACATGATGTCAGTGATAAACCAAGGTGTTTTTTAAGGGATTTGGGACACTTTTTTAAAGTGTGTTGGTGATTTTCAGCAGCACAACTGGTTTTCTGTGCTTATGTTCAGAACTACATATAAGAAAACTTTATGTTGGTTTATGTTTGGGTTTTATTATACCTGTATGTATTTTGACATTCATATGCTTTGGTTTTATTTCCATACTGGAGAAAATGGACTAGACAAGGCCATTTCCATGAGCCATTTAACAAATCAGTGCAGCAAAGGTGGGCATTTTAATGACCAGTTTGAGATGCTGAGCCATGAGCTTAAACACATTAGCTGTGTCTCATTATACATAAAACAAACATATCAACTTAAACACCTTGAGTGGTGAATATACACATTCATATATTATTAACCAACAGTGTGAAAATACAAAGCTCTTTGCAAAGCTCTGGAAAAGGAGGGAGGTGGAGCACTAAGGCAAGTTTTGTCATCAGTGTGCTGAGAAGTAATTACTTGGAACGAGGCAGGACTGTGAGTGCTCAGTGCTCAACAAGTTCCACCAAGGAGGTGCAGACAATGCTAGGGAGCTGTAGAGGCTTCTGTTGCTGTCAGCAGAAGCTGCAGAGCAGCAGCTGTGAGGGGACAAAACTGAGTCCACAATGCACTTTTCAAGCCAGGAATCATTGTCTGGTTTTCCTTGGATTTTAATATTCCATTACAGTGGTCAGGTGATGGTGTTTGTGCCTCCTAGCCTCCCACGGAGCAAGAGAGCATTTGGAGTATGTGACAGAAATGTGTAATTATCCCCAGCTGCACTACCTAAAGATGGACATCGAATTAAATTTTCCATTAGAGACAAAAGTCTGTATTGTCCCCAGGAATGCTTCATTCATGTTGCAATGAACACAACATTGCATCAGATCCGAACTTACTTCCAAAGCTCAGAAAACACTCTTCTCAATGAGGCATTTTTTAACAGATGTTACAGAGTCCAGCATGTTTTAGGGTTTTCTTCAGCATTTCAGTGAAATAAATACCACAGGTGTAACTTAACAAGCAAGCCTCTGTATTTTCTCCTGCTGCGTATTTGTTCCAGTTTTGTTTTGGACTATGCTGCAATTCCTTTTTCTTTTACTCCTTATTCACATGGCAAATTGTGTAACTTGAATTTTATCCTAACATATATAAAGGCTGAATCATTTGTGTTTCCACCTATGTTTTTCTTTGCAGATGAGTGCATAGAGTAGAATGGTTTATGATCTAGATGTTCAACTCTATGTTAAATATAGTAATTTTTTTTCTCTTATGAAAAATATCTTAAGTTTTGTAAAGATTGTAATAGGTTCACAGAAATGTTCTTTTCTGATTTTCCTAAACTGACAAAATAGAGACAGATTTCAATTTATGAATTTTAAATACTGATTTTGAAGGAAAAAATAAAATTATTTTATTATTGTCATTACTAATACTGTCATTACCCACCTTTGCAATGCTTCATGTCACATTTTTCAAAATGTTCCAAGAAAGAAATGTACTGTTTTGGCACAAAGGAAAAAGAAAAGTGTGACTGACTTCAGTAAGCCTGAAAATAATTCTGTGAATTAAGAATCTAATTGATCTAAGTGTTGGTTTGGGGGCACATAGGCACTTAACTGGAAGGTTTGGAGTTTCCTTTCTTTTTGTCATGACAGCTATAAAGGAAATTTTGCAAGATCATCCTTCTAACCAGGAATAAATCAACACGAGTCTGTAGAAAAGGGGTTGATGTCAAAATCTGGAAAGTTAAATTTTCTTCTGAGTGACAGACCACTGTATTGCATGTAGGTCTAGTGTGAAGGGGTTTGGGGTGCCCAGGTTTATCAGCCTTTTCCTAGCATTTGAGTCTCAGGATTCAGGTGAAATCACATGTCAGTTTAGCAAGGAATATACAGAATTTCACACTAGACCTACATGCAATACCTTTCAGAATTTTAATCTGAAAACCATTCCTGTTCACAGAAGATTGAAGTAAAAAAGCAACCTTCATACATTTGTTTGGCTGAGCATCTGTGTTGTGTATATAATGCAAACCAGGTCATTCTTTTTTGAGAGCTGCATATAAAGACAGGTAGTAAGAACTGTGTTTTCAGTAACTGCAATCAGCCACTACATGAAATAGCAATACAGGGCAAAATAAAGGATTAAGGTGTCTCGTTGAGGACTGCATAACAAGGGTTCTTGAAGTGCTTTGGTAGAAGAGAGAGCGAGGTGAGTCACTGCAGCTCATACCTGTTGCCGAGAACAAGGCAGCTGCAAGACAGACAAAGGTGAAGAGTGACACTTTTTCACATGCTCAGACCAGCAAACAAACAAGCCATCTGTCATCCTCTCCCTCAGCTCTGGAGCTCTCACCTGTCTTTCAGCACCTGAGCCAGCAGAGATGTCTCCCCACGGCTGCCTCCTCCCTCCCCAGCTCCGAGGCAGTGCTTACAGAACGTGCACACACACACAGCCCATCGCCCCTCTGATCCCTTATTGGTTCTCCGTGGGTCAGCAGTAATGTCCCTGTGAAATATGAAAGCAGAGCCGTGGTTTCATAATGGCTGTTGTTAAAAACTAATGAACCATCACAGGTACTCAGCCACACTAGGCACGGGATATCAATGAGCTACTTAATGCAATTGAATTGCTAGACACTTCAAATGCATCCTTTGGCATTCTGGCCCATACCCAGCCTGCCTAAACTAATTCCACTACCTACAGTTGTTACACAGCCAGACATGGTGTGAATGTTTTTGTATATTAGCCCTGTGTTTGTTTTTGATCAGCTTACATGGCAAAGAAAACCAAGACAGGATGTTTTGAGTCTGTTTACCCAGTTTCCATCTACTGCCTGCAGTACACTGAACTGATTGAAATGTGAACAAAGAGATTAGGCAAAGAAAGCAGGATGACACATGACTGTGCTATGATTTTCCCTTTCATAGCACATCTGAGACAATTTCTCACCTCCCTCTCACAAACATCGTGTGAAGTTGAGCCCTGGACTTCAGACATCTGGCCTGGACCTTAGGGAGGAAAGAAGCAGTTTTGTGGAAGACCAGGGCAAATCATGGACATGAAGAAAAAAAAACGAGCATTTCAAAGGATCAGCATGAGCACTGGGGATGTTTATTATTCATTTTCTGTCCAAGAGTGTTGGTTTTTGCACCCATCATTATGTTATTGGAGTGGCCTCTGTGGAAAATGAACAGCAATGGCAAGGCCACAAACAGACTAGAGACTCTAGGTTTCCCTTTTTACTACCCAAGTGGAGTTCAGGATTGGGTTTACAAAATTGCTATTCAATGGAAAGGACTAGTTAGATTGGAGACTGGAAATATTTTTTTATTGGGGCAAAAAAAATTTCATACAGAATTTCCAGTTTATTTTTTTAATTGCTTTAGCCAAGAGACATTTCTGAAGTAAACATATATTTTGTTTTAAAAAGTTTCTGATAAGTATCAACATAAAAGAATTTTGAAAATATCACTTGGTTTTCATCCTTCCTGTTCTCTTCAAAGTGAAGACAGTAAAATAAATAGTTGAAGTGATATTCTCGCCTTGTTTAATTTAATTGAAACCTTTCATTATGGTTTTTTTTTTTTTTTCCTGTGGACAAAATGAAAAATGAGATAATATGAGGAGAAAGTTTGCAAATTAGATTTATTTCCAGAGGCCAATGTGATCTTCAGAGAATAGCTTGAGCAAAGTCACTGCACCCTGATCTGATCTGTGTCTTCTTCTGGATTTGTCAATTGGAGCTGGCACTGTTTTCCTCAGTGAGGTGGCTGGGAGATGAAGGAGGGTTTGTGTCATGCCTCCAGATTCAGTGCAAAGCAGACATTTTAATGCATATCATTCAAATTACCTCTCTTTCTCCCCCCCAACTCAGGTGGTGATCAGTCTGGGGAGAATGGTGTAATGGTGTAAGACAGAGAGGGATTGCTGTGCTGTGCTGGCAGAAATTTATTTTTCTTCAGGATATGTGTCTGCAGCTCACAAGCTCCATCTGCTAGAAAGGGTTTTCCTCCCACTGTGAGTCCTGGGACAGGGTACAGGCAGCTGAGGAGACCTGGACCTTCTTCACTGCCAGTCTCATGATAATTCCCAAAGCATCACCTGGCAAGAGATCTGTTACAGGCTGCAGAGCTCTGGCATACATCCTGTTCTGCTCTCCTGTTCCATCTTTGTCACTACTTTGCAAACTGCCCCTGCTCCTTTTAAGCCTCTGTCATCGTGGCACTGGGTCTTGGGATGCCCATTCCATCATAAGCAATTTATCTCCATCAGCTCCATGCTTGCCCATTCTTGCAATTCCTGCAAACTTTGTTCAGCTCTTCTTGAAATCAAGAAAGATCAGTCCCTGAATAGCAGAGAGCTTTCAAGGGGATATTTTTTGATGGATTTGGAAAAATATTGAGGCTTGCATGATCTTAGTGGCCTTTGAACAGCCATCAATCTCCCACCCGCCACACAACATAATAATTTCCCTGTGTGAAATGCTTAGCCTACCATTTGTGGGGTTTTGATCAATTGAAGGTGAAGAATTCACACTGAATTTTTAAGAAAATGAATGAAGAGGGAAGGGAGGCATGCAGCTGAGCAGCAGCTGATGGTAAGAGGGGCCACTGCCTTCCCTAGTGGCTGCAAAGTTCAAACACCTTTGAATTTATGCTTCTTGCACACTTAAAATTAAGACATAGCTACAAATGGGTTAGGCAGCAGTCAAATTTATCTTTAGAGGTCTAGGTCCTGAAGAATTTTTTTGGTATTTTACTGAGTGACAAAACACCCCATGCATTCAATACCACATATCTTCTCTGGCACCCACTTTGCACAGGAAAGGACTGAACTTTGAACAGAAAAAGGAATTTTTTTCTTTTTTCACAAAGAATAAAATAGCAAATTAGGCATGAATCCAATTAAGATTTAAAAAAACCCCCAAAATTAATAAAAAAATTAAGTTTGGATGCCAGCAATTTTTAAAAATGCCAAAATATTAATTGTTAGAATATGTGAAGAGAAAATTCACAAATCTTCATTTCATAAGGCTATTTAAAAAAACAGCAAAATGATCTAAGAATGAAAGATTAAATAAAAAGGCTAAATAACTCCAAAAGGGGAAAAAAGGCATATTTTTTTCATAACACCATATTGAGTTCAAGAAAAACACTCATACTATGTTTTGATTTTATCCAGACAATATCTTCCCCTTTTATTTTTTTCCCACTTCAAACATCAAAGGAATAAAAACCAAACAAACACAAAACTTGCTGTCTTTTTCCAGTAGGACCTCTCTTCCTGTTTATTATTCATCCTTGGAACTGTTCTTCCCACCATCATCAGGATTCTCTGCATCTTGTTTACCCAAACCTCTCAAAACACTTTCTTTCTCTAATCTATTTAAACCGTGTTGAAGAACCCTTCATGGTAACATCTCAACACTGAACTCTAATCTAATCCATCAGCCAAGAGTAGCTGCTTTATAAACACTAATGGCCAGATGCTGTTCTCCTTTCCTCAGACTGAAATCGATTGCACTGCTCAGTTCTGAATAAAGGTGTCAGAATCTGTCCCTCAACTCATCATACTTAATTCTTATCATCATTTCACAGCTGGGGAAACTGAGGTACTGTGAACTAAAGCTGTTGAGAGTTGCACAGCAGTTCATCTGAAAATAAGAAACCAGAACTCCAAGCTCACAGTCCCCAGTTCCCACCAGCCACAGTCAAATCACTGCTTGAGGAACTGGCTTGTGTTTTAATACATGCAATACATTCACAATTTTGCCTTCAGTAATAAAGTCTTAACTGTAAAATAAAAGTCCACAACCATCATGTTTACTTGTGCTTGACTGTAGGTTGCTAGCTTAATAGAAATTGCTTTCTTGAGATGGCCAAAAATAATAAAAAAACAAAATTACAACTGATCAGGTTTGCCCTCGGCCTGAGTTACAACAAGAGAGAGGTTGTAAACCAGATTCCAGGCTGTGCTGGGCTGTATCTCCTGCTCTAGATAGCCACAGGAAAAGGCATCATTCTAGGAAAATAATTTCAGTTTGTTTAAAAAGAAAAATAGTAAAAATAATGATGAAAGTAATTGATATTCAAAGGAGTCCTTGAGCAAATTTGATTTGAAGGAATATTGCTGGCATAGTTTTTGGGGCTTTCTCCTCATTTCAAATATAACAGCCATACTTGCATCAAATCTCATTCAGAGAGAGAGGTTTTCTGGGCAGCTTTTTGGAGGAAGCTTTTACTCAGTCTGTTCTTACCTCTATTCTCTGCCACTACCCAAATGAGTCTAAGGAACATAATCTGTTGTGAGCAGTTATCACAATCAATAGGCTCAGTGTGTTACAGGAGACAGAGCTATATAAAGGGTTTATACTTAAACTATATTTAATAGAAGAAATGCCATCTTCTAGTAGAAAGTGTTCCATTGTTCATACATTCATAGACTCGATAATGCTGTAATTGCTATTCACTGCAAATAAGCTTCTTGAATTCAGTTAATAACACAGCTGAACTCATGCTGGAGACAATTTTTCTGCAAGCATAGACACCACCACCCCATTAGGAATCAAAAGTAAAATCTGGGTTTATACAGACAAACTAGAAGGGAAAAGGAGAGAGAGACAGAGAGGGAAGATATGGATCTGTAATTACAAGTGGCAGAAGGAGGTGGTTAAATTCACTGGGCAGCAATGCCAGTAATACGAGCAGATATCTGCACAACGTCTTCTCTGTAAACATTGTCTGAATTAATCACAAGGAGAGACAGTGCAATATTTGCATTTTATTAAAGCTGAACAAAAGACTGTGATACTGTTCTGAATAAATGAGCTAACTGTAATATGACCCACATCCCTGAGATCTCAGCTATAGCCTAAGTGTCTCATAAATTGTGCTGGAGAGAGGCAGATGGTAGGGGAAGACCTGCAGAACCACCACACATCTAGAGATATTTAGGGAAATGGGTCTTGAGAGGGAACAATCCTTAAACCATCAGACCTGGTCTACCTCTTTCATTTTTTTTTCTTTTGAGTAGTCATTGCACAAATAATGCTCATTTGCTTACAGAGGCAGCATCTTTTCTCTTCAAATTGCCTTCAAGAAATAAAGCCTCCTGTCATGTCAATATTTTGTTATGAAAGGAAGTAAAATACTGCAAGAATATGAGGAACCATTTTAATAAAAGATCAGAAAAGAATAAGTGCTCTTATATTTGCATAATTGAGTTTAAGGCGTGGGAAATTCTGTATCTGTGAATAAACAAAGACTAACAGATTTCCAAAGTATTTCTTCTTTTTTAGGACATGTTGCAAGAAATTAGGGTATTAACTGGGACGTTGGTTATACAGAGGATATATGACAGAAGTAGCTATAGATAAATGCAGGTATTGGCAGAGATATCAATATTCTGAGTGTGTACACCTATGTGTGAGTGTAGTATACAGGAATGTACTGAGTTTTTGTCTGAAAACAGTTTAAAATCTGGTGCATCTTGCTGAAGTGTTTATCTTGTTTCTCTTGTATCACTCAGGCTATTCCAGATCTGTGTGTCCTCCAATCTTTACCAAAACCAGCCCTCAGAAACAGCAGCCTCTGACATTATTGTCAGTTTTCAGGCCTATTTCTTGTCAAGCCCTTTCCTAGCACAACGCCTGAATTTTGAACCCTTTTAAGGGCTGTAGAGCATTAGATTTAACATTTTATTTCTTCAGCAACACTTTACCTCATGAAACTCATAGCAGGCCAAAACTGTCAAAGTACAGCACTCTCTGCCTCTTACTGAAAGATGTGCCAAGCAAAGACTGATGCCCATTAGGGAGAAAACACACTTTCTATCATGTACACAGGTAATTTGGGTTGTAATCTATGCTGTGAAGCTCTGATCCAAGAGGTCTTGCTCTTATTTTCAACTAGATGTTAAAAAGAAGCAGCAGCCCTCTCTCATGCTGCACAGGACACTGGCACCTTTCAATCACAAGTATTTAAGGGGCCTTTTCTCTTTGGCATGTTTTTTTACAGCTGCTGTGTGACTTTGCTGGGTTGTCTCTATTTTACATTTGTGAATAAATATTTAACTGCTCTGATTTCATCCAGCTGACTGGCTTTTTCCTCTTCTAAACAATTGCACTCCAAGTGGCTTGTATCAACAGATTACAGAGATCATATACCTTAATTAATACTGTGTGTCAATCTACCCCACAGTGTTTTACAGAGATGGATAAGGTTTAGAGGCGTCATGAGATCCTTGACAGGAAGCAGGCTATAGGGATGCCAGGTATTTCTAATGTCCTCCTGACTCAGCCTTCCTCATGTTAGTGCTCCAGCAGTAACAAAGATCCTGGCTTTCTGTGGAAGTCAGACTGATAGCTGTAGTGGTCAGCATAAATAAATATATGAAACAATATTAAGGGTCTGATTCACTTTCAGTGACATTGAGCTAAATGAGAAATAAATAGGCTGATATTTATTGCCCAAGGGAATAAAGGCTTATGCAGTGGTAATAGGTTGCACATATTCACTGACTATTTTTTTAAGTTTTGTCTGAAATATTGTGCCATTACATTTCATTTGCATGTGTTGCTGTCTAGGCTGGTAAAGAGAGAGATAGAAAATGCTGCAAGGTGCTCATGATGACCTTAAGGATACAGACTGTAAATGGATTATGATATAAACAGTATGAAGAAAACCAAATCTGGGTTTATATGCTCAGAGCAATTCCAGCATATTTGACTTGTGTAAGCAGCCAAAGCTCCAAGCCACACCACTGCCTTTCTTCAAATGTCTCTTTGTCAAGGATTCAGTGATCTTTTGCAGGGTGGTGCCCTCATTGCTTTGTATGGGACAAAAATCTGACTGATGGTGACTTCTGTCACACCTAGCCATCACTGCAGCAAATTAAAGAACCAAGCCATATCATTGTAATAAATTTGATCTGCCTCTTGCTGCAGAGAGATTGCACAAGAACATGTTGGGAGGAGAAAGATATGCTGTACATGTAAGAGCTCAGAAAATTTCCAGGAGTGCTTGCCAGTATCACTCTATATGCTAAATTTGTACAAACACAGCAGTTAAGAAGTTGTACTCCAGTCAAAGTGTCGTTTGACAAGATGAACGCATTCTGCTGTCTTCTCTTATCTTGTGAATGCTTTATCTCTGGAGGAGAAGAGCAGATATTCTCTGTCTTTCAGAGCCAGCCCAGCTGTTTTGTTACACTTAGCACTCAGAGTATGTCAGAACTGAGAAGAAAATGTGAGTCCCATTCCTCTGGGGACTGAGAAGGACCCTTCAGACTTTAGAGCTGAGGTAATAATATTGAATTTCATGCAGGACAAATATTTTTTTGGTCATACATGAATTTCTAGTATAACCTAAGAGCAATGGAAATATGGCATAGGACTTACCAACAATTTCATGTTGACACATGCCTTTTCTCACAATTTTTTCTTTAATTCACTGCCCCAATATGCAGATGAACAACACAGCAGCTCCAGGAATTGCCAGGGCCTTTTCCCAAAAATAGTGGTGAGGATTTTCAAACTTCAGGAACTGAATGAGGGAAGCACCAAGTGTTTAACATCATTTGAATCCTAGAAAATCAATGTCACTGCAAGTGTGGGTTCTCAACAGGACCATCTAATGGTTACATGACTGCAGATATTTAGTCTTCTGAAAAATAAGGCTGTTTTTCTTCTCTAAATTTTGATTACATTCACCCTTCTATTTCTCACTCTCTTTTCATATTGCTAAATCTGAACCCATTGTGGATCTATGTGTTTTGACTTTCTGGGGATTGATATGAAATCAAATGAGACATTAAAGAAATCAAGAGAGAGCTCTGTCACTCTGTCAGTGACAGAAATGTCTTCATAAATAATTTTCTGTAACAGCCCCAACAATAACTATAGTTATAATACTCCTCCCTCAACAACTTTCTTGGCTTTTAGTGTGTCTGAAAACACTGATCCTTGCTGTGAAGTTCTTAGTTTCTAAAGTCTGAATTTTTAAAAAAGTAGTTAATCCAAATTGATTTTAATGGAAATTAGTGCTAAATCCTTTTGGGAGTCTGGACCTAAATGCCTGCGAAGAGTCAGTCCTTGTTCGCTGAGCCTGAACAAATATTCCACTTGTTCCTTTGTTTTTCCTTCTCCTTGATTCAGTATATTTGAAACTAATTCAAGGCTTTGCTAGTCCTATTACTAAGCAGCTCCTGGATAACAGCTGTTAACATTTTGAAGTACAAGAAGGAAGCTTGGCACCTGAGGGGAAGTAGTGCAGGAGCAGCAGTGCCTTCATTCAGAGTGCTCACACAGGAAGGAAACTGAAATTTTGCTGATGGGCTGTCAGACATGCAGGCTCAGTACCAGGAAAAGCACTCACTACAAGGCAACCTTTGCAATTCCCAAGGCCTGTAGCATACACATTGCAAAGAGAGTACATGCCAAGGGTGCATATGAGACAGGGAGTCCAAGAAAATCCAAACTTTCACATGACTGCAAAAAAACCATTGCAATTTGCAGTTCCTTCCAGCTGCCAGCACTCCTTGGCACTCTCCGGACGTGCACATGGGCTGCTACTCTTTCAGAGAGTTTAGAGGAAGGGTAAATCAGTGCTGGTGGAAAATGTGCTGGACTGGCAGATTCAACCTGTGAATCTTTGTCTCTGTCATCTCATTGTTCCTACCCTTGTGTGGTTGTATAAATTCCTCTACAAAGACCTTACCTAAGATGATGATTTATATGTCTCTTGTCATGGACTCATAGATTTTGGCAGATGACTGCAAATGTTTAGAAAAGATGTCTCATCCCAGAGAAAAAGGATAAAATGCATTTGGTTGAGCAGTCCCTCCAGACTGATCAAGGCTGCTCTCTGGACTCTGCAGATAGAGTGGTCTTTTTTAAATTACCCATCGTTACACAACTGAAGCCATCAAGGAGCACCATGGTTCCAAAAGCTAGCTGTTGAGCACATACTTTTTGTAAGATGGATTCAGGGAGCAGTCTCTCCATAGCTTTGTGTTCATTACTCTGGGACATCTGACTGAAAGTCTTTTTGTTGTATTTGTCAGCCTTGTATTTTTCTAGTTGTGTTTCTTGAAGTGGATTTGTTCTGCCACTACCAATTTTATGTAGAGACTCTAATAATTTAACTTTCTTTGTGCACGTGCTGGACAAAGATGAAGACAGGCCATGAATGACTTGTGACTTTTTCCCAAGAGATCAGATATCCTCTCATGTGAATGAAATGGTGTTTCCAAGGATGTTTAACACAGAGTCGCTGAAAAATAATTTTGGAACAGTTTCTGAATGCTCTCTCTTCTGCTTTGAAGTCACAGGAGGTTTAGGGGTTGTGACAAAATCATCTCATACACTTACATAGCTACATGGTCATGTCATTTTGAGTCAGGGGCGTAAAAGAGAGTATGATCAACTCCTTTCTGTTGCAGAAGACTGAGGGATAGATTTTTCTGGATATAGTCATGAAGCACAGTGCAGAAACAGCTCTTTGATTTTTGAAACTCCAGCTGTGAGAGAAGAAGATGTATATCAATTGACTGCACACACCCTTCCCACAAATGGATAAGTGCAAAAATGTTTGAGGCATACATTACTGTCTTATTTAAAGTCTGTATGGCCAGAAAAAGTACACATGAATTAGACTTCTCTGCTCATTTGTTCCCTGTAATGTGCACCCAGTGTCTGAGATTATCAAGGACAGGAATGAGGAGGAGTGCTACAGGTCACTGCTTACTTATGTGCTGTAGATAAAGAAAAAGCTCAGTGAAGCCACACTTACCTGAAACCCACAGACCCAGAAAAGTAGGCCTGCTATGAACAGTCAAGCCTACATTTCTATGACATCTTAATTCAGAAATGACCTATTGATCTCAAGAAAATTAATGACAAAGTAAGGTATTGATTTTGGTTTCAATCAATGGAATACTTCATTCTCCCTTTGAAGAAAAAGAAGGACAATTCCATTTTAAAAAACTTCTAGAAAACACCTAGACATAATTGTCAAGTGTAATGGTAAAGGTACACTTTCATGCCAGGAGACGGGATTAAATCACTTTTTGCTTTGAAAATTAATTCATTTTTCAGCTGCAAAGCGAAAGGAAAGTCAATGTAAAACAACTCCACTGATTTCGGCAGCCCTTGCACTTGCTCTGAATTATAATTTTTTATATGTAACTTTTTCATAAGGAAGACTAAAATTAAACCAGTAGCCTGTAATAAATCATTCTTGAGTGCCCACGTGTCTCCACTGGCTATTGCAAAGTGTTTTATTTTCTCACATGCAATCCCATACATGTTATCACATGATATAAATTACTTCTTTTACTTATGAACAGGATGAGAAGAAGCATGATTACACTGCAGGAAGGATGCCAGTCTCAATATTAGGAAAGATTATGAAATACAACTTTTAAGAAAGGTCCTAAACACACTGCATAAGGAAAAAGAAGTGTCTGTATTCTCAAACATTTAAAGAACAGTCTAGACAAACGTTCATCTCTCATGAACATTTAAGTAGATATTAATTCATCCTCAGGAAAGCAAGATAAACTAAGGGACTTTCTGTTATCTTTTCCAGCTTTAATTTTTGTGTCTCTACAAATTTCCTTTCAAGATGACAAAATCAGCTGTTTTAGTTGGCAACTCTTTGACTTAATCCCAAATTTTGGGGCAACTTGCATTCACTAGTAGAGCTGATGGATTGTGCTCATTTATGTAGTTTACTATTTTCTTCTTCTGTGGAAACAGCAGAAGAAGGGTGCACTTACATGGCATGATGAGTTAAGTCAGAGTTGTAGCCTAACTAGATCTTGGGTTACTCTGCTCTGACCAGACAGTTCCTGCTGTTGCAAGCATTCTGTCATGAGTTCTTACTCTGCTCCTTCTCTTTCACTGGGACAAAACAAACTTTTTAATTCAGATAGAAGCAGATCATTCAAGAGGACCAAATAAACTGTAAGAGCTTTGGAATTATAAAAAAAAAAAATCTGAACTAAAACCTTGAGCTATGTCTCTCCAGTCCACATCTTGCAATAAATCCACAGCCAGAAATTTCTCGATTGCTGCTAGTCACTTAAAGAAAAGGGAAATAAGTGACAAAGGATCACTGCAAATAAACCAAAAAACCAGAAAAACAAAGAGAGGCCATTCTCACATATCAAAATCTATTATCTTTTACTTAGAAACAGTGTAGTGGATTTTTTTCATTAGCTGATACCATAACTCAATGGCACGTTGCAAAGATGAAAAGAAACTATTATGTGCATACAGTAGTAAGTTAATTGCAACACCAGGAGCACCTCTGGCAGAGAGTGCATGCAAAATGTACTCTCCAAAACCAATCTGTAGTGCTTTCAGTAGGATGGATTTAGCTTATTTTATACCAGGCAGTTCAGGTAATAACTGAGGAGGAGAAAGAATAGGTTTTGAGGGCAAATGTATGAATTCTGCTTATGAATATCAGAAGCCTCTTGAGCCATCTGAGGAATGGTCAGAGTCATACACCTGAGGAATCTGTATGAGTCAAAGACAGCTCTGAATTCACCAGTCAGCAATCTTTCCCACAGAGTTGCAAGTCAATTGTACAACATTCTGGGTTATCACTGAGCTATGGGACCATTCACATGTTTTCTGTCTGAGCCCAAGCTGAGATACCCCTGCAGCCTGAACATCTTCATTCTGGGTATGACCATCCAGTTCTCGTTTTTACTCATGCAAGAAGAAAAAAGATCTTATGCTATCACAGATCCTATTCCAACATGCACACACACACGCACACACACATACACACATATTTTATACCAAGAGAAACCCCAGTGTCTCTTTAATTAATATAAACATCCTTCAGTCATTCCTGTAATGAAGGGAACTAGCTGTCCTCACTGTAGAAATGAATGACGTTGAACTTATTTATTTGCATTGCAGTGGTGTTTAGAGACTTCAGAGAAAAAAAAAAAAAAAAGTCAAGGTTTTATTTTGCTAGGCATTGTAGAGTTATTTAATAAAAGACAGCCCTTACAGCAAACAGCTCACAATCAATAAAGACAAGAGAGGTAAAAGATGGGAGAAAATACTCTTTTATCAAATTCCAGCTTTCAAATGCAATATCCGTTTGGAGTCATCACCTGAATGAAATCTAAGATCTGAAAGGCTACTTTTATTACTTGTATCCATAAATATTTATGGCAATTTAACCTCAAAATTCCCATGTGCTCAGGACTTTATATATGCATTGGGCACAAAGGGAATTCAGCATGCATATCTGAGAGCATAATGGTTTGAGTAATCAATTCTGTATTCCCTTCAAAGAGCTAGAGCACCATTTAATTGAATCCTCTGCTTTGTATCAGAATGCTAGTAATGTATACAGGGACTTATAGCAAGCACATCTTGCTAGAGGCTTGCCATGTCTGTTTTAAACAAGTCTATTGTATCCTCTGCTTTCTTCCAGGATCTAAAATACCACCTGCCACTCCAGACTTGTGACAGCTGTGAGAGTCCTGATGAAATTTTAAAACCAATAAAGCATATTATTTTGAAATTTATGAAATGCTGTATATTAGATGTAAATAAATTATGCTTGAGTCTTTCATTTTGCCTTCTGCTTCTTGACATATCACAGTTTATAGACTCCAACTCTTCGAGTCCTTAAACTCAAGGACTAGAAATTTTCTCTTTATCCATGATGGCTGTGAAGTTTGTGTAATCCTGTGACTCCAGAAAATGAGACTCTCAAGGGAAAATGTGGATTATCAAGAAATTAAAAAGAAAATTGTCCTAACTGCATCATTCAGCAAGTTGCATCTGAATGGCTTCTTTACATTTTGCACATAGCTGTACAGTTATCATTTCACAGTTTTGTTTCAATTTTTCAAGACAGTTATTAATAACTGATCTTTCTTCTGCATTTGTTGTATAATTCAGAAATTTTCAAAGAAAACCAGCTTGGATTAGTCAACCCTTTTAAAGCTTTGATGGAAATGTAAACTCCCACTCAGCAATCTATGTCATTATCTGTGCCAAAGATGCTATGTGTAATTGGCTGGGGCAGGATAGCTCATAAAACTGTTAGTCCTTGTTAATGTCTGGGTACCAGAACATTGTTTAAGTGAAGCCCTGGTTAATACACTCACTATGAGGGTTCTGTATCTTGCAGAAGCACAGCATGTGGCCATATACACTGTATTCCCATTTCAGACAAAAGGGGAAAACCCTTTTCTTTATGACTAATAGGCTAATGCCAGTAGAATAAAGAAAACAAATCTCTCACTAAATCCTCATGGATCACACTTTTTTTCTAGACACTTTTTTGTATACTTATACACAAGGGTGAACAAAAATACAGTAAAATTTTCATGACTGGTGGAATCCAGAAGGAGTATTTCTATCAGTGAAGTTAGACAGATTCAGTGACAAAGAATGTAAACAAAGCAAAATTTTTCAATACGTTGATATTCTCAATATGTGAAATCAGTTGAAGTGTTGCTTAAATGCTGATTGTGTTACATGGTTTAGATATATAGAGTTTAAATCATTTCTACATAGAAACATAGAAATTATAACTGTTTTAAAAATAGAATTCATAAACCAGAAATTTCCTACACTTTCAATTTTTTTTCCTCAGAAGACACTGAAGTGCTAGAATTTCACACAGACCAGAATATTCCTTAAAACCTCTATTTGAAACCTTTTCATCTATAATTTTCAGCTGAAATAGGATTACTCAAAATTTTCAGATGGCAAAATCAATTTCTCTAATCCAAATGTTCTGTTTAAAAATCTACAATTTTCCTTAAAAAGGAGAGAACTCATTAATAAAAACTCCTAATACATTGAAAAAAAAATTACTCTAGACCAGTAAAATGTATGATCTTAAATTTCATCTAACTGCAGTGTAAACAATTTATTATCCAGCAACTCTGAGATTCACTTTGGGACACTGTAATTAGCTGCTGTTCTTGTAGTGAGCTGGGGGAATATTTTTTAATAAAATGGTCTAATCTACTTAGAAGATGAACCTTACTATCAAAAATCACTTCACTGTCTCTGACAAAGTGACCAGTGGCTTTTCTGTGAGTCATCAAGTCTCCCAGATCTCCTCATCTTTCAGGACCTGGGACTTCACTTGAGCTGTGCCAGAGATAATGTCTGAAAGTCTGTGACAGAGATTAAATATCTCATGAGTGCTAGAACAAAAACATACACAGAACCACCTATTCATCATTCAATAAATCCACTGTTGTTCTTTACTAGTTTGGTTTTGCTGAATTCTATGGATTTTATTTCCAAAGAAATACATCAGCAGCAGTAATGGGAAAACATAACTGTTTCTTCCACTGGGAAAAAACAGAAGTAAAGGAGACAGGAAAGGTTGGAAGAATGAATAGGTGGCAGTTTGAAGCACACATCACAGGAGAAAAGAACAAATTTTTATGTCTGCATTTCTCATATAAATTATTGACCATCATAATTGGCTAACAATCAAAGATTTTATTCCACAATGGGAGGCAGAGGCATAGACTTGTTTAGAGTGGGGCCCAGGCTGCTTTGCAAAACCTTACTAAGGTGTGTCTTACTGTGAATGTCATTTTACTTGTGGTATCACCTCTTTTTTCCTTCATCTACTTTTTGTTTGTTTTGACTTTTCAGACGAGGTGTTTGCAGCAGGGAATGCCTATTTTTATTTGTATTTGCAGTTTACAACACAGGGAATCCCTGTGTTGGGATAGCTCAGGCTCAGGCTCTGCAGAGGCATAAATAAAAGAATTAAAAAGACAATTTTTTGCTTTTCTAAATGTGTGAAACAGTGTTAGTTTACACACACATACACATGAATGGTCCCACATCTGTTTGGTGCATCTTACTACAGCTCAAAATGCTCTCAACTCTTCAAAGCAGAAACAATTCATTAGCTGTTTGCTTGCACAATACTGAAGCTATTACAAGCCCAGTGTTTGATTTCTGTGCCTGCATGCAGCTGGGCAGAGAAAAACCAAAAACACAGAGTACAGTAAGGCACTGCTCATTTATTCCAGTGGAAGCAGAAGAGGAGAAACATGATGTGACACCCCAGATCCCTTCCCCTCTCAGCTCCATGGAAGATCATCTTCTCCAGAAATTCCACAATGTGAGTAACAAGGGGGGCAAATGTGTTAGTATAGAGACAATATAGTTTTCTTACAAAAAAAATGTAACACTCCTTCTGAGCCACCATACCCAGAACTTCCAGGAAGAAACATAATTGATAATAAATGATGTGCATAAACCAAATGAATTTGCTACTTACACTTGGAACCTCAGTGGTAGCCGGCAAGCCTGGCAGGTTAACAAAGTGCCACACTTTGTGAGGAGCAGCAGCCATGCTCACAGTGCCTACAGAAAGCAGAGCTGTCGTGGTGATAAAATTATTAGTATGCAGGGCAACAGAAGGGCACTCACTAGCCTGTTTGTAATCTTTTAAGTAATTCCAGCTTGTGAAGGTTAAAGGGAGTGGCAACATGAGACACTAAAGCGTTATAGACATCTGGTTCCCTTTCTTTCTCTGATACTTATTCTTTGCTCTGATGATAAGATCTTGGCAAAAGGCAGTGAGGAACAGGTTTACTGTAACCCCAGTAGGTCTGGTCATTTACGGAGGGTACCACTCGTTATGAAGGGAAATGACAAGGCATGACAGAAGTTCAAAGGCAGCCTCCCAAATCCTTACCAAGGAGAGGTAGTGGCAGATGAATATACCCTTTAGTACACTGTGCCTAACTTTTTGCAGATCCAAGGCATATCCAAGGAGTATCATGATGAACATTTTACTATATTTGTTAGTACACAGTGTTTTCCCTTAGGAAAAAAGTAAAAGCTCTTCACAAATTGGATTAACTTAGATCTTAAAGGTGGGTTGGGTGAGGTGGGTGCCATGCATATTTTACTAGGCTTTGTGCTTTTAAAATGGATTTACTTTCCAAGAAAAGACATTTCATTGCAGATATAAACATTTCCAGAAGGATTCCAATATAATAAGAATTAATATATTGCATAAAGTCCAGGCCGGTTTTCAGACAAGAATATTATTGAAATCGTTTTGGTGGGGAAGAGCTCAGGTTTACAGCTCTGGTCAGCTTAGGTGTCTTTCAGCAGTGTATTTGAATTATTTGGCTTCATCTAGATATTTTCATCTTAGCTTCTAACCCCAAGGTACCATTTTGTCCAAAGGAAAGAAGCAGGCAATTATAGGACACAGTTATCTTGCTCAGAATAGAAATCTAAAGTACATCACACAAACCACACCTGTTGCTTTTTGCCATGGTCTCTAAAGGGATCTTGAGAGGAGTACCAAAAAATGGAGAAAGTCAAAATAAAATCATTAGCTGATCTGCTGGAAAGAAGCTCTGTGGAGAAGGACCTGAAGGTCCTGATAACTCCTAGGTTATCAAGCAGAAGCTTCAGCCAGCATTTCAAACTGCTATATTCAAATAATTAATGTAAATATATCCTAAATAATTATCAGAGGATCAAGATCATAAGTTTTGATTAATTAATGAGGATTTATCCAACACAAACTGGACGGAAAATATATTTATATGTACATTTATTCTTTCTCATCTCCAGCATTCTTTTTCTTTTCTGAGCTGTGAATTGGTCTTCCAAGGAAAGACCTACAACCCAGATACATAAACCCATTAGAAGATTAATTTGGTATGAATCAGGTTTTACTTGCACAGAACAGCAGTAAGATTCAAACTCAAAATTTGGTCATATACTGCTTCAATAAACATAATTTTAATGGCAAAATAAACAGCAAAGAGAGTGTGACTGTCCTTCATTCTCTCTTAGGCATAGACAAGGTCTCAGCCAATTTTTGTTCCTGCATTTGAGAAAACCTACAGGCTGCAGAGAATTTACAGTGGTGCAGTAAGTATGGTCAGACTCTTAGAGATCATGGTCTGTGGGAAACACTGAGTGAGCTCAAGCCAGAGACAAACAGATTGAGGAGAGACCTGCTCAAGTTTGGCACAGAGAGGAAACAAATAATTCTTTTTCAGTCATAGATAGAAGACAAGTAAAGATCTCAGGCTGTTACAATGACAAGACAAAATAAACATTTTTAAAGTGATGATTATCAACTGCTAAAATAAACAGATTGCCTGAAAAAAGTAGTGGAACCTCCACTGGCCCTTGAAGAATAGGCTGGACAAACATCTGTCAGGAGTCATTTAGACAGCCCTTCTCCTGCCCATGGAGACATATCACACTTCTGACTGGCAACTTTATGCTTTCACTCATAAAAGAATAATAATTTCTAGTTTCTTAAGGCTGTTTTAAAAATGTTCCTGCTCCAGATAACTGAGAAGGGTGAGGCTTCCTGTGACAGTCACCAGTTTGGATTAAAAAAAGTGAGGCAACTCAAGAAAAGAGTTCTTCTTGACACTTCTTCAATCACCCCTGTTTTAATAACCCTTGTCCTCATCCAGTCATGGTCATGGCAGTGAAAAGCCCCCAGAAGCCAGCCTGTGAAGCTCCTGAAACATCAGGTGCTGCTCACACACCCACACACAAGCAAACAGTCAATCTACCAGAACAGATTTAATTGAAAAGGAGTTTCATTGCCATCTTCTCTGATTAAATCAGAAATGTAAAAACAAACATGTGGATGTTGGGCCAAGTTTTCATTTGCACTGATAGTTTTGGTACTGCTTTATTCCTAAAAGGAACCCTTAAGAAGTTGGTAAACAACTTAATCTTGTAATATTGAAAAAGCAGGGAAATTGGCCATAATGCAAACAGAAATTGAGTGTATTTAGTATTTTGGCTGGATTTGTACTTTCACAATAATGCTTTTCTACTGTTCTGGTGCAATAAGGAACTTAAGGTGAGTAATAATGAAGTGTAATTGCACTTTGCAACACTGCCCACACAGAGAGATCTTAAAGGAATCCCAGTGTAAATGAGAACCTTGGCAACAACAGCTAAACTGTGTTGGCTTAATTTTAATGTGGTTGCTCATAAGCATTTTTATCTTTTAGAAAATGCAGGGGAATTTAGAGCAAGAATAGGATTTTAAACTGTTCTTGGCAGTAGGGTAGAAACAGTGTTGAATGAAGAGTCCCTACACTGGAAGCCTCTCTTTCCTGGGATTTGCAGCTCACTGCTCATGATCTGTTTCTGAATCCTTTCCTGTCACCAAGGTCAGGCTGACAGGCCTGCAGTTCCTCAGAATCTCCTTCTGATCCTTCTTGTAGATGGGTGTCATGTTGGCTAACCTCCAGTCGTCTGGGATGTCCCTGGTTAGCCAGGCAAATGTCAGAGAATGGCTTGGTGAGCCCTTCCAGCAGTTTCCTCCATAGTCTTGGGTGGATCCCATCCAGCCCCATAGACTCATGAGTGTCTAACTGGCATAGCAAGTCACTGACAATTTCCCCTTGGATTATGTGGGCTTCATTCTCTTTCCCATCCTGTTTTTCAGCTCAAAGGACAAAGAAGACATTAGGTACCTCTGCCTTTTCCTCACCCTGGTTCACTGTTTCCTCCAACATCCAGATGGAAATTCTCCTTAGCCCTCCTTTCTATCCTGATGGGAAAAAAAAAAAAAAAAAGATAATTTACACAATAGCCTCCACACAAACTTCTCAAAAAGAAAAGTTCTTTACTTGAAATCTGAAAATTCTAATTAAGTCAGTTTTTTTTTTTTTTCTCATGCAGGTACATTCCCACTAACTCAGATGATTTGTGAATTTGGACTCAGAGAATAAAGCTAACAAAAGCAGAGCAGAGCACTTACTGTCTAGCCCTAGAGAAATTTCATCTTGGGAAGTCAAAAGAAACTCTATTGCATCTGATTCTCAGTGATTCTTAAAAGTGTTTTACAATCTAAAAAGCATGGGGGACATGTTCAAAGGCATAAACACAAATCAGGAACCAAGCTTCCATTAAGAGTCATCAAGAGTCTGACACTCGGCTACCATTTGTTCCTTTGAAAATCTCTTCCTGCATCAATTACACTTACTTCCACTTCAGAGCTGCAGCACACAGCCAGAGTGGCATAAAATATCCTGAAGAAAATGAGCATCAGCCTGAGTGGGGAAAAGGAGAGTAAGAGGTGATCTACAGAGCTCACACAGCCAGAAAGCGCCAAGCTAACTGGGGTGCAGCCTGGAAGCAGCAAGAGAAAGCAAGGGGCAGAAATGGAGGGAAAGTAATGAAGAGAAAACGGAACCAGAAAGACTTTTTAGCTGAAGATGAGTAGTGAGTACCTAATGAGTGACAACGAGGAAGAGAAGAGAGATGCTGGTGGTGGGAAGAATGGATGGGTCATTACAAATGTCTGTATATTTTCTCCCCTGACCAGATGCAGAAGGCAGTGAGAGAGAGGCTTTGGTTGGTGCTTGGCATCCAGCCAGGGTCAATCCACTACTCCACGTAAAGCATTCTTCTCAACTTCAGCCCACCAACACTCTACTTTGTATTTGACACCGAAACCATTCCTTTCTTATTCCTTTCTTTTCACTTATTCTACTGTATTTTTTTTTTGTTGTGCTGCAGCTGCAGTACTGAAGACAGGGGAATTGAGTGTCTTTTGTTTCACAAAGAGTCTGGCATGACTTTCCCAGGGTGCTAGAGTCACTCTGTTAAGTGTGAAGGCCCCAGAAGGTGATGCCTTAAAAAATAAAACCGTATTTAGAAAGACAGAGGAAAAAAAAAAAAAGAGGGTTCAGAGGAAGAGAGAAAAGAGGATGAAAAAGAGGAAGAGTGGGATGATAAGAACAGAGAGAGGTGGAGGCTCATCACCGAATTTCCAGAGTCTGATGTTTTCCCTATATCTCCATGCATAGAGCATTTAAATCACCTGCTCTTATTTGGCAATTCAAAAGCCATTTTAGGCTTACTGAATTCTGAGAGGAAAAAAAGATATTTTGTATAGATGCCACCTCAAGGAATTCTGTCGAAAGTCAAAAAGGGAACATTCTCAAAATGCTGAGGCTGCAAGAAACAAATCAAACAACAAAGTTTTATTGCAAAGAAGGAGGAGCACATAAGGTGGATCTTTAATAAGTAGAGGATTTCTGTTCCTTAAAAAGGGTTTTTCCAAAGGAAAAGACAAACATATTGAAAGAATTTTTACCTAGAAATCCATATGCAGAGTACAGACCCCAAAGAAATATATTTTCTTTAACAATAATGTAAAACTACAATAATTTAGATAATCAATCAAATTAAAGCAACAAATCTCTCTGAACAAAAGGCTGGAAAAATAATTGTGTCTCTTTTCTTTTTGGTGATATTTTCTCTTTCAGTATAATGATGCCTTAATTGTATTTCACTGCAATAACGCATGCCAGTGATAGCATTCCAGCTGTGATCAGAATCTAGTACAAAGAATGAGGCAGACTACATATTTAGGCTAAGCCAAATATATGAAAGCAGAGGAAAGATAATCTCCCATTCTGTGTGTATAATATCTTTCCCTATATGTATTGTGGCTATGCTCAGAGAACTTTTATGATTTCATTTTCTTTGTATTTCTCCCACGAGAACTTCATCTTCAACCATCCTATGGGATAATCATACCTAACAAAGGCAGTATCAAGGCAAAATGGCAATACATTTCAACTGAGATTTGGGCAAAACCAAAGAAATGTGAGGGATGATATAGAATATGTATTTTACAGGATTCAGAAATGTGTTGTTGAGATAACAGGTAAGGAAGGGCTACTGAGTAAGGTAGGCTCAAAAAGTCAAAAAGCAGCACTCATGCCATTGATGCTCAGAGTGTGAGAAGAGAGGAGTGAGATGAGGAGTGACCAATTACAAACTTGTAATAGACATAGTACAATGACTGTTCCTGTGAGCAAGACCTCAGAATGAAGCCACCACTCCAACGTGCATATAAATTTGTTTTGCAGTCAAGGCAAAAAAAAAAAAAAAATAGATATTAATGTCTGATGAGGGGAGCAATTCCTATACTGCACAAAAACAAAGTCTTCACTGAACTTTGTTTTTAATGTGCCCTTTTGGAGAAACAGTTGAATTCCACTCAGTGTAATTCTTACACAAGGGAAGGGACTTATGAGAGACCAGAAAGTTCAATAATGTAGGCTGGATAAAGAAAGGGTGAGGGCTGTATACTACCCAATAATGTATTTGGAATTAGTTGCTGAACTACCAGTCATAAGAGGACATCTGAAAGGACCTTCCAAGTTGTATGAGGGTTTTGAGGTGATAATACAGCTGGTTACTGGAGTTGGTCTCTGCATCTCTTTCCTAGCAATTAGAAGCAATACAGGGTGTGATTAACTGAATTGTTCTAAACTATAATTCTTCATGTTCTGCGTAACAAGTGATAACTATCTAACTGACAGGTAGCAGTATGTTTCTGCAACATTTTTGGAAAAGCATTCATTTGCTGTTCAGCCACTTATTCACTCAGATATGCCTTTTATATGATCTTCTAGTGATGAATAAAACTTAGATCATGTCTCAATACTTACAAAAAATCTATAGGACAGTACAGATTTTCTGAGGCTCTTACATCTGAAGTACTTGAATCTTCACAAATTTTTATTCAAAGCCCTATATAATCTCCTTTCTTACTTAAACTCTTGGCTCTGTTTTCATTAAAGCTTGCAAAAACAGATGGCAAAACTGAGTGGACTACTCAAATCATAGGCACTAGACAGAATAAAATCTCTTTTCATCTTTGTGCTGTTGAAATATTTAAATAATTAGTACAGATTCTCCTTTCTCTTCTCCATTCTATGTTTAAGATTTCAGGGAAGTGTATGCATTCCTTTTCATTGTTTCTAAACACATACTTGCACATTACAGACATTACAGATTTGAAGTAACTGTTTATGCAAGGCAGAGGTCCAGCACTATTTTAGACACAGTAGTTGCAAATTAAACCCACTGTGATACAGCAGCCCAGCCTTCTGAGGTTATATGGTTCCAGGCATAAAAGCATTTCAGAAACTAGTATTACATTATAAATCATTTATGTGGGTATTTCCAACAGTATGAAGAGTGGAATGCAAGAAAGAGGGACATATTTCAGAAAAACTCTAATCTGGTTTTACATTAGAGGTACAAGAATAGAAAGAAAATAACCATCTATCTCAAACCCAGAAATGGTAGCACGTTGTTTACCATGTTAGGAGAAATAAGTGTGACATGAACTTTGTTGTTCAAGCCTTGCTTTATTTATTTAGTTGGTTTTTTGGGTTTTTGATTTTTTTAGTTACTGTAATAAAGTTACTTGATGCTTAATACAGTTAATAATTTTAAGTAAAACTACTGCTGAAAAGGACTGGGAATCTGAGACATTTCATGCAAAAGAAGTTATTGATATAATTTGCTAAGAACGCTTTTTCAGTTCTCTGTGTGTCCCAACATTTTTTCAGTAGCAGTTAAAACATGTAATTTGCTGGAAATTAGCTGCAATCTTCGGGTTCATCAGAAGTTGCTCATAGACAGATTTTAACTGCCCCAGAAATAAGAGTAACACAATGACTGGAGGTGTTTCCAAATGTGCACAAACAGCTATTTCCCCATATCAGCTCTGCTGGTTGACATAGCTTCTCCATCACACAAAGTGAACTGGTCAGGGCTGGAAGAGATCCCACTTCCTTAACTGAAGGTGGCAGCCATCACTGAAATCAGCCCTGACATAAGCTCCTCAGACCTCTTGGAAAGAGAGTGGAACCAGAGAGGGTACACACAGAAAGGTCCTCCATGCATGTGAATCCTGGACCCAGAATTCACGTGAACTTGTCTGATACCTTCTTAAGGAGGACTCCTACTCCTTTAGCCCATTGTTAATTTTCTTCTTTCCCCTCCAGCCTGGCTTCAGTAGACTGAGGTGCTATGGTGAGCCTAATCTTCCAACAAAACCCAATGATTTAAAGTGTCAAACTCAGTTGGAATGCATCCTCTGTGTAAACTCCATCTTGTCTGAAAAAATGAGTTGTCTCCACCACTAAATCTGTCTGACCAGCAAAGGCTTCTCTTAGCTGTGAGTGACTGCAGTTCTTTCTGCTTTGAGGACTCATCATATGAGAGATATTTCATATGTCAACGTGACAGCAACCCCACAGCTAAGCTGATGAGATCTGTCAGCATGCCAACACTCAGTGGAAGGTGGAATTTCAGGACAGAAAACACTTTTGCAGGACAGAAACAAATTTGAGTGGCTGGCTGGACATTGCCATTGTAGGGAGAAAACAGCTGACTCAGAATAGCTGTCTAATCTAAATCTTTAAATAAGTAAATCTCAAATATCCATCCTATTGACTCAGACCTTCTCTGTATCTCACTTCTTATGTAGGTATGAGAAATCAGTCTCAAGCCAGATTTAAGCCTGAACTACATCTACAGCATCTTAAAATCCACTGCCCTTTTTCTTTATTCACATGAAACATTTCAGACACCACCTAGAGATCCTGGGATCCAGTTAAGAGAGGGAGCCTATTAATCAACTAATTATGCCTAACAAGAACAGAGGTGAGAGAGATTAAAGGTGCCCAGTGGCTCCATGGGTATTTCTGTGTGCCAAGTCCCTGACATTTTCATTGCTGTTCTTGACTTCACCTTTGCCCAGATGTGCAAGTGTGCTATTTGGGATATGACCCAGCTAACATATGAGACACTTCATTAATATGTCTAATTTCATCAAGGTTATTTCAGACATTCCAAAGCATTTGATTTGGGCTTGCGGTTAAGACCCATTTCCAACATCTTGTTGGTGAATGTCTGAATACTTTATCCCCCTCCTTCCCACATTCACTCACAGATGACAGAGAAAAGTACTTGAAACAAGCAAACAAGGAGGGTGGTCAATGGTGCAGAACCTCAGCTGGGAGAGGAAGTGCACTCTGAAATAGCAGTACTATCCAGTGCTGCATTTTTATACACTCTGGTGTGAGACACTGACCTGGTTTCAGTCATGGTGTCAGTTTTCTATCACAGGACAACTTTTCACGTTCTCATCTCCACTGTGCTCCTCTTCCAGTCTGACTGTAGCCTCCCTGAGCATGAATAAGCAAAACCATGCAAGGCACTGTACACAGGATCCTAGCAGAGATGTGGTGAACTAATGCTTGCTGATACTTATTGAACATATTTTCCCTGGTAGACATTTGGTGTTTCACAGTTGTACCACACCTATGTGATCATGATTGATATGACACAATAGGACTGTGTCTAATTGTCGTGTATTTAACCTGTGATTCACTAGAACATGAAACAATTTTTTGTTTCCTGACCTTTTCATGGAATGATATATGACCTGTTTTAGAAATCTAGTTTCTTTTTTCTGTACTGTGAATGAGTCTGAAGCTTGAAGTCAAGTTCCATTTCCACTACTCCAGCCTTTCAGCTCACCCACTCTCTTTTTCACGATTCAGTTAATTTGAATACTGCTTAACTAATTAGCCAAATACAGTTAGCCAAAAGCAACTTTTGGGGTGACCGTCTTTGAGACTGGTACCAAGACAGATAGATCTGTAATGAGCTTTCTTCAAACCTTCCTCCAGCTTGATAGTTTTCTTGTGTGCATCTCATTCTGTTGCCTCCATTTTAACTAGTTCTTGCCAAGCTCAAGCTTTGGGTTAGGGTAAGAGTAAGGGTTAAGTTTAGTGTTAGGTTTAGGTTTGGGTTAGGGTTAGGTTTTGGGCTGGGATTTGCATTAAGGTTAGGTTTGGGGTTGGTGTTAGGTTTAACGTTAGATTTGTTTTGGGTTTGGCTTAGGTTTGGTTTTGGTCTCCTCCAGTTATCTTTTGTCTTGTTCTGAAATGCTTTATTTTGGTACAGATTAAATTTTTCTTCAAAATTTTCTTTCTTTCTTTAGAAATTTGCGTTCAGAAAAATTAAGCCAGTTTTTTTATACCACAATATGATTTTTACCTACTCTATATCACCTTTTGTCCCATGTCCATATTATAATTATTTTTAATTATCTTTCCATTTAACAATTATTCTTAGATCTCTACATTCTATTGAGCTCAGGTTTTAACAGTAATCATTCCTGAGTCACTTTTATCATCTTTCCTAAATTCTAGAACCACATTTACTATTCTCCAAGCATTCTCTCTAAAGATGGTTAATTACAGTCTTAATTTTTAATCTTTCAGTACTTGGAAGTAAACACCATGTTTTGGGCACGCAGCGTTGCTATATTTTTATCAGAAATCGTTAAGTACCATTTCCAGGAAACCCAAGGCATTGTGTAGACTGAATTTTAATATCCATCCTGGTCCATTTGATAATGGTTCTGAAGTGATACCTGCTGATGGCTCTATTCTTTAATTTCGCAGAGATGCTAGCTGCACATAGATAACGTCAAGCCATTCCTGGAGTAGTCACTGCTTACCCAGCAGCTTTGGAGACTCCTGTCTGACAAAATCATGCCCTGAAGAAGCAATGGTTTTGCTTGAAACTTCACATGTAATATGGCAAAGCCATTTCTGAGACATTTTATTTGGTTTTGATGGAAACTCCAACCACTACTTTGTCCCTTTGTGACTTTATAGGAGTTGATGATTATAAAGACTAGCTGCTCAAATACTTCTTGATGTACTTTGCAGGGAATTTATCAGATGTCCATACATTTCAACATTCCCGCCCGTTAGAGAAGTAAACATAGAGATTGCACTTCTATAAGATTTGATAAAAATTAACTGAACCTGAATGCCTTTTAGAAGTGATTTGTAACTGGCATTTTGACTGTTGTGATTTTATGGTTTTTCCTTCCATGCAGGTCCATCAGTTTTCTTTTGTATGTTACAGATCATATTTACCCTGCAGTCCTTGATAAGCTAGGCCAGCTCTGAAGTGTGGGGACCTCTGACCTCCACTACATCCTCCAGTTAGTCTGAATGACCTGTTTTCCAGTCACTGTAACCTAATTCCAGCTGGGTGGAACAGACTGTCAGTCCAAATTTCCTCTAAAAGATTGAGAAATTCTTCCCTTCTTCTCCCGTTTTTTTCTTTAACTGCTAAACTATTGCTATAATGTTCCCACTGGTGTCTTCATTGCAATAAACAGGCTGAGCAAAGGAAGAAGTAAGATCCATATGGTCTGAAAAGCATCAACAGACCTTTGCTCAACTTTGTGCCTGTGTTATTTATTATTATCATCTGGGAAGCCCTTTACTGCAAGAACTCTGGCTATCTCAGTAATTGTCTTGTATTTGTTCAATTTCAGAGTTCCCCAAAAGACAAGAAAAGTAGTATATAAGCATGAAAGGAAAATACTATTTTTCTTTAACTTTCTACATAATTATTTTTCCTAAAAATATGGAAGATTGAAGTTTCTGTGCCTTCAAGGTTTTGTCAACATAGGAAAGCTATAAGAACACAGCTCTATGCTGATAGCCCTATTTATAACTGTCTTTATGATCACTTGGCCAATACCATAACCTGTATTCCTTCCTATCCTAGGTTACAATGTAAGATGTAACCAAAAGTATGAATCCTATTGTCATTTTCACAAGCTGCTGTAGCAGGTAGGGCAGTGCTGGTTATCTCCTACCATGACTCATCCCTGATAACTCCCTCCAGGGTAAATCTCTGTAAATGGGCAATCGAGGACACACCCTGTGACTCATAGAATTACATCAGCCCATTGTGAGATGCTCCACTCAGGGAGAGGAGCCAAGCATTCCCAACTGGGTGTAATCCAAGGTTTGGAACAGCACCAGCAGTCCTACCTACTGGGTTCCCAGAGGACAAGAGCTATCACTGGGCTGTCAGGTGAAGACCAGATCCTTCTACAGGATCACTGCTTCAACAGAACCACTTCATCTGGACTGCTGTCACCACCCTGCCTAACAGGGTGTCAAGTTATATCCTGACTGTCAGTGTTCTTTTACTATTACATTTATTCTAATTTTCCTATTAAATTATAATTCTGTAATCTGCAGCTGGTTTGCTTTCAAACTAGTACACTTCCCTGCCTGCCTCACTCCTTGCCTCCCTCCCTCTCTGGAAGTGTTATAAACAAAAGCAAGAAAAGGACATGGGGAAAATAAGCTTTAATTCAAAAGTAAAAGAAAAAAAATAAGTATAACCAATTTATATATTACATTTCTCTAATATCACTCACACTAGAATAACAATCTAAGCAAAACTATAAATTCCTTTATTTACTTTCAAGGATTTTACTGACTGTTGTGGGTATCCTTTTAGCTTCATCCCACACCTGCTTGTTCTTTCTGAGCTTGGGATATAGCCTTACTCAAACACTAGGAAAAGTTAGAGGCACCTGACACAGACCCCACCCTTCAGCAGGGCTATTTTGAGGGAAAACAAATTTTATTTATGAGATTTTCTTTGTTTACAAAGTAGCTATGTGCAAAACAAAACCAGCTGAAAGAGACAGTGGAAAATGTGAGTGCCCTCTCTTAACCACTCACTCAGCATTGCTGTGGGGCCTTTCCCTTGAACCAGCAGCTCGTGTGCTTCAGCCAAGGTGGTTTGAGAGCTGCCTTGGAAATCAGAGTGCCACTTCAGTTAAACATATGCAAGAGCTTCCTCTTGTCCTCGGGCAATCAAGGTCTCACTTACTGCTCCACCCAGGAGGTTCTGGCAGCATTTGTACTCTTTTCAACCAAGAGGAAAATGTGACCATAAGGATGCTGTGTTTGCCTCTCAGGACCTTCCTCCACCAACAAAAAGCCAGGGGAGCTGCTCACTTGGCTGAATGAGTGAGTCCCATTTAGATAAAAGTAGGCAAGGAAATCCTGCAATAATGACAGCAGCCATGATCAGTAATTAATAAATGTTACCCATGATCGGTAATTAATAAATGCTGCAAACTGTAACCAAGGAGGTGCTAAGTGCCTGACTTTGGCTGTTTCTTGGAATATACTGGCTCTTACATGCATCCATATGACTTTATTGATTCCAGTGGTTTCAAAAGGATGCTACCAGAGAACAGTCTGGTTTTGCACCCATTATGTAAAAACATACTTATATGTGCCATTTATGTTTAAAGCTCTTCACAAAATGATACTGCAAATCCCTCTTTCAGTTACAGAAATAGAGGCACAAGAGTGATTTGCCCACAGTTGTGTAGGCAGTTAGTAGAAGAGCAGAGGGTTTGATACCCACAGCTCCAAACTTGGAGCACAGCGCCTCACTGTATGAATCCTTCAGCCTCTTTTCATTTATACACCTGTCTGTAGTTAATGAAATTATCTGCTTTTCATTTGCTAATCTGCTGAGCTCTAGGAAGGGAAGCAGGAGGAATCAGCTTGTGTGTCAACTCTAAAATTTCAACAGTACAATCTGTATACTGGGAGTTGTGCATATTTTAAATCTGTTATACAAACAGTATTAACTTTCATAATTTTTTTTTCTAAAAATTATACCACATACTGTCTTTCTGGATATCTTTTAATCTGTTTGATCTAAACATCTTCTAGGTCTGTGAGGAAGATACAGCCTGTCATAGATATAATGGTAAATAAACCTATAGAAGGTATTTTCCTGATACATTTACCTTTGTTTTCAAAGACATTTGGAGTTTAAGTTTTTGAGTTTGGCCCCAGAACAATGTTACATTAGTTTGTGATGTCAGTTTCGGATTGACTGTGACACAGTGTTTTGCCACCAGTGGCCCAAAACATCACATGTAATGTTTCACTCTTTTTGCCTCTTTCTGCTCATTGGTTCCAAAACAATTAGAAAAAAAAACTTTATCCTGTGAAAATGGTGTTTTCATAATGGATGAGTAATCCTGCTAGATTACATTGTATTAGACTAGGTTATACTATACTGAAAATCAAATACAAACAATATGAGTTTTGCCTAAAATTTCTTCTTCAATTAAAATTTTCCTTTTAACCAGATCTTTTAATGAGCTTCATCTGTTCTTGAATTTCTCTTCTGACAAGCAACTCATATTTCATGAAACATTATAGCTAAAAATTGGATCACCAGTTTTTCCAAATGAAATACAAGGGATTGTATTTTCAGAAAACTTTTTTTTCCACAGGATAACTAACCAGCATATACTAAAAATGTACCCAACTTTCAGTTATCTTAGAGGGAGGCAACACCAAAAGATAATTATCCATTTCTTCAGTTTGCTTTGAAAGTTGGAATATATGTTTATGAGTCTTATTGTAACAGACAGTAAAGGAGAGGGTTTTTTTATCTCAGCATAGACATCTCTGACTACTGATAGTAATTAAAACATAACCAACACCCCTCCCTTTACCACAAACCCTTCCCCTACCAAAAAAACCCAACTCAGAACAAAAAAAAAATCACAATTGTTTTTTGTTTGAAATGTATAGGCTATAAAATGCTATTAAACACTCAGTAGCTTCTCTTGGATACCAATCTTCAAGCAGCTGTTATTTGACAGGTACTCTGCCTCTTTTTACATAGCTACAAAGACAGAGTTGTGTCTAATGTCTCTTGTTTTCCTTTCCTTGAAAGTTTTGCAAAACCAATGCCTCCCATTTCTTCTCTCAGATCTTTGTAGGTACCCACCGCTGTACAATTTCCATCATTGGAAATTTTAAAAACTGATCTTCTATAGCTGTGATTTCTAACCAATCATCTAGAAGTATGTACAGTGAGGTACAAATTAGCTTTCTGATAGTCTAATAACTGAATGAACATAAATGCTAATATTAAGCATGGCAGAAGGGGTTCTTCAGAAATGTGAACATACCTCAAGTTCAAACAACTTATTCTGTGATTTAAAAAAGCTTTATTATCAGGGCTATATTGCTTGTATTTGATTTGCTTTTCCTTCATCTCTGAGTTGCAATATGTGTTGTATCTGAAGCAGCTTAAAGCCACCAAATGAGACTTTCTGAAAGGCATGTTAAATTTTCCTGGGATCAGGATCAGAAATATATTCTGTAAGATCAGCTCTGCAGTTCCGGAAAGGCTGGGTGAGTGTGTGAACATTAAAATATGTAACAGAGTAGGGAGGAAAGAATAAGAAACTGAGGAGTTTTCTCTGAAAGAAAGTTCCATGCCCCAGTTACCCCGTTGTCCCCAGTACGGGTTGCCAAAGCACGTCAGTGTGCTATATAGAGCCTGTACTGCTTGCACTTCACACGTTAGGAGAGAGGCACTGAAACTCATTTCTGCTTAAGTACCTATGGTGTTTGCAGGGCAGACCATAATCTACTTCTCACTCTGACAGTCTCTGAGACTTCTCTGACAGCTCAGAAAACAGATCTCATTCCTGGCATATTAGCAGAGCCGAAAGCAACAGTTAGGTCTTGCCATTACCTACAGCTGATTTCACTAGAAAGCATCTTGTGTCGTTCAGTCTTTGAACATGATTCAACTTGGACTTTCAGCCTCACAGGAAAATGACTTGTTCTTATGTCTAGCACTAGCAAGTGTGTGGTTCAGAGGCTCACAAGAGAAATCTAAGTGCTAAAAACATTCTTTCGTGTGCTAACAGGTCCTGCACCTTACTGTCTAATGTTCAATTACTGATGTGTTCTGTGAGAGCAACCATGTTGTCTCTCAGCATTCATTTTGCCAAGCTAGAAAACACCCTTCTTTCTAGTCTCTCCTCACAAGTTGTTTGTGATTATTTCAATCCTTTCACTGCAGCTGCTCTTGCTTCCACGTCTCCTGCCTTTACCCAACAGAGTGTGCAGGTACACAGGTATACATGTATGTGTGTGTGTATATATATAAATATATATATACAAATACATTTATAATTTTTAAAGGATGTTCCTGAGTTTATTGAAGAATTTTCTGTTTGCTCCTTACATTTTACATTATTTGCTAATTTCAATTATTTCAGACCTGTTGATAGCACTTTTTTTCTTTTTGCCAAATTCTAGCCCTTTCCTATGCTGACGATGCTGTTTAACCATGTATTATCTGCTCACATCATTAGTATACAAGATTATTACAAAACTACTAATTAATTAGTGGTTACGAGATCTATTCCAAGGGAGTCTCGCCACTCTGACTTCCTTATCCAGCACAGCCTATTTTCACAGCAGAACATTGACTTAAATGTGTTCCTAATGGCATGGTATCTTCTTGAAGTCAAATCTCCTGTGTGGCCACAGCAATTAAGACTTCTTGGATACCAAGTACCCCTTTGTAGCCTATAGCACACCAGGCACCACTTTCAGAACGGGGTGAAAGATGTGGGCTGTGCAGCACCTCTCAGAAACACACCATTATTCAGTCTGTACCTGTAAGCACGGTGATATTCTCACCGGTTTGTGTTTGCACACAGAAAGATTGTGTCTGATTCAGCCTCCCTTCACCAGGCTTGATCCTGACCCCCACCCACAGGCTGACACCCCAGCCCATCTTTGGCTGGTTCCCATCTCCAAGCAGGTGCCCAGCACCCTGGACTGTGGCTGCCCCTCTTTCCCCTGGCTTCCCAGAATTTCTAACTGGGGAGTTGGAAGAGGGTCTGCACAGTGAGGTCCTGCCCTACCTCCCCACGGGACCACCACACCTCTTGTCCTCAGGGAATTTTGTGGTCTGCACAGTGTCCTAGCAAACACTGGATTTAAGTTGCAGCTCTTTGGGGTCAACTGCTTTGCCCATTTTTGTATCAACATGTGTTGTGTTCATCCATACATGTTTTCCATGGGTCTGTTGTTGTAGAATCATTTTTATTGCCCACATTTCTGCATACCACTTAATCCAGGTTATGAACAGAATCATCTGCATTCCCACATACTACATTTCATGCCAGCTGGGATTTGGAGGTGAAAAATTGTGTTTTGTTGGAATCAAGTGTTTCAGTTATTTTATCTCGTCTATATTCATACACATATGAATCTGAATAGGCTAACAGATTTCCCCCTTAGTTTTTAGAGATACTACAAGCTATTTTGCTTGAAGATTTGCAGTAAATGAACTGAGAAATCCAAGCAGGGAAGAAATTAGTGATTTAAAAACCAACAAATTGAAGTGTGCATTTTCAGGTCTGGATGCAAGTCTGGTAAAATATCACCATGGTTCATGTGGTGCAGGTGAAGGAGTTGGAATTCTTTCAGTATGAGGCAGACAAGACATCTTGTTTGTGGGAACTGGTATGGTGTCAAAGCTCCCATGTTGCTATAGCATCCAGGTCTGTCCCACACATAGCCCCTGCACACGAACCTGAACATCATGTGCTCACAACCACATGTATTTCCTATTTCTGAGGAAACAAAAATGGGGAAATTATTTGACCTGGACTAAGTGGTCAACACTGAGGCCAAATTCAAAGGTAAGGGATTGAGACAGTCTGGGTATAGGATATAAATTCATTCACATTGTATGTATCAGGATTGGAAAACTCTTAAAATTGCATGTCTGAACTGTAACATTATGTCCTGTCACCTTAGCATTGTTCAAGTGGAAAAAATAAAAAAGCCATATTATACCTGGCCTACAATACCTCAGAGATGGCTGAAAAATAGTCCTGTTCATCTCTGGGAAGGCAGCAAAGGGAAGGTTACTTTCAAAACTATGCACCAGTGAGAGAAATCTTTTGGAAGTTTTAGTATCCAGATTCTCAAACCAAGTCAAGGACAGGGAAGGGATTATGGCCAGGTCAGAGATTAGAGAATCACCACTTCATTAGGCTGCTCCAGCCACAAAAGGAGGGATCTGCAGTCCAGTCCTACACTAGCAAATATCACGAGGGGGAGAAGCTGCAATGGCAGTAATTGGAGATATCCAGTCCATCTGTATTTCCACCTACCATGTATGTTGGCAAGGCAAGCAAGGAAAAAGAGCTCTGCCTTTGTGTATGTTCTTGCTCTTTTTCAGTTCTACAGGTCTGGCCAGTCAACATCCTTTGCAAGTGAGGATCTGCCCCAGATTTGGTACTGGATTATTTCCTTTGAAGTGGGAGTTTAAAAAAATACATGCATTTGAAATATAAGCCCATAACCAATTATTAGCATGTTCAACAGCATTTTAGACTGCCACTTCAAATGCCATCCATTCATTACCCAGAAGAAGGAACATTAAAAAAAAAAAAAAAAAGAGAATGTTTTGTGGTTATCTGACAGACTGAAGGCATGGCAATCAGTGTGAAAGCCCTTTCTGCATGTTGTACAGCAAAACTGAGGAAAGTTGGTGGATCTAAATTCAGAACCCACCTGTTGCTCCAAAATTACTTTTTTTTTCTGTACCACATATTGCATATGGTAACCTTGGCAAAAGCTGGTTAGCTGATGTGCAAGTAAATTTTTGTGGGCATGGAGTAGGACTAAGTTCAACCTCATCTCTAGCTCATTAAGTAAAATAAAATGGGCAATTCATCCCAGCAGTTTGCTTTGCAGGGAGACAGGGAATCTATACCTCTGAGTATGGCCATTGATGTCAGGGACATGCTCCAATCAAAACCCCAGTCTGTATCCCAGCCTTTCTCTGCCTGTCAGAGAGCAATGCCCTCCCAAAGAGGGGAAAATAAGCTTCAAGTTCCACTGATGGGATCCTGAGTGGCACAGAGACACAGCTGCATCACAGCTCACATTGCTAATTTCCCGGACATCTAAAGATGTGAGAGTCAAATCAAAGCCACTGCAGCACTGAATGCAGCAGCAGACAGTTTTACAAAAATGAGAGTGCTCATGCATTTGCTGGGTTTTTTGCTTCTCAGTCACATGAATAAAACCCTAGGCTTCTGCAATCCTTTTTCTTTCCCCCTTGTTTTTATTTGCTTCTCCAAGCCCCTCCATATGGTGTATACAGGTGTTTTGGGTACAGACTGTGGGCTGGTTACCCAATTATGAGCAGAGAAGCTAGCATCAGGAAAATACAGTTAAAGTCTATGTCAGTGTCACCATTAAACTACTACAGTAAATAAGATATTATGGTACTTTTTTTATGGATCTCTTCATCTTAAGTGGTTTTTTCCCTCTTCATATTATCTATATTCCCCTAGAGAGAACAGTTACCTACTATGAAAGAATTTGCAAGGCTGTAGCTTTTATTATTATTTAAATTGTCAGGAACATTAAGATGTCGTTGGTGACAACAGCAACAACTAACCAATGCAGGAGTGAAGTAGTATTTTTCCATTATCTGTTTCTTTTCATTTAAATTTTCAGTGTGTCTTGAAATGAGGAAGATCTGTTCTCTTCTTTCTTTAAAACATTTCACAACATTCATTCTTCAGCCCTACTCAAAGAGTTATTTAAGGATGAAATGATGAAAATACTCCTTAATCCTGTATTTGCTCATGTAAGTAAACCTTCTGAAATAGGAGGAATAATAGAATTTTATATAATTAATCTACTATCTGTCTATCTATCTATATTCAGAATGGAATATTAAGTGAATAATGTTATTACAGATGAGTAAGTCAGTACCAGGAAAAAATGTTTCTGATTTATTTTGCTATTTTTTTCCTGCCTGAGCACAGGGCAGCCCATTCCACAATTTTATTGTTTCTTGATGCAGAATACAACTGGTGAACAAATCTTGAAAGCCAATTCTGCAGCTATTTAACTTTACACTTTTTGAGTGGGTTGCTGACGACTTGTTCAGTTCAGCATTAGAATAAAACTTTAGAGACCTAGTCTGGAGCTGCTGTTAAGTGACTCATTAAGAACATTTAACAGTCAGAATTTAGACTGTTCTTTAACATTGATTGATATAAAGCATAGGATTTTTTTTGTTTGTTTTAACGAGCACAAGTGCATTCCAAAGTCTACAACTCATAATAGCAAATACAAAATTGCTGTCTGAATACATCTTATTTTGAGCAAACCCAACACTATTCACCTGCAGACCTTTAAATATAAACCTCTGTAAATTCCCTCAGATACAACTTTCTAGATATGGTAGTTCTTGTCCAGGAGAATGTTATTAGAGAGGAAGAAAAGAACAACAAATGACCTTATGCTCAACTTCAAAGATACATTTTGGTGACTCAAATAAGAGACAGCTAAACATCATCTCATCAAAAAGTTAATATCTAATTTTGGACTGAAATATTTTGCTTCTGAAAAGTCTCACTCTTTTTTCTTTTTACTTTTACAAACTATGTTTTTTCTAAGTATGATTTTTCATTAAATTATTTGCCTAGCCAACAGAGAGGCAGAAAATATTGAGATTTTGAAGAAATGCAGAGTAGTGCACAAAGGAAAATTTCCATCTAAGCAGGCATAAATTATGATGGTTTCTAAATTATCTATCATCACTCAGAAATGACTGCTTCTCTGAAAACATTATCACAATGCTCTGCCATTTTCATAAAGGCAAATATAATGTTTGAAGTTGTTAGGAATTGAATGGGGAAATAAACAAAAAGTGTTTTTGCACTGCTTTTTAAATCCATGGTATGCTCACATTTTGAACACAATCCAATTCAATCAGTTTGGAAAACAGTTTGGTGTAGCTTTGAAGCAATGGTAAGGGTGATTAGAAATCAGAACAGATTTCATGTGCATATAGGCTGCAGCTCTTCATCTTGGAAAAGGCAGGACTGAAGGAAGTCGTCAAATAGGTCTACATAGTCTCAACTAGCAGATGAACAGTAATTACAAGCTATTTTTAGTGTTAGAACCAGAGGTGCCCCAATGTTTTTATTAGGAAGAGCAACAAATAAAACTGCTTTTACACAACTTACAAATAAATTGCAGAGCTCATTATTGCAAAATATAGAGGTGAGCGAGAGTTTAAACATATTCAAAGCTGTTTCAGAAGGCTCCTGGGGAGAGATCTGCTGGCGTGGTGTTAAATGTGATGCAAGTGATACAACATCTAGCACTCATTGGTTCTAAACAAGGTGTCTGAGGGCACCGACGAAGAATCACCCTCTGTGTTTCCTTCCATTTCTTACTTTCGTCCTGTATATTTGCAGCTGATCCCTGTAGGAAGGAACATTTGGGGCTACACAGGCTTTTGATGTGACAAAGAATACCACTTCCTAGGCCCTTAAGAAATACAGGTAAATTTCTTGATTTTTTTTTTGAGAGCGAAACTTAACGAATCTCATCATTATTAATATACTCATTATTCTAATTTATTCTTATTCAATTTTGTCATCTCTATTATGATGACAGCAAAATAACAACTGATCAAAGTACTTCCTGTTGGCAAGATTTCCAAATACTGCAGCTGTAAAATCAGTAGTCTAAATTTCAGCAAGAACCATGATCAACATTATGTTTAAAGCTGCTGATACAACAGACTTAATAATTGCCACATATGTTTTGCAAGAGTTAGGTCTGGGAGCCATCAGCATAGATCATTGCACAGAACATTTTCAATAACTTCAACTGTCTCTTCAGAGTGGGTTTGCATTTTTTTAAGTGTTTGGACTCTGGAAATGGGTAGAATTCCCTAGTTTTTGTGACTGTAAATTTAAGCAATGGCTTGTGATATTTACTTTCTGTTAATACTTTTTATAAGGCAGATTGCTGAAACCAGTAAGTTTTGCATACTCTAGTGTTTTATGAGATGTGTTTTGTCTCTCTTTCTTCACTCAATGCCTGTGAATCAGCTCTTTGGATGGAGTAAACAATACTTCATTGGTATCAGGGATTTACACCAGCTGAAAATCTGATCCTTCCAGTTAGGATGGGAGAGAGTGTAGAGAGCAGTTGTCCCTTATGCTTTTTCAATGAATTTCTGAAACACTAACGTTGCTATTAACAGAATTTACAATAAGCTTGGTAAAGATGAACTGCAGTCACATCAGTTTCTCCCAGTGCTGACACAGCTCCTCCGTGCAAACTTCATACGCAGGGGCCAGGGAAGTGCAGGCATAAAACAATTATGACACTCTTCTGTTTTGAGTTGCTTCTGCTGCTGCCAGACTGTAAAGAAGCAAAGAAGATTGGAGGAATCTCATACAAGAAAATTTTGGCCAGCTTTGCTACAGGCTTTTTTTGTTCCAATTTCTTTGGATAAAGGGTTTCTTTGAAACAGTTTAGATGAAACAAAAAGTTTCCTGAAAGGTGGAATTCAAATCATCCATGTCATGCACTGGTATGAGTATTCCAGCCCATGTATACCCTGCAATCTCTGGTTTCATAACAGATTCAAAGTCTGTTGTACTTTTGCCATAGGGGTTTTATGGCCTTTTGTTGCCCTCCTATACATGAATCATTTTAAAGTCACAAAAACCAATAAGAAAAAGATGCAAACCACTCCCTTCTTCATTCCTTGCTTCACCCAAAAAACTCACAAAAACAACCCCAACCCAAATTTCATCCCTCCAGAATATCCAGACTATCAGGATCTGCAGTTTGGAAATCTGTCAATTTAAAATTTCTCCCAGTGGGAACTATTTTTGCCAAACGGAAAGAGCCAAGACAAAGCAAATCCTAACCGATTCCTGTTCTCTTCTAGTCCTGAAAAGCAAGGCTGAATAGTTGGAGCTGTCTTCTGGAACAATGGAAAATGTCAGACTCTGAGAGTTCCCCAAGAATTATTACTGACGTCTCTCATTTCAGGATTTCCAGTGCTTTCACATAGAATTAAACATCATGGGAGCTAGGAGCAGCCAAGAACTTTCAGAAGAAAACCTCAAGGGTCAGGAGCTATGGACTGCGTTTACAAAGGTCTCTAGTTACCTTAAAATGCTGGCAGATGTCTGGCTAGAAGCAAGTAGCCAAAACTCCTCACAGTGCAGTTGCATGTACGTTAAAAACTAAAGTTAAAAATCTCTTTTCTACCATGGAAACATCCTAATCTACTCTTCCCTATAACACAGGAATACTTTTCCCAGATGGTGAAGGAATTCCCCCTTTAAGGTACTAAGTGCCCCTGCTTCCCACCATGGTCCATTGTACAAGGGAGAGGAAAACTCCACAGGCTTCTCATGGAGCAAACATCAAATTGTGAAAGCAACTGCAACCAATGCGAGCTTTCCTGGATGAAAAGGTTAGGCGCTAACTGAATTATAAGTTCAAAACACTACTTATTAATAGATCTCACAGCTGACAGTGGGGAAATCATTGGTGGATAGAAGAACAGAGGCATCTGGAAGCAGCTTTTATCTTTCCCAGGATCTTTTGAGCCAAATATGGCCAAAATACAGTCCTCTTGCTGGACTGTTTATGTTGCAAAATGGCAATCAGGTGTTTCAGTCAGTCCACAGGATTTCTGCCTTTCCCTTTTCTGACATTCTTGTGTTCTGTGTTGTGAGAACTTGATCTAATAACTTCTCAAATTTGTCCCTTTCTTTTCTCCAGACATCAGCATTAAATCCTGCTGTTCTTGTACTTGATTAAAAAGACAAGACTTTCTCTGCTGCAACCTGTTTTCCCACCCTTTGAGCTGCTATAAGCAATGCGAGGAAGAGTAGAGTAAAGGGAAAATTTCAAATGCCTTCTGCAGAAAATACCACACTAATCTTTGAAAATCCTTACCAAGCCTTATTCAAGATTATGTGTGTGTGAAGTGGTGAATACTCTAAGACCATAAAGGCTGTTCTTTGAAGAACTGCCTGGATACCCTGCAACACTACATATCTCAGGAGCTAGACCACATGTCCAGCATTTTACTATCCTTTCTGGGAGAGGAATCCCAGGCATGATGCAGCAAGGGCACCCCTTTTTGCAGTTTCTGACTGGATGATTTCAGTCTCAACAAATCTTTTCTTTTTTCCTCCTTTTCCATCTCAATGATGAAAAAAAGTGTATTTCAGACCCATTCCTTCAAAATGTGAGGCAATACAAATAAAGTTAAGATGTGCCAAACAAGAAAAAGAAAGTAAGAGCCTACTGCACAAACTAGGAAAATGGTACATGGACCATTGAGAAATCTCTTAGATGTATTTTGGTTTCATAAATCACTTTTAAAATGTGTGCTTTCTAGGTTTTTAACACATAATTGTTGCAATGTTGCATTCTATTCAAAGTCCTCTTTTCACTTTATATCGGACTGGCACATTATGTATTATACTTTACTGATACAAACACACAAAGATTGTGAAGTCAAAGCAAACCCTATTCTACAGAATACTGGTTAGGCTCTCCTACACAACTTTAACATGGAACACTTGAGTGTATGAATTAGGGCATATTTCCAATTATATTTCCACGAATTATCCACAACTTCCCCCATCCAGTTTCTATCTTTTCTTCTTTGCCTTCCCTTACTTCTTCTGCTTTCAATTTTTTGATTAGTTTTCCTTACATATATCTGATATTTACATCACCTGTACCTTGCTTTAGTAGTCCCTTTGGAATCATTGTCACCTTCTTCTTATCCTGACTTTAACCTAATCTTCCAAAGAATATACATATTTTCTTGTAGCCTGGAGCTAACCCATCCCTGTAGTGGATAATGAAAACACGAAAGCAGAAAAAAACCTCCAAAAATATAGATATGGGCTCTTGCATTTTTCCTCAAACTTAAAGGTATTTTACTCAATTAAAAAAATTCAGAATCAAAAAGAAAGATGTTATTGGCAGTCTAAAGCAACTTCCAGGAAATTTATGTTTGAATGAAAATAGATTTGAAGATGGAAACTCACAGATATTAGTTTCAGTATTTTTGACCAGCATTTCATCTTTAAGACACTCCAAATTCCAATTCACATCTCAGACTGATTTGAATATAAGAAGCTGGAGATCATCGATCAGATTAAGATGTTTTGGAAGTGAATTTAAAACAGGATATTTTGTACATACCTATACTGCATTTAGACACATTAATAATACAGTCTCTTTGTCTTGGGAAAATTACTTCTCACTCTTTATATAAAGACTCCTGAGCTTCATAATACTGTATTTTACTTCAAAGGTAAATCCTCCCACCCCTTTTGAATGAGGCCCTTTTTGAGATCTAGGCTGTGTTAATCCCTATCCATGCAGTATATATAGGTAGTACAAAGGCTGAACAGGTGGCAGTATAAAGAAATATGCCCTCAGATGGGATGGTCTCAACCTACTGTGAGTAAATGTAAAATTCTGTGGGTAAGCCCAATAAGTAGACTTTTAAAATTGTGACTCAGTCTTTTTAAAGACACCATTTTCCAAGAGCGTCGTTTTTCTCTCTCTTTTAGGATCCAAATATCGCCACCCTCTGTTCATCTCTAAACTTACATAATCACGTTGGAAGACTTCCCCACAATGTACATCCTCAGGAATCTCACCTCTTATCAGAGGAGACCAGCACCACGTGGCTTAGAAGGGAAGATTTTCCACAGACTGTCCTCTGCTTGGTTTCTGTGAGGACTTTCTGCTGAAAAAGAGAAGAGAATTATAACAGACTTTGTGATAAATTATCATCATCACCATCATCATTTGTTTTGCTAATTTTAGCACCCAGAAGCTTGAAATCTGTAATTAAAGTTGCACCAGTTCAAAACAAACTCCTCAAAATGGTTATGTATGTAGGAAAAAATTATGGAGAAAGAAGAATATTCTTATTTTGTGGATGAGGAGTTTTATAAAAAATAAATTCAGATTTCTAAGGGTTGTTTGACATCTAAAGACAGAAGAGACTTATCAAAATTCAATGGTTTATCAAAGTCACTGAGATCTGCTTCATCTTTAGGTGTCTGCATAAATTATAGCTGCTATCTACAAGTTTGGGTTTGTCTCCCCTATTATCCACCTAGAAATGAGTGTGCAGAAGAAGCTGTCTGCCTGGCTTCCTGGTGTAGGCTGTAAGGACAGACAAGTACTTCACTGGCTGCTTTAGACAAAACTGTATGGTTCAGCATAAAATGACTCATGATTTCCATTACCTGCAGATGTTTGTCAAACATAAAGTAACAGACCACACCTGTAGATCACAAAATCCAAACCTCTGACTTACCTCATAAAAAAAATAAAATAGCTTTCCTATGGACACGGTTGTATTGTGATTCCATTCTGTAAGCCAGGCAAAAAAAAAAATTGGTTATAGCAACTCAGACTCCAAGATTTATAAATCAGCAAGAAATTTGTAGTGTCTAAGCACATGTGAAGACAATGGAGCAAAAAAACACAGTGGCTGCACTGAGCTTTTAGCCACATGCAGGAAAAATTCCAGCAAAGCATTTGGCTTTAATCCCAGTACAATGTTGCCATGCATTTTGTCTGTAATTATAAATCTCAACTGTCACATGCTCTAGGCACAAAGGTTGGAGGGGCTACCAAATAATCTCTTCTGAACTTCATCTGTGTTCCCTTGGAAAAAAACATGTATTTTCCCATGGGTCATAATCAAAACTTAGTCTACATGCAGCTATTCATAGCTCCTGCTTGGGTCTGGGTGTAGCTCCCAGCCTGCTCAGCATCACAGCTTCCTCCAGTAGCAGCCTTCCCGGGAGAAACAATGACTGATTTAATTGTCATTGATGCTGAATGTTTATTTTCTGTAAAGAAGGAGACACTTCTTTTAACCTAAGTCAGCTGAAAAACAGGAACCACAATTGCAGTTGGAGGTGCAATGAGGATGGAATTCTTCACCTGCATCACAGGTGCTCAGAGAAAACTTCAAGCATATCAGTAATAACCAGGTTAAGACCACCTTAAAAGGAAGGTCACCACAGTTCTTATTGGACAGAGCAAATTACTCCAGTCCTTTTTTCTTTCAGCTATGATTTTGTGCACTGACCTTTGGAAAGTATGGTCAAATAGCCTTTAGCAGCAGTTGTAAAGCATAAGATCGTTGCATGGACACTGATTTCATTAGGCAGCTCTGTATAAATTAGCATTACTTACTGGGGGATATGCCACTAATGGTACTGTAGAGAATTGAGGTCTGCTCATTCTGTGTGCTGTGCCTATGAGTGAAGCCTTCCTGCCCCTCTGCAGAGACACAGCTGCCCCTCTGTGCCCTGCTGCAGATGAGAGATGTTACACAGACCCTGTGTGAGATGTTTTTTTCTTAGGAGACACCATGCAGACCATGTGAGGGAGACAGTAGTGGCCATGGGATCTTGTGAAGCTACACAGATTGATCCCAAGTAAAGGCCTCATTCACTGTCAGATTTTGCACTCTCAAGCAAAAGGAACCTCAGGTCAGGTTTGACTCTGCCTACTGTTTGAGCTCCTTCCAAGTAAAGCAGAGCAAGAAACCGTGCAGTCTCTGGTAAACTCCTAGGAGCCTCCAACATTTCTCCATCACAGGGGAAACCTACCTGACATTTGGTCCTTTAGCCTGTTTTTTCTTCTTTAGAAATATTAGGTTTAGTCATGGGAAGGGTTTTGATTCTGGCAATTGCCATTCTCACGATGGCTGCAATTATTTAAGCAGAAGGCTTGTTGGACACATCCTAGATATCTTTAGAGCTTAGATTTATCTGATTTTTTTTTCTAAGATTATTCCCCAGCTGGATCCCATCCACTAAGACTACCAGTAAAAATGTCCTCTGGATAGCTGAGTTCCCACCATGTAAATATCTCTAAACCTTTAAACACCCTGAAACTGCCCACAGTTTCAGATGGATTAGCACTCAGGGTCACTTTTAGTTTTTATGGACCAGTTTGCTAATCTCCTAGGAGAACAGTTAGCTCTGTCTGAAACTCAGGGCGGGAGGAAGAGAATGAAGGATTAACAGTAAGAATAAAATTAATCAGATAAGAGCTTAGGTAATGAATTATAAACAATCTGCCAGTTGTGGCAACTGTAGAATTGTTACTTAAATTATGGAAGAGGAAAAAACCACGCTTCTGGAACAAGCATTAAAAATTCACATTTCAGCTGCAATCCTGATACTCAAATTTGTCTAACTCCTTTAAGGGATCTTTCAAGTCTGTTCCCTTCTATATTTCAATAAAACAATAGGAACTAGCACATGGGAGAGCTGTATTCAGCTACATAGTTCCTTCCTTTGATTACTTTTAAGAAGGTGATGGCTGTCATTCCCTGCAAAGAAAGTTTGAAAGGCTCAGGAGTGTGTTTTATTTTCAGCAGCATTGACTGGAAACATGCCCTTTATACCTTCTCCATAGTCTTGAGGATCATCACTTGGAGCTTTGCTATCTGTACATGTAAAAAGGACATCTCAAAAGGTAGCCTGACATATTTTTTGCTACTAAAGAAGGGACAATTTATATTCTCTGCTTTAATTCCCCAATGTCAAACTTGATCCATAATTTTAAGTAGTGTAATGGCAACAGAATGACCTTCCTTACATAGTTATATTTGTTCTCAGGAGGAACTTAAAAATACAGGGTGCTGTATTTGCTCTTGCTCTTTCAATTAAATTTTGCTGTGATGGTGAGAGATGGAGCAGGGTATTCTCACACAAAAAGTGGGCAAGTACAAACTTCAAACTGTGAGTTCACTGAAACACCAAAATATGCCCAAGGGAGAAATCTCTCTTCTTCCCCCTTCTGTGGATGGAGAAGCAGGAGCAGATGAAATGAGGGGTTGAAATGAGGACAAAGGACAAAGTGAACTGAATCCCAGTCTCTGCATTTAGGTGAGAGGTTGACCAAGGAGCCTGGGCTCATCCCAGTCTTTGGCTGCAGCACATGCTGCCTTCTCCTTACCTCAATATTCTAGCTTGGCTTGATCTAGAATGGGCTTTCATCAGTGGGCATTTTCATGGGCTAGCTGAAGAAATGCAGCCCATATTATACTATTGTATGGAGGGAATTAAATCACTGTCCTTTAACCTATGTTTTACTTTGGATCTATTTGCAAATTTCCATTTCATTCCTGTATGAGATCCACAAAGTTGTCCAGAACTGATAAGGTTCACTTCCACTTTGGGGAAAAAAGATCAATAGCTTGAATTAGTTTAATCCAAGGCTTATCATTGACTTTTCAACAATGTTGGTTTCAGGTTCATTTTGAGAAGTGAGTAGTATTTCAGATTTTCCTTGAGAAGTAGGCTCACCACATACTATTAAGCAGTGTTCATGCATTATTACAGATGTGTCTTAGCAAAATCAATTAGTAGTCCTCTGTCATGCTAGAACAGTCTCAAGTATGGTTTCAGAGAGTCTGGTATTATCCTGCTGTCTCTAGTTCCTTTCACGGACCCAGTGATGGAATAGAGTGCACTTGTTAAATGTGCAGATGACATAAAGCTGAGGGAGGCTGCAGCACTCTAGAAAACACTAACAGAATACAAATTGGTCTTTGCAAAAATGAAAATCAGTCTGGAATTAAAAAGGTATCATTCAATAAACTCAAGTGCAAGATAGTCCTGCAAGCTAGGCAGGAATACTTCACTTCAGACAGGACAGAGAAAAACTGGCCAAAAGATTCTCGGGAGCACAGTGAGTCACAAAGTGAATTTTTATCAATTGTGGCATATTATTGAAATTAAACGTTCCCAAACTCTAATGTCACCATTAAGTGTATGAAAAAGAAAATTATCTATGGCACTGAAAATAATACTTCTACACATAAGATCTCATCTGGGATACTTGTTCTTGCTTCAGGCTTCATATTTCAAGAAGAGTAGAGAACATTCGGTCTGAGAAGAGTAATGAGATTCAGAAGGCCAGAGATCTAAACAATACAACCCAATCAGAAGGAAAAAAAACTAAGAGAGAAAAATGAAGGGAAAAAGGAATTAATAATTTCATATAAAAAAGATCACAAAAACATAATGTGGAATACAAAATCATCCTGCAAGGAATAAAGGATTAATCTGTCTGGACACCTGGTGTATAGGACAGGAGGTAATTCATTAGTGAGGAAGGGAAGCTTTCTAACTGTGAAGTTAGTGAAGCACTGGAGAAGTTTCCCACAGGAAGCAGTTCTATCTTTTCTTTTAATTTCTTGAAGAATAGATAAGACAAATGCCTGACAGGGTTGCTTTGAGTATAGCTGACTCTGCTTTGGAGTTAAAGGATAAGTTAAGATGACCTCTTGAGATGGCTCCCAGCTTCCTCTAAGCTCTAGTCTCTGTTCATTCTGCCCTTTGTGTGTACCTACAGCAGTATATCGGAAGGCAATTAAAACATTAAAAAACACATTTTGTATTTTTTCCTCCTAAAACATGTAAATTAATGATACTAATAAACATGGCTTGCTCACTGCACTCCCTTAGTGTGCTCTAATTAAAACATTGAAATATTTGTGCTTCATATGGGAGCTCTGCTTACTGTTGAAATCCAGACTTGTGTCATCTGCTTTTTCACAGCTAAATCTGCAGGCAGCAGTAGAAACAAGACCAAGTCCAATCTTCTTGAGACTAACAGCAAAGGAAATGAGAGCTCAGCCATTAGTTATCTTGGCATAAGTAAGTATACATCTTTCCCAGACTAGCAAAAGTAATCATGAATACACAGTACACCATCCCAGCTATTAGTCTGCCTAGCCTTAGCTTGCCTTGCCCTTTACCAAGTGTACTGAGCACATTAGCCAAAACTCATCTTCCCTGACATTTCCCAGTGCAGCTCTAGCAGGTAATGCCCATGTTAAGTCGGATTCTTTCACTGGAAATGTCTGCTGGGTGCCTGAATTACAGCAGTAGTGGAGTATCCCCAAGCCTGCTTGCTGGGACTCCAGCCCCCGCAGAGACTCAGCCAGCCCAAGCTGTTTGGCAGCTGAAAGCAGGTTTTGTCATCTCAGTTATGCAGCAACTGCTCCCGCATTGGCAGGATACCTCTCTGGCACACAGGCATAGGCTTTTCCTGGTCAGACTTGTAAAAGGCTCCTGGGAAGGTGCCTAGATAGTAGAGTCAGGTTATTAATGCAGAGCACAGGATTAAAACAGCATGGATGTCAGAGTAGCCCTCCTGATGCTTGTACAAAGAGGGACATCCCGAGGCAGAGGCAAAGCCTTGCTTTCCCTGCACCAACATGAGCTCTCTTCAAGGGGCAATCCCTGGCTCCTTGTCTGCTCTCGCTGCAGCTTCCTGCTGCTGGGTATCCTTGTGCACAAGCCTATATTTGGTCTCTCTTAGAGAACAACCTTCCCAGAAGAGCTGCAGTTACACTGCCCTCACTGTGTCACCTCAAACAGGTGTTAGTGGCCTTGTTGTCAAAGAAAGGAGGAGGGTCCCACATGGGGATGAGCAATGAACAGTCCCAGTTCTGTGGTCAGCTCACAGGCCCCTGCTCCTGGCTCTCAAAGTCTCACCCTTTCAATGCAGAGATTGTTTTGGCCTGTTTACTGGGGGTAGCAGCAATAATCCTCCAGACAAAATGAAGCCAACACCTACAGTGTACTCACAGTAATGGGTACTCCCAGCACCTCGTGTGGGACCCTATCCCAGGGGTCTTCCTGAATGTCTTACACTTAGCTGCTCACATATTTCCAGTCAACAAAACACACCTTCCCAGACTTAGCCCACAGTTTTACTCTTTATCCAGTACAGTGCCTAGAAAGAAAAACAAATCAAAAGAGAGGATGCACCGATCTTTAAATCTGGACAGAAAACGAGAAGAAATAGGAAGAGAATAAAGAGTTGTTAATTATTCCAGCCCTTCTGGCAGCCAAAAAACGAGTAAATGTAGGGAGGGCCTGCCTCAGAATTCTTCTCTTTTATATGGAAATGTGGAATGTGCTGTTAAGACTAGATTAACTGCTCTGAATTAATAAAATACAAACCCTGAACATTTATTTAAAATTCAGGCCAAACTTCAAGCAGCTTTGAGGTTGACAAACAAAAACAAAGACATGTATTACCTCCTGCTTACATTATTTTTTGGTTTTGATAAGAACAGAAATACTTCAGTGCCTGGCCTCTGTCTAAGCAAAGCTCAGTCATGCTGGAATGCCTCCAGAAAATCTTCCCACATCCATTCAAATGTTGCCCTCTTGGGAGATCCAGGTAAATGGGATAAGCTTGCAGATTCTTTCACCTTTCAGAATCTTTCTTGTCTTCAGTAATTTTTCATTTTCTGAATATTTCTCTACTTCAGCACAGAGAGCAAATGCTTGGGATGTGACATACATACTAACCACTAGTGAAAGTAGGTTGAAGGAGAAGGGATTTATCAATTAAGTTGCAAGGGGCATTAAGAGAAGACAATTCCTTTTAATCGGGGGAAGGAAGATTGTCCTTCCTTTCTCGACATCAATGTTCTAACACGGTATAAACCACTCTAGGCCACAGTGAATTATCAGCCTATAGCTATCTTATTTTTCTCTCTTTATTAGCTAGTGGTGTCTTTCTTGGTCTAAGAAGAGCAAAATACATTCACAGTATTTCCTTTTTCCAAAGAGTATAAATACAATGTCTTACAGGATAAGCCATCAGGTTATCTACTACCCACTTACAAAGACTTATTTTGTAACATCTTTTCCTTTTCTATATGCACTGTCCCATGGGAAAATAAGAAAACTTATCTTTAAAAGTCCCTGCCAGAACCAGCAGCAGGAGAAATATATGTTTCTGCATATACACTGAGAGTGGGGACATGGGATGTGAGAGAGGGTATCCAAAGGAAGAAAATACAGAAATTTTTCTTTTTTATTTAAGTATAATTCTTCTATTATACTAACATATGCATTCCTAAATATGCATACTAACATACGCACCCCCTACGTGGGTCATAGTTAAAACACTGTTTTGGATAAGAAATGATCATGTTTACTAATTTTAGTCCTTTAAAAATTTTCATTCATGGGAATTCTGAGATGAACTGAAAACCAAGGAATGAGAACTTAATGTATTTTCTTTTTGAAATGAGGCTGACAGTGGCTCACAATAGTGAGATTTGTTACAGTAACTGGCTATGGAGGAACATTTCTCACAGCAGCATGAGGAAACTGAAGTATTATCCATTGAGCCAGGGCTGACCTTCAGTACTTTCATCAAAAGATACCAGGATAGAAACTAAAATATAAAATACCAGTTTATCATATATTTGTCTTGTGTGGCACAGAAGATGAATGTTCTATCTTGTGAGTGTTCAGGATTTTCAGCAATGAACAGCTTAGTCTCAGCTATTGTCACATCCTCCACCCTTTTCTTTGATTCTTCCAGATATCCTGGTACTTCTGTTAATGGCCTGGGTCCTCTTGCATATTGCCATCATAAAGATGTCCATGAATGTTGTATGAATCAGCAGCCATCTTATGCTGGCTACAATTAAAATGCAAGAGTGACAGGAAGTCTCAAAGAAATTTCCAGTTGTGACTATTCTCCACATCTCCTTAGAGATCTCAGAGTCTTTGGGGACTATATAATGTTAATATTTTATTGTAGAAATGAGGAACAGTGTTTTGCCCATGGTAATGCAGAATAACAGTTGGAGCTGGACTAGAACTCCAGTGTCTCATCATCATTTCTATCTTTAACCCTAAAATCACCTAATTTATATGGGGGGGGGGAATAAAAAACCAAAAAAGAACATTTCAGATGGACCAAATTAACAGTGACTGAAAATTTTCAAATCGATGGCTCTTGGTGCAGAACTTCAACTATTGTAGTTTTCTAAAACATTACTACAATTTTGATGGTCAAAACAGCCAGAGATGAATGTTATGAAAATTGTCTTTCACCAGCAGTGGGGCTGAATCACTCCAGAGGGAATGATAGTAAAGGAGGTAGTCAATGCTGTAGGTAATAGATTATTAGCTCTACCATAATGCCCAGTTTTGTCATCTTAATTTACAGAAAATGTTGTAATATCCTTAATAAAATGTGACAAGAGAGGCTTGCAGATAGCTAATTCTGAAGCACAGTGCCCCTAACAAGACAACAAAATTAGGAACTCTGGCATTCCACAGGCAACGAAAGGGAAGTAATATATGTGCTGATGGCCCACCCTGACTTGGGACAGGTCTAAGGGGTAGTGCATGTAAAACTGGAGGACATTATATGCAAGAGCTGGGAGGTGCAAGCTTGGCAGAATTGACAACCAAAGAATTACCAGGTCAGCTCTACCATAATTATTAATTAAATAAAAAATTATATAGTTAGAAAAAAAAATAAAAAAAACCTGTGCTAGAGGGAGAAAAATAACCAGTGGTTTGCTTCTTTTGGGAGGGGATAATAGGAAGGTCTTGCTGGTTAGCAAATGGAGAAAAAGGGAAGGTAAAGTGAAGCCATTCCAAAGACTGGGGCTGATACACCACTTTGTTCAGGGTGTTCACCCCAATGCTGACCAGGGAGTCTCCAGAGGGCAAAGACACTCTTGTCAGTTCATTCCTTCCCCTATTTCACAGCTGCCTGTGCACTGAAATTTGGAGGTATCCTGAATGCAAAGGTAGATGCTGTGTATTTGAAAGCCAAGAGCATTGAACCAAAGAGGTTGCACTAAATTGATGAAGGGTTTGCCTGCCCTAAAAACATTGTGTGAAGTCACAAGCCTTTTAGAGCATGAAAGATGCCAGCAAATTGGGAAGGACTCAGAAAAATGCAACAACAAATGATTAGGAGACAGATGGACTCACGATAAAAATATTAAAAGAACTGAATAGGAGGATAAAAGGAGGTCATGCTAGGCAAAGACTGTAAATAACAAGGATAAAATAAATTATTTAAGACTGTAAAAGGAAATATAATCCACTGTCACAGTACAGTACTGAGCAACGGAAAATTCAGTCAGCAAATCTGGAAAAAAAATGTTTCTTTTCTGGTCCAATAGATTGAAGAATAGGCTCCCAAAGGACATGATGGATATTGTATGGCCTGAAGAAATTTAAACAGGATCACAAAAATCAAGAAGAATACATGTCAGCAGGGGTGGAAAATCAGACTTAAAATGGTGAGCAAATTATATGTGCTAAGACACTTTCTTATTTCTCATTTCTCTTTTTTACATTTTTATTGTGGCAACACACTGGGAAGATTGTATATGTATGTTTTATTGTTATTATTATTTGGTATATCTGTTGAGAAGAACTTTACTTGGTAGCTAAATATTTATCAAGAAATTGTGTTTGCATCAGAAACACTTGTATTGCAATGATATTATTTCGAATCTTTTGAACTCTGAAATTGATCACAAATATTTTGAAGTTCAACCTGAATATCTTATAAAGGTTAATGATTCATTTTCCTTGATTAGATGATCCCTTGCAATGCAAACATTAGCATGTAAGTATTTAAATTTCTGAATTTTTAAAAAATGTATGCATATGGCTTTGAAATTTGCCTTTCAAGTTTGTGCCAGTTACAAAATAATCAGGTGGTAACACCAAGTGAATACACAAGAGACCAGCAATTAATCTTAACAGAAATAAACGGAATAAATGTATTTATTCACTAAAACTTTCTTGAAGTGTTTGCCTTACTCTAATTTAATTATACAGCACTCTCATTCCTGCTGAACAATAAAGATTGCTACAATTTTTCAATAGACATACAATGAACCAGGATATTCAGCACTGATTTGGG
>VXAC01002073.1:3153488-3272379 GCA_013399225.1 Rhipidura dahli
GCATTGAGACAGGCATCGGCGCTGTGGGGGGGGGGGGGGGGGGGGGGGGGATTGTGGACTAGGCCCTCAGGTCACAGGTCAGAGAAACATTTAAATTCTTGTCTTTTCAAGGCAGCAAAATAAAATATTTTCAAGGGGTGAGAGCCACTTCCAATTATTTTCTGAACAAAGGGCTTAGGGCTGTCAATTGTTATTTGTGGCCAAATGGGCCCTGTGAAGGCTTGATCCCACCACCACACCAAATATAATCACAGTATCATAGAACGTTTGGATTGGAAGGGACCTTAAAAATCACCTAGTTTCCTACCTGCCTGCCATGGGAAGGGACACCCTTAACCAGACCAGGGTGTTCAAAGCCCCATCCAAACTGGTCTTGAACACTTCCAGGGATGGGACATCCACGACTTCCCTGGGCAACCTGTTCCACTGCCCCACCATGCTCACAGTAAAGAATTTCTTCCTGATAACTAATCTAAACCTACCCTCTTTCAGTTTGAAGCTATTCCTCCTTGTCTTATCAATCCATGCCATCATAAAATTTTTTCTCCAGCCCTCTTGCAGCCCTATTTAGGCACTGGAAGGATGCTGTAAACTCTTATTCCCATTTTTAAAAATGCACATTGTGTTTCCACTTTTCTAGTCAGTGGGAACTTCACTGGCCAGATCTCGAATGAGATGAATAGTGGCTTATCCACTCCTTCCACCCATTCTCTCAGAACCCATGGATGAATCTCATCAGATCCCATGGACTTGTGCACCTTCAAATTCCTTAGATGGTGTCAAGACTGATCTTTACAACAGGGAGTTCATTCTCACAGTCCCTGCTTTTAACTTCTGTGATTTGGGCAGTGTGTCTGGGGCACTTGCCAGTGAATACTGAGGTAAAAAATCACCGAGAACCTCTCCGTGTCCTGTACAATCTGGTCTCCTGTTTCCTTATGGAGAGGACCCACATTTCCCCTAGTCTTCATTTTGTAACAGACATACCTATAGAAGCTTCTCTTGTTGCCCTTAACATCCTTGGTCAGATAAAATACTCTCAAGCATTTCTGTTATTTTCCTATCTAGAACGGATGGAATTAGATAGAATTTATATTCTAATTCTTTATAGATTTTCTACTCTATTATATCTATAATTAGATATAATTATATAATAACCTTGATAGCTGTTAAAACCTTCTTCATGGGAAAGCCATTTGGGGAAGGATTTCCTGAGAAAGCAGAACAAGAGTTGCATTCTCGTGCAGACTTTATGCAAAATGTTTTGGAGGATAGTGGCAGGGGGTCATATCACACAGAACTGTTTCTCACCCTCATAAACCCAAAGATCCTACCTGTAATTTCTCACCTGTGTCCCATAATTCAAAAGTCAACCACTTTCCTAAAACAGGGTTGTCCCTGCACTAGACAGCAACACACTCAAAAGGAAAGCGGAAGAAAAAGTAAAGGAAAAAAAGAAACAGGAGCAGTTTTCTGTAAGTACTTCAAATGTAAATTTATGCTGTCCCTGCTACACCAGAGAAAATGAGATGGACTGCCTGATCCTGATCATTTAAACCAAAGATGTTTTAAAAGGTAACTTTAAAATCTTATTTGAAATAATAATTTTCTCAACTTTGGCCTGGATTCCATTGTTCCATTGTCACCTCTAAAGTTATTATATCCCACATGGCCAAGTGGTTCTACTGTTCTGGGGTCATATGTTTCATTTTAAGTGTAAAAGTTAGAAGCATATTACTAGGTGTGATATAAAAATTACTTGTCAGCATTAGCCTACCTGTTCCCTTAAACTACCCTGTTTAAAGTATATAACTTTCCACTTAGGCAGCAAAAAGCCACATTCTGTTCTCATTTGCCTTAAGATAAAGTCAGAATACTCTGGCAACTTTAACATATTTACTACTGACTTGCAGCAGGGAAACTGAGGACAAAGTTTGGTCATTGAGATTCACCAACTGTTTGTGTAGAAAGGATCTACTGATATTAAGGCAGAAAATAATTTGTAATAAAAATTATATCAATTAATCAATAATGAGGTCTCTATAGCTAGATTTGAGATACAGATCTTTCAATAAGGGTACCTCAAACACTCACAGACTTAAATGAAGTGCTTCTTTATCATTGCTGGGGAAGGTAAGACTAAAGATGTAAAACTGAAACTAGATGGCCTGATTTCATTTTCTGTTTTTAGTAATGTCTGCAGCTAAGTCAGTGAGATATAGGTTTACACATCATCTCTACAAATCAGTCCAGATATTTAAATCCCTAATTCATATTGTTTCAGGATTTGGAATACATGGCTTGCCTGGAGACTTAGAAAGGAAAGAAACCCCAAGCAAGGAGGTTGCATTTTGGGCATACCCTAATTAGCTGTATGTAAACTGTTGTGTCAACAGAGCCTTGAACATCACAGCCCACATTAGTCCAGCCCTGGATGCCCTCCATGCAGACTAAATCAGTCCAGCTTTTCTAATTGTTTCAAGCATGACTGACAACACAAGCAGGGCTGCACTGTGCTCAAGAACAACATTAGCTCATTTAGAGAAGATTAAAAACCCGTGCATAGCATCAGCTTGCTCAGTATAATCCACGAAGAGTGCCTCATCTTGGAAAATGGGAAGCTGGGAGCTGAACTCAGATGCCCTCAGTCATAGACCAGTACTTTACAAGTGGACATCTTAGTTATTTCTTTCTTTTATTCAGTCAATTATTTTGAACAGCTAGTTACTCTTTGCAAATCTAGAAGTGGGAGAGGGTGATTTCAGCACTGCAAGGCTGAAACAGCTGCAGTTTGGTACACGGTGTATTCCCTGTATGTGTGACTGTATGCAAAGGCAGGGAAAAGAGAAATGTATTCTGCAGGAGCTGTTTAACAGCCAAAGCAACATCATGTTCAAACAGCACCAAACCTCAATTGTTGCTCTCTGTGCCATGCTATTAGGGTAGGGAATGACTGACAAGGAAGAGAGCATCTGACTGAGCAATGAGCAGCACACTCTGCATGGGTCTCACTAAAGCTAGCCTTCCAAAGACTGAGCAGTACCCGTGTCATTCCCTTCAATCACAACTGTGACAGCTCTTCCCTTCATTGATTACTGTTAATGATGGCTGAGAAGCTGGAGGAAGGGAGTAGCTGAGTCAGAGCAAGCAGAAGGCTGACGTTGTTGGAAAGGGTAGTAGCAAAACTGGTGGTCACAGATGAAGGCATCTGAAAAAATACCTCCTTTAATAAGGTAAATATTACATCCAGGAAGAGGTCTCCACAACAGAAAATGACAAATACTTGTCTCAAGCCTCCTTCCATACCATTATAAACCTGAATTGTCCATCTCTTTCTTCTGCCTGTGAACTAGTATGCATGCACTCACATTTGCTGCTCATTTTTTATGGGTGGCAGAAAGGATTCTCCAAATATTCACCTTCCCAGACCCTGTTAGAGGATGAACTGATAGTTAGGGCACAGCCTCACTTATTCCCACACATTTGGGACACTAGCATAGTGCTGTTAAAGCCCTCAGTACTGAAAATTCAGAACGATGAACAGATGAGACCATCATGAAAAAGTGATCCACTGTTTCCAGGTTGCTGATCCTGAGTAGGATGTGTGAAAAAACCAACAGGGTCAAGTTTTTTTCTCGGGCAGTAATGGATTAAGTTGCCTATCTAAAAGAGTCACATCAGCATGCCAAGTAAAGAAAAGTCATTGGATTATTAACCTGTTTTAATCACTGAAAGAAAGATCCTTTTAATTTAAGAACTTCCATGGTCCATTGTCATCCTTTCTTCTCTGCATATCCATGCATGTCTAGGGCTGTCTTGATCACCGAGGGAGAAGTTCATTTTCAGGAAGAGATCCTGTGCCCTGTGATTTTAATTGCAAATTTGTAGCCCTGTTACTTACCTGTAGAAACCTAATTGCTTTTTGTACTGCAGTCAGGAATAACAAGAGGAAACTGTCTCTACTCTGCAAAAAAAAGGTTTTGGTGGGATGGCAGGAAAAGTGACACAGAATTAACACCTGCATCTGTACTGCAGTCATAAGTGAAACTCTATTGCCTCCAGCTTTTCTGGGCTTTCATTTTGCTGGTAACAGGGTAATTCCACATTTTACCAGCCTTATGTGTTCAGCACCTCCTTAATGTATTTCCTTGTGGTTTGGCACTGAGCCACAGCAGTTGAAACCATCTCTGCTGCACAAAAATGGAGATGGAGGTTTGAGAAAGGTCTCATCAAGCCGGAAAGTTCAGCCTCATAAGATCTTCATATCTTGGAAGTTCAGATGAAGTTCATTTATGTTTCTAAAATCTAAGGATAAAACCACAAACAAATACTATGCTTTAGAGGAAGGAAAAGCAGAGGGGAAATAATCTAAAAATCTCTTCCCTGTTAACATGATTTTAAAATAAACTTCAAAAATAGCTCTTGCTTACAAGGAAGGTGTAAAAGAGGACCCATCTTTTTGTACCTTTCAGAGCTGATGGACTAAGAGAAGTGACAGGCAGACTATAGTTTAGAAAGCTGCATTTTACTTGATATTTTATTTAAAAATTTTTTGAGTGTCAAATATCTATCTATAGAATGCCCTCTCATATAAGGGCATGCCTGTTTGCCAGATAAAGCAGCATGAAGTACAGAGAAAAATGCTTTGAAACCTCTTAGGAGAAAACAGTTCTACCTTAATGAAGTCCATTATGGGCCTCAGCTTTCAGTATGAGAAGGCACTTTCAAAACATGTCTAGCAATGAAAATGAGACTCTCTCATGAAGTGTAAAAGTTGTGACAAGCCAGCCACAGATGGAAATGACAAGGTTTTGCCTGCCACAGACAGCTCAGAAAACATCTCAAAGTGTACTGGAGCCACAAGGAGTTACTGGATTTTAATCAGGGCTCAGTGAAATCAATTGCAACTGGAAATGCATTAGCTGCTCTGTGTATTTTCAACAAGAAATACATGAGAATGCTTTTCTCTTGGCATTATCCCTTCAAATGTATGGCATGAAGCTACCTGACTGAGGCTGGAAATCTATTTTTATAATTAGGATGGTATAAGACTATAAGGAATACAGGCTTGTTTTCCAGCTCTACACTGTCCAATTCCTGCTTGAGTTTTTGTACTCTTTTTTTGTACACTTCAGATCCCCCTCTGAAAAGTGAAACCAATATGATTCTATTTATTTATGTGCTTGTTCCTGTATAGCATGGGTTTTCCTCATAGTACAATGGAAATTTGGCTTTATCTTGAGGTTTCCAGGTTAATAAAAGTAACAACAATAAACAGTGTGCAGTAACATTCTGAGCTAATTCAAGATTATGCCTCCTGCTGATGTTAGATCTGCTATTGCTTGAAAAAGAAGGAAATCACTCTCAGCTGAGAGTTTTCCCTTTGACATTCTGAATACACTGTATTTGAAACTCGTTATGAATAAAGGAAAGCCAAGCTGACAGATTAAACATGACATCCATGAAACTGAATCTTTTGCCAATACTTGATTTCACAAGATTTTCAAACTAGCCATCACATCCATTATGTCCAAAATGTTTCTAGGTCCCAGTGGGACCAACAGGCAAAGAACTGACATCCCCCATTGAAAAACTTTCTGTCAGATGCAAAGAAGCAATTGGCTGGCACTTTCTTTCTTGGAAGGCCATACTGACAAGATTTTAAACACATCGTATGTTTGACAGATCTCAAGCAGTTTCAAACAACAAAACCCAAACTCCGGCCAGATTTTTCCATCATGATAGAACAAGTGGTGTGAACCTGCCATGGAAGAGGAGGATCGTCAGGTTTTTTACACCTGTCCAATATGATTCTGCAGAGATGTGTACTCTTTCCCACTGTAAAAATATTATATGAGCTTTCTAGTGGGCTCCTTTGCAGCTCCAATGAGTGTTTTGAGTTCTCTTCTACCATCAAATGCTAACAATGCCTTGCTTCCAGAAAAATGAAATGTGCTATGTAAATCTGCTTTAAAGTTCAGATACCAATACACAGATACCAATTCACAAAGCAACTGTGACTGTTCTGTGGCAAAAATCCTAATTCAAGGATTTCCCTGAGAGCCCTTTCTGTGTCTGAAAACCAAAGGATAACAAAGACACATCTTTCTAGCTGCTACAGTCTGGTCTCTTCTGTTTGTTCATAAACTCTATCATTTACAGTGTAAAGACTGACTGATTTGGAATATTAGAATGGCAGTCCTACTCTTCTAGATATCCTTTACATGCTAATTTATCTTTGTTTGTGCAGTCTTCACAAGCAGAATTTAGCCTCATAATTTCTATGAATTCTCTCTGTCTCTCTCCCATATATTATCTTCATCTTGCAGACCTCTAAACCCAATTCATTTTTTTATTGATAAGCAGGATTTGTATAATGTTTGTTGAGAGATTTGATCTGAAGGATCATAAACTTAATGTCATAATTTTTTCAGCCAATACTGTTATGCAGGCCTCTCCAGTGTGAAAGACAGTTGTTTGAAGATGCTTTGCAGATTAGGGGTGAAAGAGAAGAAGCTTGCAAGAGCATGCAAATTCATTTTATGCATAAATGTAATTACTTATTGAGACCCCAAGTTCAGCAGTTTAGCCAAAATAGCCTTAGTTCCTCCTAAAGTGCTAACAATATTTATCCAATTCTAAAAACTGTAGAATGCTTATTCTGCAGACTACATGGCAGCACATTCTTGCAGCACACAGCACAAAGACACCTGTCCAGAGGTGGGAGGAGAGCTCTCCTCATCGTGGCTCAGCCTGCTGGTTTCCCTCCACAGCACAATTCCCACACCTTCAGTGGGAGATTTAAACCAAGACAAATGCCTGAACATATCTAAACTTTCTTTCCGTCTTCCCATTTGACACTTAAAAGGTGATAAGGAATTTAATTGGGGCAGGAGAGGGCACATTTCCTGCAGAGTAATTTCTTCAGGTTACAGCACTTGTTTCCTCCATCCAGATCTCCTTGCCTGTCCAAACAACCAGCTATTGCACTCATCAGTGAGCTCTGAGGCAGCACATCCTATTGAGTAGAAGTCCTCAGATTTTTTTGGAGTAAGCATGCATATAAGCACTGACAAAACCTCCTCCTACTGAGACTCTAAATCCCCAAAGTTAAGAGGGCTAAGGAAAATATGTAGCCATCCAATTGCCATGAAATCATCCTCTGTAAGTGGTGCCCTGAGGTGGGTTTGGCTCACTAGAACTCTTCAGAGTGACAGAGAGGCATGGGGCTAGGGGACAAAAACCAAGGCAGGAGCACAAAACTCAGGAGACAGAGTGTACCTAGGACCTTCTCCTGTACTTACTCTAAACAGTTTTAGTCCCCATCTCTGTAAAAAAATGTCCAACACAATTCCAGCTGGTTTTGATCCTTCCAGAACCAAAATGTGACTTCATCCAGAACCAAATGTTATGAAGCATGTATGCAGGCAGTTTGTGCCACTGCACTCCAGGCCAAAAAATAGCCTCTGGAGATTATATTTAACAGTAAAAATGTAGACTCTGAGTTCCAGCAAAATCAGAGTTTGTCTGGAATGGTAATGAAGGGACAAACAACATTTTTACATCAGATTATTTGAATTAAGCAAGTAGAGGCAGAATTCATTTTTTCTTCATCGCTGTCATGTTTGATGGATGATCTCAGCTAATGGTGGATTTTCAGTTATATTTAGATTTACTTTTGCTGTGATAAAGGGATAATCTCACTCAGAGGCCTTCTCTGCATTCACTGCTCATCGTGTTTACACAGCAGCAAAAAAAAAAAAAAAAAAAAAAAAAGAGAGACTAAATATGCAAGAAAATTACAATAGTAGTAATAATGATAATAAAAACAACAATCACCAAACAACCTGGGGCAGGAGAGAAGTAAAATGATTTGTATTTAGTTTTGGTCTTTACATCAGTAATAAACAAAACAAACAGGCAATGGAGCTGTTATGGAGTCACACACCTCCATGTGCAACAGAGAGAAAGCCACTTTGAGTTAAGCAGGAATTTATTATGTCAGGAAATATTGGATTTGAGAACTAGTGCTCATGTCAATCAATTTAATTTTTTCACATACATTGGAAAACATGTCTTTCCCAGTGTGCAGTAGTTAATTAGACCTTCATGAGACTTTAAAGCAGGCTCCAAGGATTTTCATAACTCCACATTCACATGCCAAATTTACATAAATGGAGACAAAGAGATTAAAAAAGCGGGGAATGTAATGAAAAATGCTGCCATCTAAGACCTTAGGAGGAACAAAAGGGATAAGAGGGAAAGATACTTAAGAAAAAAATATGAAAAAAGAGAACTAATAAAAGAAATGTGCATGAAAATATATTTGAAGAAGAACCCTATCTTATGAATGCCTAATAAAAATAATAGCTCTTTTAATCTGTAGATCTTGTTCTTCAAAGTGTAAAGGAAAGCTAACTATTGTAATTTTAATAAAAGGAGGAAACTGAGGTATCGAATTTTGATTGACCCAATGAGGACAGAAAACATATTGTACCTCACTGTCTCATCCTTCCTGTTGGCAAGTGGTTATCTCGTCTATTCAGTTTTTCACTGAAAATAAGTCCTAATCACCAACTTCTTTTGACACTGTCTCCAGAGGGGAGATTGCTGTTGAAACCTGATCTCCAACCAAAGGTATTCCCCTTTGTCTCCAACAAGGAACTTCCTTCAGGTGCATAGATTGGCTCACTTCTGGTGTACAGTTCATGTGACAATATGTTAGACAGCTAGACTCGAACTGCCTCCACATTCCTCTCTCAGTCCCCATAAACAATTTTAGGGCATTTTCTCACTCCCCTCTAAACACTAAAATCACCATGCCTGCATGGTGGCTGTAGACCATGGCATGATATTCCCATGTTTTCCCTGCCATATTGGAATTTTCCCTCCAGTTAAACAAAGAGATTTTCTACGGCTTTCCTAGCTCAGGAACAGCAAAGAAACTTGCTTCATTTGTCTCTCTCCTCCCACTGACTCATGCTGGGATCAAGTCTGCCTAAAGCCAAATCCAGATATTTACAGAATTCTTTTACTAGGTTGAGTTCTTCAAAGTCATTTTATGCATCCTTCAGAGTGCTCTCAACAACTGAGTCATTACTGAGGAAAAAGATGGGGCAAGTAAAGGGAAGTAACAAGCAAAGAGATGACAGAATATATTGCAAAAGTAATATTAAAAAAAAATAGATTTGAGAGGTAATCATTTTCATTATGTACACCAGAGAACAGAGGCTGAGTTCAGGACATAAGGTGTGAAGCAATGAGCTAATAGTAGAGTTCAAGCAAGAAGAGGAGTGGGTGAGAGCTGGAGTTTGAGCAGAACCGTACTCTGGAGAGTCAGAAGGCAGAGTCTGAGTGTTTTGCAACTAAATATTCCACCAGATTCCTGTTCCACTTATCCCTCTGTCTTGTTATCTCAGATATACCAGGAAATTATGTCACTGAACAACAGGAACAAATTAATACAGAAGTATTAAGGAATAATTAAGATGATTCTCACAGCAGCATGTTGCATTCTTGGTATGGACCAAGAACAAAGCACCAACAAAAATGACACCAGTCAAGGTGAGAGGCAACAAGAGCTGTGAAGGATATTAATCAATTTAAAATATTGCAGTGAGGCATCAAGAAAAAGCAATGTGATTTTATGAATAATGACTGAAAAATTAAATGAAATTTTGTTGATGAGAAGGAAAAGGTGCCTAGAGAACTGCTCACTTAATTAAGATATATACAGTATGGAAGTACAGATTTTCTTTATATTTGTCAGGCTTTGATTAACAGCACAGACAGTAGAGTGGGAAGTAGATCAAGATTTTATAACTTATGATGACAAAATGTCCTATTGTATGACTTCACTGGCCTTACCAAGGTGGAGAACTATCAGGTCATGTTCCTCCCATGGGGGAAATGGACAACTTGCCCCTGAAATTATTCCTATTTTGTGAAGATACCAGACAGCCAGTGTTTACAGTCTATTGCCACTTGTCCTGCCAACCAGTGAATGGAGAAAAATAATAGGTAGGACAGAAGGAAGACCTATCTTAACATAAGGAAAATCTTTTGTACTGTAGGGGTAACTGAGCATTGTCATGGGTTTCTCAAAGAGACTGTACAGTCCATCCCTGGAGAAACTGAAAAGACATCTGGACAAGGTCCTAAGGAGCCTGCTGTGGGTAGCTCTGCTTGTGTGGGAGGGGCTTGCCCAGATGACCTCCAAAGGTCCCTTCCAAGTTCAACCACACTGCGATTCTATGGTTGTAGAAAAAAATATTTTTGGTGTATCTACCAACTTTTCCTACCTATCAGCTTGAGTTTGGACAAGTCATTTCATCCTTTAAAGCTTCTCTTCTCTCATTTGCAAATGGGGTTTAATTATGCCTGTTTCCTATGGAGCACACTTCATTAGGAATCCACTCAGATGCAGAAAACCTATGCACTGTTTATATCCTTAAGTGGAACACCAGTGATATCCAGACTTTGTGGTTAGTTCAAGGAGCTGCAGTAAATGTCACTCTGCCTTTGCAAAGCCCCTGGGATACCTGGAAATCATAAGAAGCATTAACACTGCAAAACTCACCTTGTTCTTTCTGTAGGCTGGGGAATGCCACAATTACCAACACTTTATGATTCTAGGACATTAAAATTTGTCTCATGTCATAATCCATACGCTTGGGTTGTTATTTTGTGTAGTTAAAATCTGAACATGCTTCCCTGCTGCAGATAATTAGTGATAGGCACATGGGAGATGTTACAGCTCATAGGACAGTCTTTGCTGTGACAGTTGACAGTGACGGGGATGCTGTCTGTTCCAAAGAGAGAAAGGGGAACAGCATCACTGGGAATTGATTTTTGCCGTCATTATAGCCTCCTCTTATCCACCGTTCTCCCCTAAACCTACCTATTGCTCAGATTTGTTAGAAAGTATAAAATAAACTTTTTACTGGTTCAGTTTTATTGGATGGATTTAATATAGATTTAATATGCTCATCACTCAAGTTGAAGGCTTTGTGAAACCAAACTCTACATCCAACTTCTGATGTTGTCAGGGTAAACAGTATACAAGAAGTTTACTTCTGGATGCTGAAGAGTTACATATTCTAAAAGATGTGGGATGTCAGTATTCATAATATTTGGTTTACACCAGGTAATGAGGACAGTTGAATTAGAAGTTGAAGAAATAGTAGCCAATATATAGTAAGCTGTTTCAGTAATTCAGCAGAAAGGTAGAGTGAAGAGGTGATAAAGGTTTTTTGTGAAGATGATGATGATGATGATGATTGATGATGCCATTAAGCTGCTGATAATCTGCTCCAGCCTTTCAGAAAAATCCCATCTCTTTTTTTTTCTTTCTTTCTTTCTTTCTACACTATCAAAATCTTCTCAATTAGATCTTTATTGAAGAATCAGGTAGTCAAATTTCAACCCTCAAAATCTATTCATGAGACTCTGGTAGAACTAAAGGAGAGACAGAAGGTTTCATAGGGAACACCTTTTTTATTTCAGCTACTGGACATGCCTTCATTTTCCAGCCTCTGGTAAGACAAAACACAAATCAAAATCCTTATGGATATTTATGAAATGTTCCATGTGCAAAACAGTGAATTGGGTGTTGTTTTGCTTTTATAGGGCATGGAAGTTGATATTTGCATTGTATGTAGAGTGGTTATCTGGTATAAAAATGTTGCACACATTTAGCCAGAGAAAAATATTTTAATGGTCTATTTGCATGTATTTTATTCCCAGCCAATCAAGTCCATTTTATCACTTTGTTCTACTTTGTCCATTAGTGATCACATTTGGAAACAAGTTAATAAACCTGATACGCCTGTCATGTGATTGACTAAGTCACACTCAATATTTCCATCTGGAGAGCAAATCTATGAATCCTCAACTTACCCCTTGGAAACCTGCATCCCTGATTTCAAAGGAACGGTAACAGACACTGCCATGTCCAGTGCCCTTATCTGCATGGTGGTAGGGACACTAAGTCCTCCTCCTCCTCTTCCCAGCCTTCTAGATCCATCGCAGTTCTCAGACCTTGCTATATCCCATCTGCTGTACTCTGAAAACTACTGGATCCTTCTGTCCTTGCTGCTTGCCCCTAGAAGTCACAATAAGTTTGTCCTGCTGTCAGCTTAATCCACTTTCCTGTTTGTAAAAGGATTAACCTCTGTATTTCCAGGCAACATTATCCCTTAAAACTTGAGTTTCAGTTTTGGAATATTTGACCACTGATGTCCAGAGTCTTAACATAACATTATACAGCAGTAATGATGTCTTAGCTGTAGACCACAATGCTTGATGGCTTCACAGGGAAGCATCTTCCTCCTCATTCTTTCCTTGGTTTTGTTGTCCAGTTTTATATGCACACAAGTTTTTCTGGCTAATTTTTCTTCTATTTCTAATTAAAACTACTGAAAAATGCTTTCTTGTCACCTGCATACTAAAAGTTGACTCAAAATACAGTACCTACTTGCAAAATTGTGTTTCCGTGTGCCATGAGGTCTTGGAAAAATGATCAAAATCACATCACTCATTCTTATTCCAGTATAACTATGAATAGAACATGACTGAGAAAATGAGAAACTGCTGCCCTCTTAAGCTTCTCAAAGTACTAAACTAAAGCAGTACCCTATCATACCTGAATATTACCCATGACATCCAGCAATGCAATATAACTAAAAAAAAATAAAAGGAAAAAAAAGAAATTCAACTACTAGCAGAAGAGATTACACATTTTATGTGTGTGTATTAATCACAGACATTAGCCTCCAAAACTTCAGAACTAATTGCTAGAAGCAGTAAGAAAAACTTGATAGCGTTATACTAGCTGTGTAGAATTCTTTTCCTTCTCAACAGGATTAGCTGAGCTGAGCATTGTACATGACACCATGGTACAGGATCAGTGCTAGCACTAGAAAATCAGCTCTCGTGGAGAGGCTTGACAAAGCGCGTGGCAAATACACAGTTTGTGCTACAAGTACAAATTCAGGGGGTTCAGAGATTGAAAGCAAGCTTTAGAGCTTTCAGTCTATGCATAGACATGCAGGCATAGACAGGATACCTGATTCAAACTGACACAGAACTAATGCAATCATTTCCTTTCAAATCCAAGTTTCTCCTCACAGTTTCTGCCTCTGGTTGTAGAGAGATTACTCATTTCTGCAACCATTTTTTAAAGGAGATTTGAGAAGAGATTCTTTTTTTCAGAGGAGAAAAGCCATACTGAGGAACCTAAGACTTATTTTGAGGCTGCGCTACTACAGAGAGCAAAAGAAGGAGAGGAAGAAAGGAGGTGTCAGAGACTATGAGGAAAAAACAGAAGGCAAATATCAAGACATACAGAAATTCATAGGGAGAGAGCATTCAAGACTCATGCTTATCCTTTTATTAAAAAAATTAAAAATAAAAAAATGTATCCTCAACATGTGGGCTTTTACTTTTGGGTGGACTCTGTCTTTCAGGAGAGTGAAGCCAAGAGGGAACTCAAGTGTTTTCACTGCAGTGGGATTTCTTCTCTCCTGGTCTGCATAGAACTATCATGTTCTGCAAAGGAGCATCTGATAAGCAAAAGGACAGATGATTGTCTTGTGAACAGACTGTCATTCAGTCCATGTCCACGTGAAACCCCCAAAGTCACCAAGGTTGTGAAATGGAGAAATAACATTTGTTGCTATTGCAGGAGAGGGAGTGACAAAAGGAGGGGAGAAATCAAAAGTGACAACAAACTTTGCCCTATTTCAAAGTCGCCCAGAAAGTCAACATCCCAATAATTTCAAAGGAAGCATAACTCCCTGTCCTGAAATATGGGGAAAGAAGATATTTCCTGTCTCTTTTTGCCTTAAAATTTCCCTTTGAAACTGTTTCATACCAGCACCATCAAAACCTTGGCAAACACAGAGGCAGAGGACAGACTTGAACCAGATTTATAATGAAGTGAGGTAGAAAACAGGTGAGGACAGCTTTTTCCCTAGCTCTTCCCAGCTTTGCAATGAAAGGTTTTCAGAGCTCTAATTATAAATCAAAGCTCAAGTTCTTCTGTGAATCACTGTTAGAAGGAGCTGTAATTTTGCCCTTTAAAGTATTTCCTCAGCCAGGCAGCTGGATGGGGGAAGGGTGGTTTTTCCATGTTTTATAAGGTGGGCAGAGAAGGACAGTCAGCTGCAGAGAATAAGGCAACACAGCTGCCCCACATTAAAGAGAGGCACAAAAAAAAGCTGTTGAATAGCTCAGCCAGGTGGATTTATTTCTCTCATCACCCAGCAGCTGTGTACATATACACCATAGGCAAAAATGTGCCACTGTGGAAACAAAACCAAAAACAAAACCAAAAACTGTGAGTCCAGTCAATGGCACAGGTATGTTGTGTCAGGAAAGGTCACATCCATGCATTCCTGTAAGGAATCATTCACCTGACTCAGTCACTGAGTCACTGGGGAACTTTAAGCACATTGCCTGGGGTTTTCTTAACTGTGCTTTTCAAGGGAGAAAGTATTGGAGATAGTAACAGGTCCTAGCATTGGGCTACAGTGAGAATAAGATCCATGGAGGGTTATGAAAAAGTCAGATATTTAAGGACTGAGAACAAAAACATTTAGCTATAGAGAAATAAAAGAGGATAATCCACTCCCATTTAAAACAGGATGCAAAGAATTGTTTGAAAAAATCTGTGATACTATCCAGATGAATTCATCTCCTCTATGAAGCTCAGTAACACCTGGGCATAACCTGTACAGTTACAGGGGCATTTTATAAGCTTTTCCACTTATGTAGTTCCTCTGTGTTTATGGAGACCATTCATTGTGTTCCCATAATGCTGTTTTTCTCTGCACTCAGTTTTGCAAGGACCAAAGATCATCAATTATAGAACAATTACAGCTTTAATGATATTGTGAACAAAGCTCTCTTGCCATTCATCTGTTTTTCTCCACCCTGCTTACCAGAAAATTCTCATCAGCATCCCTCTGTAAAGTGAGTAGACCTCACCCTGAGACCAGATTTCCCCATGCCCTAGACAGGGTGTCAGTCATGAACTTGCAAAAATTAAGAAAGAAGAAGAATGAGCTAATTAAATCCTGTGCTATTAGATTTTACAGAGAATAAAATATTATCAATAGTAATTCATGTGTATAGCTCTGTATCAGCAATGATGGTTTGGATTCATATAAACATCAAGGAATGCTTCTGAGTTACCACATCTGAGAAGCCTTACAAGAAATAGAACAGTGATTGATGTCTCTGCTTTACCTGGTAATTTCACACACATTGATGTCTTCTGTGCTTGCTTTCCTGGACCTCACAAGCTCTCTTCATCACAGGAGCCTTGGAAAGAACTATCCCATAGGGACAGGTTTCTGTTCTCAGTATGGTATAAATGCCTGTTCTCATGGCTGTTTCCAGCTGTAGGTAGCCTTTCCTTACAGTAAGAAGAGATTAAACAAAAAATCTTCTTTGTCTGCATCATTCATAAGGACCTCTCAGGAAAATACTTAGGGGAAAAAAAACCCACATTGCATTAGTACAACTCAAGGAGCCAACTGCATGTATGAAAATCCCACTCAGTCCTGCTATGAGACAATTTTTAGCTGGCTGAACAACCTAGACTCTAATATGTCTCTCATTTGACAATTATCATTTCATTCAAGGGGATAATCTAATAAAAAAAAAGTTATAAAATTGATTAGACAGAGGGCAATGCATGTCTCTGATTTTGCAGGGCTTATTTTTCTCTCAAAAAAAATTAATTTAATACCAGAGCCCTTATTTAGACTAAATTACAAAGAGAGGAAAATTAAAAATGTGATGCAACAGTTAGAGAAGCTAAACAGAAAAATTACTTGATGTGCAGTGCATATTGAGTGTTCATGTTTCCACTGTGAGGAGAGGAATCAGTCCTACAAGCAACAGAAAATCATGCAGCTCAGATGGCTTCAGATGTTAAATTCCAGCTGCTGCAGAAGTCTCCCATTTACTTAGTGGCATAAACCACATTTTTTTCCAACATGTTAGAGTCTAATCAGTACCACTGGATCTCAACAAATGACATCCCTATGTGCTGGAGAATATAAACAAGTAGATTTCACAACAATTATAGATCATAAAATAAATCTTATGAAAATGTCTTCTGATCCATAGAGTCTCGTTTTCTAAATATGTTGTTCACACTAGCTACCTGCAGTTATTTAATACATGGTTCATTTGCACTCCACCCTATGGACAGCATGGTTTGTTTGATATGGGGTATATTGACTTTGTAGATGTGTGTATGGGTGTACTCCTATCCATGACACCTTAGAAAGAGTTTAAAGAGTGTAACACCTTTTAAAGCAGGGTGGAACTGGGAGGAGAAATTTCTCCACCGCCCCCTTCAGTTCTGCAAATTTCAAGGCATATATGTGAAATATAAACATCTATTTCACATTGTTTGCTTTAAAGAGGAATAATAAAATCCTAGATTCACAACAACTTTTTTTCTAAAAAAGTATAAAATCTTGTTATAATGATACAGTGTGTGTTATGACTGTTGAGAGAGAGGCATGTAGATCTGTATGGATGCATATACACAAGCACACACTTTTACAAATGCATCCTCATACATACATCATGTAATGCAGTGCTAATAGACCTCTTTGTAATAGACATCAGGCAGTGTGATACTAATAGACCTGTATATTTAAAGTAGAGTGGGGAAATGCTTTTAAAGTTAATCGATATGAAGAAATAAAATGAACAACTTCTCTTCCTTTTGCAACACACCTAGTCAGTGCACACGTGTGAACGTCCCCCACATGGGCATTAAATTTCAGTGGAATCTAAAAGAATTAATAAAAGCCTGCAGGAAAAGATGGAGAGAATGAATCTGCAGTATACACCTACACTGTGAGTATCTTGATTTTCCCTACCTTGCATGTTCTCTCAACACATTCCCTTGCTCTGCTCCCAAAGGCTCCCACAGCACTCTTTCTGTCTTGCAGCACGCGGCCCTCCTGGCAGCACGCCCTTGCTGTACAAGATAGTGCAGGGCTACAATCTTCAAGTGAGCACCCAGCAAGCTGTCCCCTGGAGCCAGACTCTGTAGCTGTGTTAGGACACTCATACTGCCATCGGAGATGACACTTCTGCACAGCTTTGGCTTTGTTTGGAACGGGCGTGCCCACGCTCGCAGAGATGGCTCCGGGATCGCTGTAAGGGCACGGAAAGGAGAGATGCTTTTAAACAGTCCCAGCAGAGGAGAAGAGTTGGTATCACCCACTCCCTGTCTCCACGTGCCCTGCAGGGATCCAGTCCTACCACCTCTTTCAGATTTTTTATGTTCTTCCCCAGATTTGCAGCATACCAGGAAACTTCTTTTTCGTCTTCCCACGTTTCTTACTTCTCAAGGAAACCTTCAATCCCACAAGACTTTTAGACCATGCCTGGCAGAATTTCGAAGACTTGCTGAAAATTTGAGATAATGAGCAGAAGCAGGAAAAATTACTGTGGAGACAGAGAGTGGGCCTGGAGGCAAGCTCATTTATGCAAATCCATTGGTAAATGTTCTCGCACAGCTGGACTGAACTTGCCTGCATAAAATGTCCCAGCCCTAGATAAAACTATATTTATGGGCCAGCCTCAGAAAATAAAATAATATTTTTTAAAAGGACAATTAGAAGAGAATAATGATTTGAAGTCCAAGCAGATGAATTTATCCTTTTCAATTGCCAGTTTGTTTTTCTGAGACAAATGGAAGATTCTTACAATACCAGCAATATATCATACATGTTTTCAATACATGAAAGCTTTATTTCTGAGACACAGTGAAGCCTCACACAGATGTGTTGGGCTCTTGTGTTACTTGTCAAAGCAGCTAGGGGCATCAATAGATGTAAAATGTTCTAATAGTAAGCAATAAATCTACCTAATATGTTTCAAAGTTATGATAGGTCACTTTTCCTCAAATTAAAAATTTTTTCACTAAGTGGACACCTGCTTTTATATATATATATATATTATTCTCTAGGATTTGTAGAATCTATCAGATAAAATAAAACCAAACCAGACCCACAAAGACAAGCTGAACCTAAACTTAACCAAGGGGAAAAAAATCACTGGTTTTAGCAACAGATCCAGACCTGCTATAAAAACACAAGCAAGTCCTGATGACCTTGCACTGTTAAATGGAAACAAGTATATTACAAAAGTCCAAAGAAGTCACCAACTCTCAAGTGAATCTATGGTCACAACCCTCCTGTCAGACCAAACTCTTAGGCCATTTCCAGTTACTCAATGTTAGAAAACAAAGCAAACCAGGGAAATATATTCTCAAATGGATGCAAAACTACAGTTAGAATAGTTGACTCCTGGTCAAACAGGAGAGGATTCTTAAGTGTCAAACCACAGGTATTTTGGCCTGGCTTTCATTTTGTTCACTATTTTAACTGACCAGAAAAAAAGTTGGTTTGGTTTGGTTTTTTTTTCAAAAGTGTGAAAAGCAAGCTGGACAAGACTGCAAGCTCTTTGGAAGACAGGATTGAAAATAAAGCATACTGAAAAAGTGGAAAGTCACTCTGAAATCCTTAAGATGAAGTTCAGTAGGCACAAGCCCAAAGAAAACCAAGTGTACAAATGACTAACCTGACTGCAGGGAGGAGAACCAGTGAGTACAGCACACCAGAAACTACTCGTGCTAAAATTAGGAGGATGCTGTTGCAGAAAGGGAAGGTCTCACACCAGACCATATTACACAGGAGCACTGGGCAGAAGAAACCTGTGGTTTGTCATAGTTCCAGTTCAGCTCGTGCTGATACCAAGACAGGAAGTGATTACCTCTGGTTTTGGATGGCTTGTATTGAGAAAGACAAAAGGAAGCTGCTATAAACAGTAAAGCATCAAGAAAGGTAAGAGGATGAACAAATGTAACCTACAGGAAAGGCTGATGGAAACGAAACTGTTCAGGCTAAGAAAGAAAAGGTTAATGGGAGACATGGTAACAGCCTTCAGTTTCACAACTGGTTTGTATAAACAGGAAATTCAATAGCTCTTCTAGAGCCAGTAAGGATAGAAAACAAAAGAGGAATTTGTAGGAATCTTACTTGGTTTAAAAATTCTCATTCTCCCAGTTAAATATTAAGAAAAATCCAAACCAGGGTGAGGCATGGGAATAGACTCTGTAGGGATTGCTGCAAGAGGTGTTTCCCTGGAATTTTGTAAGAATAGATCGTACAAATATCCAGTAGGTGTGTTCATAGTATATTTACCATCAAATAAAGCAAAGAGGCATTTTGGTCTCTTGAGGTCCTTTCCCATTCTTTGTTTCAATTTTCACATGTATTTTGAAGATGAGTTCTAATAAAAAAAAAAATCAGCTTATGTATTTGCTACAAATTATTCATTCTTTTAAGCAATGTATATTGGCCATCTCCTGTACTACATAAGTCCTATGGAATTTTTTCTTTTCCCTGATAATTCAGTGTTTTCAGGTATTGCACATTTGAAATAATTTTTTTCTGAGAGCCGGTCAAAGTGGAAAATACTATTTTATGTTAATATTTATATTAAGATTATGAATTCTTACAGATTTTAAGCATTCATAGAAATTGTTTGAAAGTTATCATGGATGTTTATCATATTCTTATATCTCTCATAAATATCTGATGCATTTTTAATGAAAAAATACCATTGTTATACTTTTCTTTGCAAATGGAAAGAAATGTCAGTTTTACTCCATTTAAATATTATATTTCCCATGCAAATGTTCAACAAGAGCAGATACTAATTGCTACAGGTATGAAAAAGCTGAATGCTACTTTCTCCAGATGCTTCTAATACATATCTCCCCATATTAAATCAGTTCTCTTCATATCAGAAACAAAAGCCAAAACGAGTAGAAAGAGAAAAAAGCTATAAAAAATAGCAGTGTCTAGAGGAATCAAGGTTTCCCTTACTTACAGTTTTGTGATGTCCTTTTAGTAAGCTTTATTGTTATTTCAAAGCCAGCCCCAAGAGTGCATTACTTTTAGCACAAGGCAAAAAGTTCCTGCAAAGAGGCACACACCTTTGTAACAGCACAGCTGCCTATTGTGCTAGGAGAAAACCCAGGTTTTGCTGAGATAACTAGATCAACAGTAGGATGAATGTTAGTATAGCTAAATCTGCCTGGGATTTCTCTTCTCTCCAGCCCAGATCTGCACAGCTGTGCTAGCAGAAGCCTGAGGTGCCGATTTGGCTTCAGACGTTCTGCAGCAGGCACCTGACTCGCGATCTGGAAGCATCTATTTGTCTCAATAGCCTCTACAGGAAGCTGAGCATGGCTGGATTGGAGTCACAGAGCAATCTTTTAGATGTACAAATGAAATTGCACTCTTTTCCCCAGTCTAAAATGGAACAGAAATTGCTGTCACTTTCTAAATATCAAACCTCACAAAACGACTGTAAAATCAGAACAAAGCCTGAAGGACTCTTAGAATTCTTACCAGTGGAGTTGTGTTTCTTGGTGAGAAGTGCAATCATTTACTTGATATGGTTAGAGTTAAATAATAAATGACATAGTTCCATAAAGGTATCTGAATATTTATTTGCATAATTATAACTGACCCCCTAAAATAATTTTAAAAATGGTTTTCAAGAAAATTTCTGATTTCTCTTCTTTAAAAAAAGCAGAAAAAGTCCCAAAGCCAACAAAACTACCTATAACGGTATGTCTGATGATGATGACGTCTGTGCTAATCAGTCCTCTCTAGCACTGCGAGAGAGAACAAGGTCACCCCAAAGACTCTAAGCCCACCAAGGCACATCCATGGAGAGGCATCTCCCCACCACATACCAAACACAGAATACTGCACCTGGAAATGGCCCATTCCATTCATTTTTACTGCACAACATCTTAATCCAAACTCAAATGAAACCACCCTAGAACTCCTCAAGAAAACTGCATGTCCTGATGAGTGTCCCTGATGTGGCAGTGAGGTGCAATGAGTTATTTAACACGGGACACTTGAGCATGCTGAGAATTGATTTTTGCTAAAAGCAGCACGAAAGACCAGGTCAAATACAGCCCTGAAGATCAGGGGGAAAAAATCCACTGTGCATCATTGCTCCCTTCATTCCTCAGGACTGTAAATGTCTTCTCCCTCAAAAGCCTGACCTGTCTGGTGTGCCTGGTGTGCTTTGAGATCTCTGTCAGAAATGTTTGACCCTGGGGATTTAGACCAGAAAGCCAGTCTATTTTGTGTAGCAGGTGAAACTGACTTATTTTGAAGCCTGGTCAATTTATCAAGTTGTTGTAATGGCAAGATTGTCACTTGCTGTTACTGATGACATACAGTTCAGAGCAAAGCTGGCCATCAGGTTAACTGCAGGCAAATTCACTGGAGCACCAGCTGCAATATAAACAAATCCCACCACCCTACTAATTGAGGTATTGAAATGTATGTGACTTCTGGATGAAAGATGAAAAAGAGTCATGAATTTCAGGCAGCTGAGCAAGAGAAAGTGAAGGAAATTGTGGCAAGCTAGTTTTTGGCAATGTTTACTGTCTCTATTACTTCTTGTTCAGAAAACATGACTTGTGACAGGAGACTTCAGCTCTGTATCAGGATGTGCCTTCCACTTGCCTCACAGCACCTGTATGTCTCTGCAATACCACAGATGTCAATGAAGCCACACCAATGCAAGGGAGTGAAGAATCAGGCAAAGTAATTTCATCTCAGCTTTGTTTTGATGCATTTAAGACTCAGACTTTTGAAGCTTTCATAATAAAAGTAGCATCCTTTTCATGAGCTTTCTGCATGTACAAAATAAATGGTGAACTGTACAACTGATACCTGTGCACAGTTAACAGGGATACATTAATTTTGGAACCTGTTTTATCTGAAGGAAATAGATTGCTGTGAATACTTTATCTGTAAAGGATGTGATTGAATGGAAAATTAGCTCAAAATATCCCTGGTAATTTAAAATTTAAGTTAACCTGATATTTCAGTTTTCAAAGAACACAGTTGCCTTACTGTTAGCTAATTCCAGTACTAGGCATTAGTGACTTGTTGGGAAGTGTAGGATGCCGATTGCCTCCTGAGGAAAAAAATGTGCTTCCCAAAATGTCATGGCTCTACTTCACTTTTCTCTGACAGAGATAATAAATTGCTCCCTTAAAAAAGGCTAATGAAGTTTACCCATGTATGTTTTAAGGTGCTTTCAATTCCTTTAGTAGAAAGGCAAACCTTTGTTATTGCTGCAATGAATGCAAATATTTGAGACCAGACAACTAGTAAATTAAGCAGAGAATATTTCCCAGGTGAAGACACAGAAAGAGCAACCCTCCCTCATGAAGGTCTCAAAATGCTCCAGTCTACTGAAGCTTTGTTATAGAAAACTTAATAATGCAGTGTTGTTAGGACTGGTTAACATATATGTCCTTTTATGCTAGAGATGGCATTGAAAATGGTGAGGATGTTCCCGAATGATATATATAATTTTCTAGGAAGATAGGGGAACAGAGATACACCTGACAGAGGTGCTAGACATGTTGCTTACTGCAACTTTACAATGCCAGATCCTAATGAGTAGGGAAATAGATAATGACTTGAAAAAATGATATTTAAATTCTTGTAAACTGGACTCATCCCTCAGAAAATGTAACCATGCCAAAGATATATAGATGGTCACAGATTTTCAAATTTAAAAAAAAAAAAAAAAAACAGCCCAACATACCTGTACTGAATTCAATATTAAGTCAGAATTGTTCCATTATCTTTGCTTTTTCCCATGCTTTCCTTTTTTCCAAGTGTGACCTCTTAGGAAATAAAATAGTAATTTGCTGCTATGTATTTCTATATTTCTCTGGGTTATATTGTGTGAATATTTTCGAGAAAATCAGTAGGATTTTCCATCCCTACTTCTTTTTAAGCCATCATTTTAAAGGCAAATTTATGCCCAGAGGCCAGTTAGTTGAGCATTTTTCACCCATCACTCCTCTTGTTACCTGTCATCCACCCTTCCTCTTGACATTCTCAACTTTTATTTTTGTTTAACATCTGTGTCAGCTTGTAAAGGCCATTACCATGTTGCTAGGCTCTAATCAGAAGAGAAGTTGTCAAAATGAGGAAAAAAGTATCAGTTTCATCAAATATAAGAAATCACAACCTCTTTTGCTGAAAAAATATCAGGGTTTTCTTGTATTAATACTTCTCCTTCCTTGTCCATCGAGCATGAGAGCAAGAATACAGCTTGGCAAAGAAAAATCAGTCTGAAACCAAATTCAAAAATAAACAAATAAATAAAACTCCTCATCAGCTAACCTTTGCTACAGTTGAAATATTGTACTGACATTTTCACTAGTTTCTTATCTTCTTTCACATGTTGCTGCTTGCCATTAGTTACAGATGCCACCCGCATTCATTGCAATGTGTGTCGTTCCCAGCCCCAGCTGATTCTGTAGGTGCTCATCTTTAGAAGAAACCCTTGTGAAGTGTGAAAGGGAAACAAAAGATTTGGATTCATCCTCGTGTGCCATCACTCACAAAAAGCCCTGAGAGTCGGATTTGGTTCACTCCCCTTAGCTATTTGAGGTGCAAGTGTGTGTGGTCATCCTGTCATGGGAATGTTTTTGATAACCCTCAGTTTACTTGCTAAGAAATCCATCTCCCACTCTTCCTAACCTTTTCTGTACTGACTTTTTTTGCTTTTATTTTTGTGGTGTGAAGTTATAATGTATTTGAAGAGCTAAGTCACAGCATTGTGGTCCTAGACTGTCAGGGCTCCCACCATTGGGACTAGAGAGCAGAATCCATCCCTCTGCCTGAAAGTGAATTACCCTTAACAAAAGCCAGAGATTAACTACCCTTTCTGGAGGCTTTCTTCCTGTCACCAGCTTTCAGGTCATATTGAGAATTCATTTGTTTCAGGCTGCTGAAGATGCAACACTGTACTGTGTGTCTACATACAGGCAAGGCAAGGAATTGTTTTTCCTCTCTACCTGATTGTACAGAATTATTGTAGACTGCATGTTTTGCTCATATTTTTCAGTGCAGCCATTTCATGTTTTATAGTAAAAGGAGAAATTTTATGGCTGTTTACAGCACTTGGGCTCTTATTCTCGAAAGAAGGCAAAAATTGCTTATTCTATCATACACATGAGCCCAGAAAGAATGCCTCAGTGAAGTAAATTGTAACATTTCAAAGGAAAATACTTCTGTATTGGATAAGCATGGTAACTAAAACACAGAGAGATATCAACAAAAATGGAAAATGTTCCATTCACTGTGACAAAACAGTTATCTCCAGAGCTGGTTTGAATGTGGATCATGGGTTGAGAGAAGCTTGTTCTTGGAGTGATTTTGTTAGAACCCCTCAAACCCAACAGCAATTGTACTTTGTTAACACACATGCTCTTTCTACAAGCAGAGGAGACCTGCAAAGTTTGGAGGAGTACTTGTTTCTTCCAAGCAGATCCACCTTAAATTACAGACAATACATGGGCTACACTAAGGCAGTTGAGTTTGTAGCACAAGGGAGCACCAATCGCCAAGATTTCTCCCAGAAAACATAGCTGCCAACTCTTTCGGACAGTAGAGGCCGAAAGAAAGGACAGGAACATATCCTTTCAAGCAGGCTGCTCATCTTCCAGTTGCTATTATCCTGAAGCACATATGGTACTGCTGAGAGCTGATCTAGATGTGGGTCCAGACTGACAGCCAGTGGATGGACCGTGTGGTAGGGCCTCAAAGTTTCTGTGGGTATCTACCATTCATTTTTCTGATTTAATGTACTTTCAGATAATGGTTTCCAGATATGCTATTAAACAATGTGCTACTCTGTAAGACTGAAGCTTTTCTTTCCCATCTTCAAATTTTGAATCCCGTTAGGTATTTCAGTTAAGATTTTCTCTTTTTCCCCTCATTTTACTTGATTTTTATGCATACAATATGGACAACTTTCCATAAAACCTGAAAACTGTGTAGAGCTGGAGTAATTTATCAGTCATATGAAGAAACTGACCCATTCCAAGAAGATTTCCTAACCATAATAGTTTCATAATACATGTTTGTGTTGCTTTGGCAGAATGCTCAAAGGATCTTCCTTTGTCATGACACCATTAATAAAAAAATGGCTACAAGAAAACCAGCCATGCATTGAACCTCATCTGAATCAAATCTATTTTTCTCACCCAAAAGGTTTAATTTAGACCTTATACAGCAGTGAGGTACCATGCTTATACCTACAACATGCTCCACTCTCCAAAGGAAAGAGCTGGCAAAGAGTCATTTAGGCAGGGCCAAAGGGCCAGGATCAGACCCAAACACACAGGAACAGGGAAGAGAATGCAGGAAGAGAAGTGAGGAAGACTGGGGTTCAAAATAATTGAAGAAAGAGTCATTTAATGAGTCAAACTGTCGGTAATGCAGAAGGGGCAGCAGGGATTTGTGGAGGCAGCTCGGTACAGCAAATCATGCGAAATTGCCTGATGTTCTTTTAGCAGAGCCTGGACTCCAGAATGCTCAGACCTCTGCTCCTCACATGACCACACTCATCACTCCTCCTTCAGGCAGGCTTTCCTTTTAACTATATCCTCACTGTACAAAGAGAGAATGCAAACCAGAGTCCTTAGCCTTTCTTCTCTAAAATACCACAGCATGTAAAAAGATCTCCTCAGAGAGCAGCACACACTTACCTCTAGCCCTCGGGGTTTGGTATTATGTCCTTGTCCCTGACACTGTGCCACTAATCTGAGCAAACATGCCATGTTCCTTGTTATGGCAGGACATGTGAACTACTTAGTGCCAAGACAGGCCTAAAGGCATCAAAGTTTATGCTTGTCTATGTACATGGAGAAAGATTTTCAACAGCAGCAGTGGAACTGCTTTCTTCCAGTCTCATCCTTGCTCCTCTCTTAGGGTGGTACAGCAGCACGCAGGGGAAAGCTTGGCACAAGAGTAGCACCTTTCCCCTTTGTTTGTCCTTACTGCTCAGATAGTCCCTTTTCTGAGCAAATAATGCTTTCTCATATTAATGCTATGTCTCTGGGTACATCTCCTGCATTATTAATATCATAAACTTGCAAAGAAAATTAACTGTAGAATTTGTCTCTGCATTCTGTGTTAATCCCCAATAAGCTCACACCTCCTGACCTTGTTAGCCTCAGCTCTGAGCATCTAAAATAAAATCCTGCCTAGCAGGCTGCTTCAGCTGTGTTGTTAATCCAGATCTCTCAGGTCAAAGGCTTAGATTTAGCTAGGGCACTACTGCAGCATGTCTAAAACACTTTGCCCAGGTAAGGAGCTTTGGAAACCTGCAAAAAAAAGGGTCAGAAGCTGACTTTATAGCATCATATTTTATCAGATTCTTCTGCAAGTGCCTCTAAGCAAAGATCTGTTGCACACAGCAGCACTCCATCCAGCCAGCCAGGCCCAGCAGGACATTTACTCAAACAAGTGCTGGTGTCAGTAAAACTTGAGCTCACCTTAGGCTGAGTGTACTGATCTTCTATCAACTTCTCATCTCAGCCTCCCCACCCTTTCTTCTCCTAAAAGGGACTCTTCTAGTGTCTAGGTTTGATGTTTGATTTTCTTGTTATGGTTTTTTTGTTTGGGAGTTTTGTTTGTTTGGGATTTTTGGTGTTTCATTTTGATTTGGGAGGTTTTTTTTTTAGTTTTGGGATTCTTTTTTCTTTTAAAATCCACTGACATTTATATTTAATTACCTTCCCCAGCAGATTGCTGTATCTGCTATATTTTCTACACAGCTACACAGCTACAGCTATACTAAAGACTTTCTCTCTTAAAGATGAAAGACTCAGAAACACCACCTTACACACAGTGTTCCTCACTGGAAGAGTAGGAACAAGAAGCTTAGCAAACTTGAAATTTTCTTATTTCAAGATTGTTATCACTTTTAGGAGCCTACTATAAAAGCAGGTAAATCCATTCATTATTCCTTAGCTCAAATTCCTCATTTTATCGTTTTGGGTTTTTTCCACTGTTGTTAGTTGGAATAAGGCAATCATTCTGCTACACTTCCAAATAACTAACTTTTGGCACTTTTATCCACCTTTTGTAGAAGGAATAGGGATGCTATTTAATTCTCCACAGCTGATAGATATCAAATTTCTGTGAACAACAGTGGGGTTATGACTGGGCTGTTGTATTCTATTGTCTTTCTTTTTTTTTTTTTTTTTTTAATTGATAAAAATCATTCGTTGATGGAATCTCAAATTTAAACATTTGGGCATTTGTCATCAGAAAAGGCATACTCTCTCGTTTTCCCCATGTGTCTTAAGGAATCAAAAGGCAGAGAGTGCTGCTTCAGTGGAAAGAGCAGGTGAAAGAGGGAAGCAAACACAGTGTTAGGTAAAGATTTTCATGTAGTTTTTCCCTGTTTTCAATCTGCAACAGAGAACTGAGACAGACAGCAAAAAAAAGTTCCCTTTTGCAGCACATTCTGTCCAGCAACAATTTAATGATGATTGTTGGTAGTGAGTGGTCAAAGGTGTCCCAGTCATGAGATGAAGGTAAGAAGATAACATCCATGTGTACAAACATGCCCTACATTAGGAAACCCAACCTATTCATGAAATGCGTGAGGGGAGCCCTCAATGACATTTAAAAGCAACAGATTTACAGTGGGAAAAAGGGCATTATTTTCCAACACAGCAATCAGTAAAATTAATCTGCTTATTATGCAACTTGCAGTTTCACTGTGTTATTTCACTCAATGAGGCAAAAAGCTTTGTAAATTTGAAGAAAGGATTTTGCAGGCATATGCACAAGATTAGCATCTGCTGACTGTTATCTAGGAAAATATCTCAAAAGAAAATATCACTATTCTCAGGTTTCAGGACACAACACTGAGTCTACCTTTGGAGGTCAAGGAGAATTCCCTTATACTATTACAGAGTTACACCATATTAGCACAGTGGTTTAATTATGAACACAGGTCATATATTTCCTAAATGTGCAATCTTGATAAAATACACAAACAAAATATTAACCTCAAAAACCAAGCATTGTTGTAAAGACTGTTTTCTGGGCTTTGTTGAACATTTGCCAATTTGTTGAGAAATGTCAATATTTCACATTTTAGAGGCTTTTATATAATTTCTGAGTACTGACACAGAAAATGAGGATGTACTTTTTATATTTTGCTTTGACAAGTGAATGCTCACACAAAGCTTTGGAGACAGAGTGACCACATTGTGGCTCTCTCAGATGGGCTTCCTTAGTCTGTGCTTTTCAGGACTGTGCCTCTCTTCCTTTAAAACCCCTTTATGTACCTCAAAATGTACCTGTAAACATAACAGTGCAAGAACTAATCAAGGGCTTGGTATTTGTTTGTGATTAAAGGCACTAGGCTTTAGCCCTAGTGTTCAGTTGTCATTATTATTTAAAGATCATTATTTTATACTAATAAAATATATCTTATTCAGAACTTCAAAGTAAACTGAGAAAAAGAAAAAAGCCAGTGGAAAAATCTCGACAGGAACATGACCACTTACTCCTTTTTCTTCCTCTATCCTTCAGTCATCGCTTGCCTGTGTTTATTTCTGGTTTTGGCTGTATCAGTATTTGTAACAATTTCCGTTCCATATCTTGTTTGCACTGGTGTTTGATACAGCTGGAAGCAGAACATACCAAACAACATAGGTTAGACAACTCATTAAAGGAAATCCTCTGCTCACTCTTAATGTTTCTTAGTAGGCATTTACCTGAGTAGAGGGGAGCAGAGGTCCTACCCTAATAACTGATGACCAGATGTGCAAACAGCAGCATGTATCCAGACATGCCACTGCTGATTTCTGATCTTCTGCATCACATACTCCCTACTTAATTACCCCAACACCAAATGGCAGGTGGGAGCATATCTCTAAGGAAGAATTCTCTTGCTCTTGATAAATCTGATTTCTGGTGTGAGGAGGCAGCTTTAAAAAATGTATTTTCTCTTGGCTTCAAATAAAACTGTATTATAGCCACACTTCTGAAAGCTACACCAGTTTATAAGGCTTTTGGAACTACCAAAATGTTCTGATATTGTAAAATTATTTTGATTTGCTGATGTTGAAATATTTTATTGAATTATATAAAAATATTTTATTCTGTTAATGTTAAAACACTGTAATGTAATCTTCAATCTTCAGTACAACACACTATTTAAAATCTCATATTAATCCAATACACAAAAATAATATGTGTATAAAAAAAAAATTAATCAAAATGGTGTAGTCAAAATGATATGTTTTTACCTTAGCAAAACAAAATGTTTTGACATAACAGAAATAAAACAAGACAGCTGAAGTGATTTTTTTCACCCCCTTTTCAATGAAAATTTCATTAAAATTGACATATTCTGCAAGAACACTTTGACGCTGATGAAACAACATGTCACAATGAAACACAGTCCTATTTACACTGGTTTTGTTTACCTTAATTTTAGGAAAAGGGAAAAAAAAACATGTGAAGGGCTGGCTGCAATGACACTGCAGATTTTTCAGGCATACTTTTACAGGTGCCTGGAGGTGATAGCAATTAAAGTATTTCTGTCCACTTATATCTTTATTTCTCTTTCCAAAAATAACCCAATAAAATTCCTAGTTTGTTCCTTAGGTAAAGATGACTAAAAAGATTTGTCATTCCTCATTCTTTACTACAGTGAAAGCTCGGGAATAGCTGTAAGCATTTCATGACATCTCTCTCTTCTTGTCTTCTTTATTTTATGATTAGGGGTGATTTTGCCTCCTGCACACTTAGCCCTCACGCACCTTCTCCTCATTTCCACACTACAAAAGCTTGGGCAAGCTTCCTTTTACTTTCTCCTTGAGTATTCATAGGTCTAATTAAGTTAAATTCAGCTTGTCTGATTTGAGAAGCCTTATCAGGAATATTTAACCTGTGCAAATAATATGCATAGACTGAAGTATTCCTCCTGAATGCTAATTACCAATCACACAAGACTTCATACATAATCAAACTTCCAAATGCTCCAGAAGCCTTACAGGGAAAGAAAATAAAAATAAAGAATAAAAGAAATGCTTTAGAGAAAATAACAAACAAAAATCCTTTGCTGGCAATTCAGAGCAGCCCAATAACCCCAAGCACATCTTCTGATTCATACTATGACACCACCTTCTAATTTTAACTGGGAGAAGACAGATCTTAGCCATTCCTTCACTTGGGCTGCAGACACTGCAAGATGGTGAAGAAGGAATAAAAAAAGCTAGGAGAGTCATTCAGCCTTCTTCATATGCTGCAACAATATTTTCAAACTGAATCTTGAAGAAAGTAAGCCATCATTAATTTTGTTTAGCTCTTCTTAGGGTGACTACATTCACATCTATGTCTTCCCTTCAGTGTTTTTTTTCTTCTAGAACTTCTTACCTTAGATTGCAACTGTCTCAGGCCACAGCTCTACCTTTGTGCAGACTCATTCTCCTAATGTTCAGAGAGGAGTCCAAGCAGCCTGACATAGACCCAGGGAGGAGGCTATCATGAACCTGAAGATCACAATGAAGATCTGCTGGACTTGTCCCCCTGCATGGCCTGCAGGGGCTCTCTGATGCTGACAGTGGGATTGATATCACTGGACCTAAATATATATGTTGTACATGTCAAATCTGAGCCCCTTGCCCAGGTCCTGCCCTCAGTCAAAAACAAACAGAAAGGGCAGGAATCCATCCAGCCTGTTTCTGGCATCGGCATTAGGGGAAGATGACCTGTACTCTAAGAGAGCTTTTTCTCTCCTTTGATTGCACAGGAGCTCAGTGCAATCAGCAGATATCCATGGTGTTAATGCCTGAAATCAAGTGAGATTATTTCCTTACCAGGTTTACTAGCTGGACCTTGCTGTGTCATAGGATGATAACTTCACCCACAGTAGGACCAGGTCTGAGTGTGCCAGGGTGCTCTGTATCCCTGTGCCCGAGGTGTCCTTTGAAACCAGGGTAAGAGCTGTGCATGTAAACCAGCTTCTGCCCCCTGGGCCGTGCCCAAATATGCAGTCAGGAAGTTGGTGGTACAATATTACTGTCTGTTTGGGACCCAACAGACTTCCATATCCCAATGCATGCAGACACAGAGCACTAAGAGCTACAAAGAACTTGAATCAGTGTGCCCAGAATACTCAGAGTCCTTTTCCTACATGTGTTTCTCAGTATTGTCCAATTTCTTTCACTAAGTAGGTCGATTCTTCCACTGCTTTAACACTCCATCTAATTCTAGTGACTCTACCATAAGAATTTGATTTGAGAATCTTTTGCTGTTATCAACCTTAATTTTTCTCTTCCACAGTTTTCAACTATTTCTTCTTATCCCTTCATCTTCTGATACAGTGAATTAGTTCTTCCTTTCCATTTTTTTATATTGCTATTCTGAATGGATCAGGCTATGATAAAATCCTTTGCACCTTCCAATCTTGTCATAATTTCTTTTCTCTAAACTGTTACTTTCTTCAGTTTTTTTCAAACTATTTCTTTTGTCTCAAACTCAGCATGGAAAAAAATGGGCAGTTTTGGAAGGCTACATAGAAGGTCACTGGTATCTCCACAGTTTTGTGTGAGATCCTATAAAATGTACAATACAAACTGTATATCCCAGCTTGACACTCCTGTGTTTGCTTGTGTCCTCCCCTATTCTTATGCACACAGCAACCAGTTCTCTTTTTTTATCTTCTCACATCAACAAATATTTCATTTATTGTAGACCTACACTGTTATAGACACAGATGTCCATTGCAGGATGGGAGAAAAGGACGTGCTAAGTTCTATATTTGTGTAAGTTCTGCTTTTGTTTTGTTCTACTGAAAAATGGTATGTTCAGTATGTTTAGTCAAATTCCTAAAAATTATGATAGGAAAATGGGGAAGGAAGACTCACATTGCATTGTGATCAGGGAGCAGATGCATTTTTGTTTAGTTTTCACTACTATAAGCATTTCTATTTTCAGACATTAAAAAAAAAAAATCTTTCCTTTTGTCTTCTTTTCTGACTTTAGCTCAGTGAATATTTTAATATCTACTGCTGTTAATCATGGGGAAAAAAAGTACAGATATGTGTAGTGTGTGAAGATAAAATAACTTGCTATGCATGAACACCAGTAGATTAACTGGATAAAACACAGAAAAAGCTGACTGATAGAAACACTGATAGGGAGAATTTGACTGATGACCCTGTGTGTGTGACTAATACATGGATGTATTACATGGATGTGGTGGAAGGACAGATGGATGAGATAAATCAACAGGCAGGTGGATTGATGAATGCAGTATAGCTGCATTGAGGGGAAAGTCAGGTAAAAGGAATATCAGAGAGAAAGAATGAGTGCAAGCATACTTGTGGAATTTCTTCTTCCAGAATGCACCCTGATGGATGTCTGTGGGAATCAACTGGTTAAATGTGACTCCCTCTTTGCAGTGGAATTGTTTTCACCACACAGAGGTGCAAGGAAGATGAGAATAACCTTTGAACAGAGTGAATCCTAATTTAGAACTGAAAGCACAGAGAGGTATTAATGAGAGGAACAGAAGAACAAGATTAAATCTTAGCTGAAGACCTAGTCTGGCTTTAAACAAAGAAAAACGTAGAATAAATTTTCAGGTAAAAATAGAATCTTTGGGGTTTTTTGAGTTTTTTTTTTTCTGCTAATGAAACCTAAGACTTTGATGTAGCTTTCATTTAGCCTGCGTTTTCCTTAAGCCCACTCACAGTTTTTAAATGTCTGAATTTCACATTTTGGACCGTAGTGACATGGAAGCTTAGTAAGAATTGGTCCCTCTGCATACAAAAGTGATGCAGTGATCTGCCTGTCCTAACAGCAAGAGTGCAATATGATGGTGTGTGGTTACTTCCCCTGATGTTACCATTTGCCTCTGACAGTTTCCCCTTAACAGAACTAGATAGCTCAAGAAGCTCAAATTTAAACAGCTTCTCGTTCAAGCTTCTGCTTTAAATCTCCCCAGGGAGGTAGTACTTGTATCAGCACTTATTAATTCATCCCATTTTGATTTTCAGTAGGCATTTGTACAATGTTTTGTGCATGCATACTGTACAAATATTTGTGGGACTTTAGCCTCCTAGGTAACACATCCTAAGCATCTCTTACTCGAGTAAGCCATGGTGAAATAACCACTCGTCAGGACTAGCAGCCTTCCCTGCATAGGGCCCTGCTAGCAGCTCTAATGCAATCCACCATCTCATTTATGCTACAGATAAGGCACAGCCTCAGTGTTTAATAGGCAGCTACTCAGTATGAGCACAGCTTCCCAGAAAAGATCAAAGTAACTGAAACACTCAACACATTTTCACATACTTTAATTCAAAAATTATTCTACTGAAGCACATGACTTCTGACCAGTATTCACCAGAAAAATGATGTGTTTTGAGTTGCCAAGGCAATTCACAACAACAAAAGTTAGAGTATAATATTCTTTCTACTTATATAAGGAAAACCTTTGAGAGAAAAAATAAGTGATTGTAGAAATAGCATTTTGCAGCTCACTTTGCTGAGTTTATACTCACAGTCACATTGTTTCTGAGGCTATTCATTTCGACATCATTTTTAAATCTGATTGGTTGTGAGAAGCAACATTGAAGAAATGAACCACAGTAATTTCGATTATGTGCTCTCAGTATGTCTTCTGAGTAATTTCTGATTAGCTCGCTGGAAATATTACATTGTCAACAATTCAGAGAAAGCCAGCTGCAGTATCTTTTTGTCTTCTGAGGAATGCATCATCAATAGTGACCAGTTGACTTCAGATTCTTCTCTACTTTTTACTGCAATAGTGAGGTGCTACACTTCCCATAAATTTGGCAAGGTTGCATTTCTGCCAGGCTGGAGAAATTAATTTTGAGCTGGAAACCAAAATATAGAGTTCACTGAAAAAGGATCCAGAAAAAAGGCCAAGATTTTTTTTTTTCTTTTTTCTTTCCATACCCTCAGATTTTGGCTTTAACAACATAAAAGGGGGGGCATGGGGGATTGGGGGGGGTGGAAGAGAGAGAGAGAGAAAAGAAAAAGAATTTATTTCTAAATTTTCTAAAGCTATATATTAAATGCAATTTTTCTAATGACAAGGGATATTTCTGATATATTTCTGACAACATATATAATATTCTTATTCTTCTTCATTGAGCAGCTACAACAAAGCTCTCAGCCTTGGCATCAACTTCTTTATTGATAATGCCCTGTTCTTCTCAAAAAGAAGCCTTCCTCTTACAAATCCCAGGCACCATTTCTCTTGCTTGCTTCTGTCCTGCCATGATAGAACTTTCCACCCTGGAGGAATATTTGGGTTCTCCTATTTCCATGTATTTCTCCCAGATAGCCATTTACTTCCAGTCATACTTGGCAATTTATATGAATATATCTATTAACCAGAACATAGCCCACACATACCAAGCTCATTTCTCAGTTACCAATGAAGAGCTACTGGATATTAGCAATTCCCTCCACATGGCTTATTTTGAACAATATGACTAAAATATTACTCAAAATGCTTCTTTTATCCTGACTCTCTCATGCCACACAGTTGAACTCATTTTCCCTCCTGTTATGGTCTTCCTTTTTGGTAGAAGAAACTTTCCACCATTTATTACATCATTTATTATGTGTTGATCTTAAACCTAAAGAAATATTTATGATATTTTTTGTCTCCCTCTCAATCTTTCCTTTTTTGAGTTCTATAAAGAATCAGTATTCTCTTTGGGGATCAAAAAACACATACATAGACACTCAAACATATATAAACAGTAGTGGAAAAATTACCAAATCAAGGATCCAATTCCTCTTATTTCAAAGACTACTGCTTATGAAGAAATATGCAGATAATTTCTAATTTTTCAGTTTCCTTGAAAATACTGCTGACTGCCTAGCCTGGATTAATTGCACATGGCTGTGATTCTGGTGCCATCCAATTGATTGTTGAGGTTGGCAGAAGCAACAGTGGCACCTGGTCAGCCCATGGTTTTAAAAATGAATGAGTGCCGGAATAATTGCGCTTTATTGTACCTGCTAATTTCTCCTGGAAAATATCTTAATAAATTGATTGCATGTTTCAAGCAAACCTGTAATGAGGGGATTATTTACAAAGGCCACGCAGAAGCTGCTATTAAAAAGCAATCAGAAAGAGAGAGGAACAATGGCAGGAGGGCTCAGTGGGGAAACTTTAATGGTGGGGAGTTTAGGATTTGGTTTGTGTTATCTTGCTGACATTCTAATTAGAAACTATTTCTCCCATTTCATTACTGTCACACACTTTATCTGAATTAGCTTTCACACTTGATTAAGGAGAAAGTCATTTTTTATAATGTACCAGGATGAGTCAGTGCCAATCTCTTTGCTTTTGTCTCTCAAGCCTGAACCTGCAAAATCCTGGTATTCAGATCTGGATTCTGCTGATGTTGGATTTAAAAGTGCCGTGTGAGAGATTTTCCTGGGACACCTGCAAGCAGCAGGATCCAACAGAGAAGATGGCCCTATGGCTTGTCAAATGGACCCTGCAATCCTGCAGGGAATTGAGGTGTTAGCCAAACCTCTGCAGACACAGAGCTGACCCTGTTAGCTGATATAAGGTGTTGACAGTAGGGATAAGCCAAGTAATTTATTCAGCCTGATCCTGTTTTAAATGTTGAAAATTTTAAAATGTAACTGAAATAAACTTTCTGTTACACAAAAATGTTGTATTATACCATAGTATCCCCTCTCCCCAGTCCTTCCCCTCCTTAATTAGTAAATGGGTTTTAAAAACAAACAAGAAATTAGGAATCTGGAGAATCTGAGGTGTGAAAAAAAGGATTAAAAACCCTGAGTATGTGTAATTAGTTATAATTAATTAGCATATGTTTGCAGAGAAGCTAGTAAGCCCAAGCGCTATGCAGTTGCAGCAGTTCTGGGGGAGGATGGGTAAATGATGGGAGGGCTGGGTTTAGGATTGCTCTACTGGCATCTGAAGAACGTAAAATCCAAGGTGGAAGTAGAAGCATGCAGGATATGAGTAATGTCCCTGGTAGAAAACAGCAGAAGGTCTGGAGCCTGAAACCCTCATAGATGCCAAGCAGGTTCAAAGCTGCTTCCCTGGGCAGTGCTCTCACTTCTTTTCCTTTCAGTTCTGCAGCCAGATGGACAATGGGTGGTACTTTACCTTGGGTCTGAATGCAAAATGGATAGGAAGGATTTTCAGAATCTCCTCTGTTAGTTTTTGTAGGACTCGATACAGAAGATCTTCCAAAATTGTTTTGCTTTCACTTCAGAACTTGTTAAAAAAAAACATGACCAAACTCAGAAGGTTTTAACTTGGTGTGTCAAAATGGGAACTTCAGATTAGTTTTGGGCTGTTTGTACCTGTGCTCAAGGTTTATAGGTTGGTACATCTGCTCTGACAAGACACCAGGGTGAGCAACCAACACCTCTTTTCTCTAAGGAAGGAGATTGCTGAGCACCACAGGAAAGATGCACAACCACCAGTCCCCAGTCAAAAGGCTGGAAGGGACCCTGAGGTACACAGATATAGTCTGGGCAATGATAACTGTCCAGAACAGATTTAGTCAGTTTATGTTAGGATATCTCCCTAGGGAAATGGTGAGAAGACATTATCTGAATCACTTTAAAATAATCTGGGGTTAAGCACTCTCTCTGTCACCACAAAAATCACTCTCAGTCCAGTTCCTTTATTGTTATCCACTTCAAAGGTGTTGTCATGTTTTTTGAGAAGTGAAAAAAAAAAAAAAAATATTAAACCCATAAAGCAAAGGGGAAGAAGTTGCTCTTGCTGTGTGCAATAAGACTACACAGCAATACTCATCCTGTGTAGCACCTTTCAAAATGACTGTTTTATAAAATTATTTGGAATTAAAAATTGAGAGACAGTAGTGAATATAACATATTGGTTACTTTAAACCAGGCTGTAAATGAAAAATTATCACAGCTTTCACTTAATGAATCTTGTAGGAGACTTGAAAAATGAGAAAGAAGAAACAAGCAAGATGAGACACATTCCTAGCAGAGATGCAAAATATGATGAAGAGACAGATATGTGAAGCAAGACAGAACCTTCTATTAGGTAATAAGAATTACAGAGGAGCTCACATTGAGAGCAGACAACCAGGAACAGTGACAGAAGCCACAGTGAAAACAGAGAGAAGACCAGGAGGGTGGCTCCAGTGGATCTCTGGAGGAGACTTTTGTACTGGGATCATCAACAGATAATGGTGCTTCTTCCTGAGACCAGGTTCCTTCTGGGCTATAGAGACAAACTTGCCAGTTACTCTGATCAAAAGTAGGATCAAAATCATCCATAGTCTTTTAGCAGCTGCTCGACAGAATTCTGGTGGACAATTTCTGGAGGTATCAGAGTCTTGGCAAAAAATCAAACCAGAAGTTGAACTAAATGAAGTAACCCAGCTCCTTTGATTCAGCTTTTCCCTCCAGTATACCTGTGAGCATATATCTCTGTTATTTTCCTACTTTTTTGTTCTTGTTTTTCTTTAAGGTGAAAACAAGTTTTACTCCAGGGCAAATATCACTCCCACTTGTACTAGTTCTCTTCTCACTAAGAGCACTCTTTACCACCAGCCTATAAATCCTCAGAAGATCTCAGTGTAACAATCTTTATATCTGGCAGTTTTCTTGTAAAATGCACAGGCTTCTGGTAACTAATATAGTATAAAATTATCATTATCGTTACATTTCTTAGTGTTATGGTATGTTAAACTACTGATGTACTGATTCAAGAATAATGCCCTCAGCACTTGGGCCCATGCTGAGGCACTCTTTGATTTGAGGAAAAACTGACTCTACCAAGGATCGGCAGTACAATACTATAAGCTCTAATCTTTACTCATTTTAGAATCTATCTGCTTTTTTTCTTGTGGTGTCTAGGGACCTTTTATGATACCAGATCTGCAGCAGTTTTTCAAATGAGCATGAACTCTAACACTCTGCTCATAAAGTTCTATGCAATCCTACCAACCACCATACAAGATCCTTTCCTCCCAAAGCTGGAATACATTATAGGATATTAAGGCAAATCATTGCAAGTCCAAACCCTTGCCTGACACTCCAACTGAAAATCCATTTAGCGGTCAGAGCAGTTCGCTGAACACTGATATAATCTGCGGGTCATGAAAAATGTTATTTTGATTTCTGCAGAGATTCATTCCAAGCCAGAAGTTTCTCAGTAATTTCAGGGACACAGGAAAAGTAATGAATTAATCCACACGTAAAATGAAAAAGGTTTGGCTATCTGGGACCAGATTTCTTGCTGGAAAAAGCATGGCCCAGCTGTTTTCTGAGTACTGAACAGAAACATAGTTCTGATAGAACCCTGATTCCTGCCTAACAGACAGCAAATGAACTAGCAGAGTAATGGAATAGAATGGGAAATGCAAGTATGCCTCTCTAGACACATTATCTCTGTTAGAAGTGGTAGAAATAAAAGTTTGCAGATTTCCAAGTTCTCAGGTAGTACTGATATTCTCAAATTTCACCTGAAATGTTTCCATTTGAAATGATGACATGAAACAACTTTCCACCATCCTCTTAAAATGGAAGTTGGCCACAGTCAGACATTTGTTTGTGACAGACATTAATCACTTCTTCATTTTTTTTTTTTTTAATTAAGAGCCCTTCATATTCTAGGAAATTGCATTTTTTAAATATAATTATTTTCCTCAGCTGTTTTAAGTGCTTTCTTCTGGCTATTTCTGCCAACCCCTGTAGAAGTAAATTGTGAGCACCAATGCTATTGTCTTGGTTTGGAGACCTCTGAGAGAACCAGTAGTCACCACATCCAGTTCACTGAGCTCTATTCAGACATAGTGAGTGGTTTCCTGCATGAGCACAAAGCCCCTGGTAAATTTGCACCACCAGAGCTTCTTGTTGTCTTCTTCCAGCATGCGAGTGTCATGCCCCTGTCCCCTTGGTGGGTTTAGGGAAAGGTTGTTGGATTTACTCTGGGTGGTGCACAGGAGAAACAACAAAATTCTCAGGAGGGTGAGTAAGGAACTTTTACTTGCAAACTTTAGAACAGAAAGGTAGAATGAGGTACCTGGCAAATTTTAAAATGTAGCCATTGTGGTTAGAAATGTAAAAAATAAAGGCATAAAAATAACCAAGCAAAGAAAATGTAAAAGGGAAAGGAAAGGAAGAAAGGAAAGGAGAAAGGAAGAAAGGAAGGGAGAAAGGAAGAAAGAAAGGAAGAAAGAAAGGAATAAGGTGTGGGGGAAGCCCACAAAACACGAAGTCCAGCGGCTTAATAGAGGTTCAGGATAGGTGGGAACACCCAGGTACCTTCCATGGGACAGGAAGTTTTACACTCAGAGATACAATAATGTGCATCGTGGGACACTTTGGGAGTCTTTGACACAGTCTAAGACCTGGAAGTTGCCTCTCACTTCAGTGTAGTTGAGTTAATTATAGCCTGTTAGAAGGGATGAATACCTTCAGGCTTTCACAAGGATGTCCCAGTGCTTCCCTGGAGGGGTGTTTTCACAGTTGAGTCACTTGTATGAGGACATTGGCATGATAAAAAGCACCATCCCACCTCTCAGGATCTACCTCTTCTGTTATCTGGCTCAGCAGCCAGCCTGTAGCCACCAGGGATGGTGTGCACCCACTCTGCACCACCCACCACCTGGGCAGTTACTGCAAGTAGAAATTGCTTGAATCATTCATTATTAACATGCCAGTCTCTCACAGAATGTCACTGGCAACATTGCACGTCATTGGATTTACACAGAGTGCTCCTTTTAAAGAAGTTAGATGATTAAAGGGGGCTGCTGAGGGGTGTAGAAACACAGTTTAGGGCACTTCATCAAGGACAGTGCAAAGCTGTGTGCTGAACCCAGACCTGTTGGATTAGATCAGTCTCCCAACAGATGCTGTTACCTCCTTGCAGCTGTACAAACACCAAAGTAAGACACAGGTTCCAATTCCCCTCTCCCCACGTCCCACCAAGCATGAGATTAGCCATTCAGTTACCTTTAGAAAGATTAAAAAAATGCTAGGAGAGGAAAAGGGGATGTAACAGAGGAATAGGGTCATGATCAATGGCACAAAGTCTAGCTGGAGGACAGTAATATTCAGTACAACCCAGGGGTCGTTACTGAGTCTGATCCTGTTTAACATCGACATTAATGGCTTCCATGATGGGGCAGAGTGTACCCTCAGCAAGTTTGCTAATGATGTGAAATTACATCCCAAGCCTCTCCAAGCAGATGAGAAATTGCCCAATATTCCCTCCAGTAAGGTCTCCATCAGCCAGAGGCTTTATCAGAATTTTAAGTCCCCCTTTCCAACTGCTGAGCAAGGCAAAACTTCCTATTACACTGAGTACAGAGAAGTTATGTATCAGGGTTGGGATTCATCAAGTCTTTATTGATCCAACACACACAGTTTAGTTCTTAGAAAGAGAGAAAAGTAGAATAAAGCCTAAATTCCATAATCTTCATTGGGACAGATACAGTCCTTGTGAAGAAGTCACATTTGGTACAAAGAATTTTATTTTTGTATGCTTCTATGAATAGAAATGAGTCATTAGAATTAGAAGTATTCCATGTTCCAAACCCCAAAATTAGATTTGTTAGGTTATTTTTTTAAAGACAATTCAAACATTCCCCAAGCAAACACCTTTACTAGGTGATACATTCCATAATGCACCATTCTCTCATCTTCTGGTGTAAATCATTGCAGGTCTGCAGTTTATTTCAGTTTTCTTCTTGCATCCAGCCACTATTGTTTTATTTGCCCCCTTGCCATAGGCTAGGAAGCTTTAGATATTTTCCTTCAAATTCATAGCTAGTAAATGGGCTCAAACTCAACTAACAGCCTTCTCTTTCTTCAGCATTTGAAGACCTTACCAGCAAATCTTAATTCCTACTGGGTACATATATATTATAGATTGTGATACATTTTCAATCCCAACTATAATAATGTGTTTGTGAGTGGTCTGCATATTTCTTTGTTAAAGAAAGATGGGTGCACACTTGCAAATATAGGCACAGACACCTGGATGTGGATGTGTTAACATTTCTTAGAGCTTACATATCACACCTGTCCAAGAAGGGGTATATCTGCCTACAGAGCCTGGGTTACCCAAGTGACAAAGTGTTTGAGGTTACCTTTGGTTTAAATCTTGTTTAAAGTACCTCAGAATTCTGGTCCATGGTCCTTTAAGTATCTGATCCTTCTGTGATTTTTCAAGGTTGGCATTCAAAGTTTAAACAGGGAGCAATAAGTGTTTTGCCCAAGGAATATTTACTCAAATGCACAAAATACAGAGCACGAGGATGTGTTTGTGTCCACACACCTGCACAAACACGTGAATGCTACTGTGTGTATAACAGCAATCACGTAACAACTCAGTCTTTTAGATGGAATCTTAGAAGCTCTATAGGATGATGAATACATTTTATTTCAATATAATTTATTTTACCCATTTTAATGATAAAAGTTGTGACTTAAGTAGAACATAATAAAATAGAGACAGGCCTTGAAACACTGATCAAAACTCCAACATTAAAGCTGTATACAACTCTACAGCACAGCTAGATGGACTAATATGTGAAATGATCGATAATTACAGTTGCAGATTTACATTAGCATAGAGGGAACACACAGAACATCCTGGAATTTAAACATTCTGACAGCCAATCTTTTAAAGTTATTAACTTGCTGTTGTGTCACCACATCCCAACTGCCATGGCTGCCCATATGAAGATGCCATTGCACTATTTAGGAACAGTTTTGTTCTGGCTGTTTATTCTCTTTCCATTCATCCATATTGAAAGTTATTCCTTTAGGGACACCTGCAACTTCTCTCTTCTCTGATAATGCACAGGCATGTGTGGTTTTGAGAGCTATTTATGTAATATTTCCATTAACAAGCTGTAATTAAACCATCTAATTAAAAAAAGCAGTAATCTATTTAACAGGAGGTTTATTTTTTTAAAGAAAGCCTAACAGAACTGTGATTAAGTTCCTCTGCTAGATGAGCATTATGGTTTTTCATAAAGCTCTTAATTACTCAACCCAAAATGTCAAATAAATTAAATTAAAGACATGATTTTATTTTTCTGAAAAGAAAAATAAAATAATAACACACGCTAGAGTAAAAAGCTGTTCCAAAATATTAATTAATATAGTGGAGATTGTTTTTAATGTGTTGTGCATTTCAGCCTAGACAAAAGCTGATTAGTGATGTAAAATATAGTGAATAAAATCTGGTACTTATTAGACAAATATATAGCTAATTGTACTTTTTATTCCCAAGATATGCCTACTGTTCAAGAACAGGAACAGTCCTTTGGGGCCACAGCAGTGGTACCCCTCAACCCTGCAACTGCCTCCCAGTTGGGTTGAGGCAAGAGACTATCCTGGGAAAGCACAGAGGCCTGGACATTTCCCTCTGTCCCTTTGTGTTTCTGCAGCAAACACCTTTGTTGGATCAGGATGTTAGATTGTACATTTTGTCTGTTAGATTTAGTGTCCATTTACAGCTCTGTTGTCTGCAAATTTGTCTGATCCCATTTTGAGCCTGCTGATGCTGTCTGCCCCTGCATCCTTCTGAGCCAGCAGCATTCAAAGTTTCCCTATCCATTGTGTGAAAAGCTGCTTTCTTTACACGTTTTAAGCAGCTATCCTATTAGTTTTTATCAAGTGCTCTTCAGTTCCATTCTTGCAGGATTTATTGGATAACAATTCTGCATTCACTTTATCTGTGATGTGTATATTTTTATAACCCTACTGGAAATCATTTTATCTTGCTCTATTTTAGCTGCCAGTTACTTTTCCTAAACATGATCATTCTCATCAACATTTCCCAGGATGATAATCAGTCCTCACTCACTCACTTTCTAAGACAAATGTTTCTGAGGGCAAAAGAAAGTCAGCAAAAATGGGCTGCAATTTCTGAGAATGAAATTATGTCTTCTTCTCTGGCTAAAAAACAAATAAACTTGGACTCTACTGAGATACTTTGGAATCTCTTTGAAGAGGTCAACAGGAATCCTCTGCCTTGTGGAAAATGTGCTTGACACCTGCTTAAATCAGACTAGTCATGCTCAGTCCTGATGTGATGGAGCCCAGTACTTAAATTTGCACAGACCCTCCCACTCCCTGCACGCTCAAGGGGCTCCTTGGGTGGCACACACTGGGACTGTGGGTGCTGCAATTAAGATGGAGCATTTTAGCTGCTGTAAGCCACAGGCACAAGAGCTGAAATCCACTGGACCCTCCTGAGTTACAAAGTTTACCCCTGCTCTTACACAAAGGTAGCATGATGGAGAAGGAGGGATCAGCCTACTCTGGATGCAAATGACAAGAAAAGGAGAAAAAAAAATGAAGAAAGAGAAGATATAAAGAAGGGATTTGTGGAAGCAAAACACAAAGCTTGTGGACCTGCTTTGTTTGCACCTGTATCTTTTGCCATGCTAGGGTTTGTTTTACTGCCAAGCCCAACAAGAACAGATTAGGCCAAAAGAGGGTGTTGTTGTTTAGTTTGAACACAGAGCAGTGATATGTGAAATGAATTTCTGTATACTTAATCTTAGCCAAATGAGGCTGTCAGTTGTTTGTTTCTCCAACCTGAATCAGCACTTTATACCAAGAGGAAAATGTTCCCTGGGTGTAAAGCACAAGTGAGTGAAACGAAAAACCATGGACTCCAATATTTATAATTTGCTTTCTCATTAGGATTCCTTGCTCAAAAGCCAGAACATGCTGCCTGTGGCTCCTCCATCTCTACAAGCTGCCTTGCTCCCTTGTTGCTCTTCCCACAGGCAGTAGCTAAAAGCAGCCATTTGAGGTTGCCATGTGGGAGTGCTCCAATGACTAAAAGAGTAGGAGAGGGTGCGAGGGTTGCCCTGTGACATGCACCCAAACTTCCAGCAGCTGTTGCTCGTGCCTCACCCTGGGAATAAGAAGGTGGGCTGAATGGAATCCACCAGCTCTGCAGTGGTTTCAGTTGTCTTAGGCTGACCTGCAAGGGTCTGAAAGCACCTCTGTCTCCTGAGCAGGACCCACGTATCAGCCAAAGCAAACAGGACAACATATGCTTAGCTACAGTTCAAACTGAGGAAGTCAGGGATCAGGTAGGGATGCTCAACTTTTAAGAACAGGAATTTGGTATTGAGAATGTTAAAGCAAATCTTGACAGATCTTTGTTGTCAGTTACAGCACAGCAGCACCTGTTTAACAGGACTGATCCATTCACCTGTACATCAAACCTTGGGCATAAAGCCCAGTATGAGCTTACTGGCACCAAGTGAATGACAGATTAATTTGTGGTTCAGCCGGGAGTTTGATCTGTGTTGTTCCCTTCAGAGACAGCCCTTCTGCAAATCTCCCACTTACAGGGATCCCAGATCTTCCATATGAATTGAGCAGGGGAAGACACATCCAAAACTTCATAACTGTACACTTGGAGCATTTACTTGCCCCTCCTGATAGTCAGATCTGGGGTTGTCATTGTTTAATCGCAGCCAGCAACTAAGCACCACACAGCCACTCACTCTCTTCCTCCTGGTGGGATAGGGTGAGAATCAGAAAAATAAATGGAAATTACCTTAATCCAGTTTTCTAGGCTATCTCAGGCTTTAAAAAAAAACCCAGTCTAGGATAGAAAATCATAATACAAGATCACCAGCTAGTCTGAATGTTTCTAGATATCCCAAAGCCAAAAGTCCTGGTGCCTGCTCATGTTGGAGATGGGCTCATGCAGTTCATGTACTGAAGAAGCTGCTCTCAGACACTGCTTTCAGCAGTAGCTCCCTGCTGTGTTACTAACCTTGTCCAAGCCCCAGCACAAGATGCTCATGTTTAGTGAGGCAACACACCCTTTAGCAACACTGGGAGCTTCTTAATAGACAGTGGCCTACTTCTCACCTTGTGATGGTCTCCCACTGTTGACTTCAATTAATTTATTGTGTTTTGAACTGATGGGATATGATGTGAGGTCAGAACTACTTTCCTACAAGGACATTTAGGCACAGTACAATGAAGAAAGGAGGCTAAACACCAGGAAACAACTTTACAACAATAAAAACACTGCACAGGAAAAGATTGCCTGGTGAAGATGTGGAATATCCAACAGTAGAACCTTTGGAGCATGTATCAGGTAAGAATTTACCATGTGTAGGATAGACACATGAGATCCTGCATCAGGGAAGGAGGAACTGCATGCCTTCCTCAGGTCTTTTCCAGCCCTGTTTTCTGTGATTACTCAGTTCATGTCAACTATATTTAACTAAGATAACAATTTTGGCAGTAAGCCAAACGTCATTTTTTACTTAGCTCTCTCTAATTCTTCCTGCACTGTTTTCTGGGCCTAAATCACACAGACATGTTTACCAACCTGATTAATTAAATTCTTTCTGGGATCCCAAGGAGGTATCACTTTAAGAACTAGCAGTGCAATGTTTGATTTACTCTACTAAACTTTTTTGGGTTTAGGCGAATAGGGGGGTTTGTTCAGGTATCTGTTTGGTTTGCTGTTGTTGTATCAGTCAATGAAAATAAGTCAACAGAGTCTCACATCAAAGGGAATATCACGGGGGAAAATGCCCATGCTACCAGCTGGTTGTTTGCAAAGCTTATTCACATACTCTGTACGTGTGCACTTGGAGAGAAGAGAAACGGCAGGGAAAAAATTTTATATGGGAAGCAAAAGTTGCACAAATGTAGAGGAAAGATGAGAAATAAGGAAGCTTTTTATCCTGCCACAAAAAGTCAAAAATCCCCATAGAAAGTAGAAGTGAATTTGTAAGTGGTAATTATATCACTATATTGATTAACATAAATTCTTCTTTTTAAGATATACTGTTATTACTGTTATTAAGTGCACAGGCAACAGCAAATGTTCCTGTCCCTTCCCCAGGGAGGGGAGGAACTTGCAATAGGAAAAAAATCTGCAGCTGTGGAGAAAAACAGCCTTGTGATTTGAAGGGGATATTTTTCTTCTTTTTCTTCCTTCAGTCTATTTTTTTACGTTGCTAGGACATGATAGTTTCTTACATTAGTAGAGTATAATGTATAGTAAGCCTATTATACACTGCTTCATTACTTCACAACAAAGTATTCTTTTTAAAGACAGATTTTAAGCTAACTCATTAAATGCATGTGTTGTGGTTGGCATTATCTCTTCAAAGTAAATTAAACCCTATATCTGAATTTCAACTACTTCTTTGCAAAAAGATAAAAATCAATCCAATTCTACTTCTAGAAACACTGGACAAATCCAAATTCATGTTGTCATTGCAGATTTAAGCTTTAAGCTAACTGAAAGCTCTTGATATGAAATGGTAAGAACCAGCATTTTGTTTCCATCAGGTTTTGAGGAACAAGACGTTTGTGCACAACGAGATGTTTCTAATACCACCTAAAACCTTGACAGAAAAATGCACTGAATTCTGAGGGTTCTGTTTGCCTGGCATAAGGGACAAGGGGAAGAAAAGCAAGAGTGAAAGACAAGGAGTCTTTTTGGGAAGAAAGGAGGAGAGACTGTCAAGCCTGAATAGTGGCTCAGTTTTCTGAAAAGCACTTCTTTTGCAAAGCACTAGATGTATGAAACCAGGGAGAGTATACAAAGATGCAGGAATCAGAGCAGCATCTTTCTCCTTTTTTTATTTTCTCTGAGCTGCCACAGTAGAGTTTTATCTCTGGACTCCACTAAATGAAAAATCCATTTCCTCTCAGATTAATGACACAAAAACCACTTTGGGTTGGAACCTAAAACATAAATAGGACTTCATTCCAGCTAAACTCAGGAAGAATAATCACAACAACAGCATCAAAGCTAATAACATCCTGAACACATTGATGCCGTTGTCTGTGTGGGATTTGCGTTAGAGATTCTGCTCCCATTGCTATTCTGGGATGTGGGGCATTGCAAAGAATGGCAAAAGTGCCTTTATTTGGTTATGTTGGAGGTACTACATCTTTCATAAGCAGATGATGTCTAGAGCAAGGAAGCTTTTAGGGTAAGAATGACTCTTCTGCAGTGTCTGCGCAGGGTCTGGCACAGTGGGTCCAAAGCCCAATGAGATTGCTTGGAGCTATAGGAATACTGCACAGAGAGATACGTAGGATGTGTGAGTGACACCCACGATGTTCTTCAAATGTGGATTGATCACTAAGTTTCATTAGTGTTTGTGGTTGTGACCTACAGAGAACAATTTATGCCCCCAATCCAAATGTCTCGTTTTGATAACCAAAATATAATAATGAAGTAAAGATCTGAGGTAAAATACAGTAGCAAGTATGTGACCTGCGTGTGTTTTCTATCACAAACTGCTTGAGATTTTCCACACAAAATGACAGTTGTCTTGGCAGATGACAAACTCTTAAAGCTGACAAAGTCTTGTACACCAAAAGTGGAAAATAAAAATACTTGCCTGGCTTCAAAGCTAAGCTCATCATATCACATTTCAATATTTTTCCTAAGTCCATAGCTGAACAATATGTTCTGTATTCAGCTATCCTAGAAGACTCCTGTGTTTCAAACTGGGTATTGCCATAGATGAGAAATGTGAGGCCAATAATCATTTTACTTACTAAAAGGAATGGTTGGTGGCAGACAGATCAGTATATTCTTTTCTATTACCTGGTTGAGGGGAGTCCCACACATATTGTCATGAAACATATTTTCCTCCCCTGACTAGAGAGAAGTCATAAAAAATGTACATTGAAAGCATTCCTTGTAATCTTAAGGAAGTAAGGCAAGATAACAAAGCCTACACCCTTATCAAAACAACACAATTAAGCACATTTGGCTTCCAGCAGTATGACATTTTGCATTTTGAATTATTTGTAAAGAAGATCTCCTGATTAAGGTGAGCATGAGTTGATAAGTTAATGGTCATTTCACATTTATAGCATGGGAATAACAACACCATGACCCATTTTTGTCAGAAAATTGCTTTGTACCTTTGACAGCCTAAAGGCCTAGGAGAGATGTATTTTCCACAGCTGGCCAAAACATCTGAAAGGTGTCAGTTTTTTAGAAGGTCCTGTTACCTTTACTAAACATGAGATATGCTCCTGAAAGGACTAGGTCTTTATCTGATTTTTCTACTGCAATGAAGCTGAAGTGTTTCCTTACTTGTAAACTGATCAGTCAGGCTCACATTTTAATGACAGGCATAAATGTATCTCTAATGATTTTCTTTCACAGGAATTACGTAGGGAGTCTCCCTGGAAGTTAGTTAAATGAGATTGTTATAAATCTGGAACACAAGCATCTCTCTGCATAAATTTACAAGCACTGATTCCAAAAGGTTAACAACATGGCAGATGGGTATGATGATGTGTGAACTCAGAAAATTCAAGGTTTGGTTCCAAAAGCAGTTAAAAGTCTGAGCATTTCCTCAGTCCTCAAGCAGGCTGCCTTGACTGACGCAAACCACCTGCTGCTTCAGTTCAAGCCAAAAATAGTCCAAGAACAGCACTTATGTGTCTTTTGCTCTGCTTCTGCTCTTCATTTCATTGAGAATCCAAAAGCATAGAAGTAGAGGCAAAAAAATGCACAAGCATGACCTATCCCATTTAACAAAATAAATGTCATCCCCTGGAAGAAGTTGGAATAGTGTCCAATTCTCAGGTATGGTCAAATGTTTTCAGTGCTCATTTTATGCTGAGATTCCTCCACTTGGAGGAATATTTTTCCAATACCAGGAAAAATATATTTTCTATCCTCTCTGTGCAAAAGCTGTTCCTGCATCCTTAAGCATCTGATTTCATGCTGTGCAACTTTTCTTCCTGTGGATGCCCTCCTTTCATGTGGACAGCCTGAAGCAAGTGCAAAGAAATGGAAAAAAATTCAAACTAAAATAAAAAATATACATTTTTTCTCATCCTTCTATCCTTTTTGTGTATTATACTGCTGAGACTTAATTTACTTACCAGGAAGAGCAAGGATGATCCCCTATGACCTTGGGTAAGTAACTACTGGAAATATGTGTACACAGCATAAAGTAGAGCAATTCAGGTGCCAAGCTAGGTCTGACTAAATGGAAATGAATGGTGTAACTATACCCTGAACATCCATTGATCATGGTCTCTGGTGGTGCATGAAACTGAATGAGATTAGCACCTCAGGCCCCATGCAGAAGGGAAGTGCCCCGGGAATAGAGTTAACCTTTCTCGGGCAGATTCACCTCTTGCTCAATGCAGGTTTGCCAGTACAGGTTAAGGTTTTCCACTTTAAAAATGCCAGACATCTTACTACTCCTCCTCAGCGTGGTGCTGTGTCTCCCTCTGATGGCATCTAGACCACAGTTTCAGGCTGAAGAACATGATAAAATCTTGTGTAACAGAGGGTGTCTTTTTAGCTCAGCTAATGAATTTATTTAGGTCAGAGGTCCCAGGTTTAAAAACTTCTCTTTCATCAAAATGTGATTTTCTCTTTAGCCCTCTAATGAATCAAGTCCTAGGGACAATTTCTCAGACTGGAGCAGTTCTCAGCCAGAAATGAACTCAGTTCATATTTACAAAACCACAAGAACAGAGTCACAGAGAAGAGATTTAACAACCAGTACTTGCTAGAAAAGCTGTAAGGACTTTAGCTGTTTCAAAGTGAATTAACATCAGGCAACTCTGAACATTCCGCTTGTGTGAAGGCTGTAAAAATCTTGTTTTGGGTGACTGTATGATAGTGTATTCCCTATTGTCTGCCCTATGGCAGACATGAATCCTGTGCCTTTCTGTGCCTTTAAGCTGGGTCCGAGAGAAAGGGAGAAAAAAACACCAAGCAGTTTTGTGTTTAAGGACACACATATACACTCCCTTGTGTTCCTGCTGCTAGGGAGCAGAGAAAGCACCTTCCTGCTTTTTCCCAACTCTTGGCTCTCTGTAGCAGGGAAGAGAGTGGCATACTCTTGTTTTTTAGCTAGTTTTTTGTTTGTTAGTTAAAGCACGGAGCCCTGAGACTTTGGTTTCTTCTTCTTCTCTCTGGACTGTTCAGCAACACCAGAACATCATCTGGGAGACCCTACACACTGGCCTGGAAGGGCCCACGTTGAACCCCAGCCCCAGAGAGGAGAAAGCCATACCCACAAAGGACTCTGGAATCTACACAGGTTCTCTCCACAGCAAGAGGTTTTATAATTTAGCATTATTCTTCTTCCATGCCTGCATATACTCTGCTTCTTAAATAAATAAAGGGTTTTTTCACTTTCCTATGAGGAAAACTTTTTCCAAACCTGGTGGGGGAGGGGTGGCTGTAACCTGACTTCTATCAGAGGATGTTCATTTTGGACATTCATCCAAATTTGTCTCAAACCGGGACATATATACACGAATCTATAATTTTTCCAAGTTCCTCGGGACTTGCCAGTAGACTTGAAGTTCAGAACATTTTCTAGCTGTCTACAGCTTGTGACTGGCACCCTGAGGACTCTGAGGAGGTTTTGCAGCCACCACGTGCTGCATTACTGTCCTTCACAAGCTGCATAGTACTGAGTGACTTAGCTTTGAACCCCCATTGACAAATGATTGCAAAAGATTTGTCACACACCAGCAATTACAGGAACTCTCTAACAATATTTTTCAGCCTATTACTTTATTTGAAATGCAAGTAATTTCACTCTCTCTCTTTGCTCAGTCCAGCCTGGTTAAGGACTCTTGAACCAGGTAAGTTTATTAGGAAAAATAACCTGTGTGCATTTGATGGTGACTGGAAGATTTCAAAATAAAGTGAGAAGCTTTACAAGAAGGGTCAGCTTAAAATCCACTTAAATATTCTTCCATTGTTGATACTTCCTATCAGAACAAGATAGAAAACTCCCACTAGTAACTCAGTATTCAACTCAGTACTCACTAGTCACTGAGTGGGTTTGTGCTGAAAAAGAAGGATGCTGAGGACCAGATTCCTTTCCTCCCCTTACATAAGCAATAATGTTCTGTTCATGTAGAGTTAAAAATGCTGTCTTCTCATTACATTCCAGCACAGCATTTTAGTAAAATGCTCAAGGCATTAAGAACAATAAAATGGTAAAAATCCTCCTGTGATGAAAATATGCAGTGATCTAGGGTCTGAGGATAAGGATGAAGTAAACATTTCTTGTTACGAGACTCGTCATCTGTACGGCCTGGAAAAATAAAAAACCTATAGCAAAAATGTGATTAAAACCAGCAGCACTGCCATTGATTTCAGTAAAGTCACTCTGATTTTTAGTCTTTTAGGGTGTTACACTGAGCTTCAGAAAGAACAGCAACATCTTAGACCTACTGCCTCTAGGTTTGAAACCTTTCCATCATCTTAAAATCCATTTTATTTCTCAGAAACAAAACAACCAAAAAGTAATGCTATAACACAAAAGACTGATATTAGTAAGAGGAGATTGGAGTGCTAGAAATGCCTCTGCAGGAGCCAAGACTAGTGCCTGTTGATTCTGCTGTGGGCATCGATACAGAAATTCACATGAAACTGTTTAATCAGAAGTAAATGCTCTCTTTGCAGGGCATTCTTTTTGTTTCTCTAAGCCATGTGTTCATGGAAGGGTGACTGCATGGTGCTAATGATTAAACCCAGAGGGAATTCTTCATTTGTCTGTCTGTCTAAATTTTATAGAGAAGTTGGAGGCTTGTTTTCAAAGTTCACTTGCAGGGATTACTGCAAGCATGTGAAAATCTATTTTTCTTTGATGCTTTACACAGACCCCATAAAATTAATTCATTAATAACCTTATTGAAAAAAAACTCAGGTGGGTTTTGTTTTTATATTTTTCAGATGGCATAAGTTTATTTTGCCCCTAATGTGAGGTAAAACTTCAACCTATATGTGAACCTCACTTCAGTGAGAGCAGAGCCAGGCTTCAGCTAACAAGCTTTGCTGTGGATCTGCGGATCTGGGGCACACCTAGCATGATTTTCAGAATGGGGTCCTGGCCAATCAAAGCATGGGCAGATCAAGCCAATATCTTCCTGCAAAATACCGCAGTCATCCATTTCCTTCATCATACCCATTAATATCTGGCTTCCAGATTGGATTCAGCTACTGCTATTTTTACCTGCTATCAGCTGAGCCCTGTGATTAGCCTGACCCACTCTGTTCCTGACAAAGGGCACTGGTCTCTACACAACATTGGAGGCATCTCGAGATGGCAGTAAGATTTACCACTTGGTTTGAGATCTCTCTTAACAACTCTGTGGGTTTATAATGGGAGAAACTGTACAACTGGCAAAGGTCAGCCCAGTGGGTCCTCACCAAAGGCAGCAGGCTTCAGTGCCCAAGGGATAGCAAGCAAGTCCTGGATTCTCCTTCTGCCTGGGCCACCAGTTTGGATGCTTCTCTAGAGATATCTGAGACTCAGTTAATGATGGCAGTATTTGCCTAAGACTGGTTAACTTAGGGAATATAGGACATGGAAAGTATAACAGACAGAGGTAATGAATCCATCCTGGCAGGGAAACAGTGAAATTCATTTATATCTTCCAGTCATTTGCTCTGAAAAACAAAAAAATACAGGAGTCTTATATAGTAGGATATGACTGAAGTTTTTTTTTTTCCTTGCATATTATCTTTAGCCAGACTAAAAATAGCTATCTGGTGAACACTCTGCACAGAAAGCCAAAGTACACATGTCAACAAAAAGAAATATAATGAGAGTCAGAGCACCTTGTCAGTTGGGATCAGCCAGTTTAGTTTGCTCCGTGTAAAGGAAAAGTTCTGAAAGTCTTACAATAGGTGGCTTGTGAGTCATAATACAGCCAAAGAGAGGGGACTGGTCTGCACCAGATTCTAAGATGGAATTAAAAAGGGGATTCTTGGGCAAAGTTCTAGCTAACGCTTTCAGGCAGGAAAAAATGGGTAATTAGACTGCCCAACTAGAGCTCAAACTGTTGTGCTTATAACATACCAGATCCTCTGGTTTTTAGTGGGAACAGTTTACACGGGCATCTGAGGAGAATATGTGTCCCCAGTGGAGACCATGAGAGTTCACCATTCCCTCAGAGCACCAACATATTAAAATTCATGCTGTTGCTTTTCCTGCTCTCTTCATGCACATGCACAAAAATACATTTTAAGCAATGCACATAACTATCTCTGCTTTTGGAAAAAAGCTGTATGATAACACAGGGTAGAAATGGCTTCTGACAAAGGCTGCCTTTAACAGCACAGCTGCTAAGAATTGCTCTGTGCACAGTGGCCATTAAGCCACAAGAAGGTATCCATATGAGTAGGAGTGTGCAGACTTACACATTTGGAAAGAGAAATATGCACAAGCTGTCTTAGAGGGAAAAGAAAAGCATGCCTGGGAAATATATCGAGAAAACTTACTTTTGGTCCTCCAGGCTGCATAGCCCAGGGACTAGGGCTGCTGCAGCGTAAAATGGCATTGCCACTTACACAGGTAATGATTTAGATAATCTCCAATCTGGATATAAACCCTTGAGTTACTGTGTATTGTCACAGTGTCAGTGCCTTAAACAGTCCTCCCGCTTGTGCTTTATAGATTGTACAAGAGCAGGATTGCATCGGTCTGTTTCAAACCTCTGAGCAGTTAATCTAACTGAGGGGTTTAGGGTTTTAGCAGGTCCTTCTAATAGATGCTGTGCTAGTGTGCAGTTAACCTTTATTGCCGTGAGGGCCCTATTAAAAATGAGCTACGTTCAGCCCCTTTAAGGAAAGAAAGATTATGCTTCCAGATGTGTTGATGCACTTGACATATGCCCTGTGATTGCAGGGGCTCTCAGCCACCAAAAGAGCGCTGTTTTCACAAAGCTGCAATTTTTGTTTACACAATATATACACATGCTTGTCATGGTAATTTGTGCGTGGCACTCATAACCTGAGTGATGAAAATAAGAAGAGAGAGAGATTGAGGGAGCCAGAAAGACTGCACCATGCATAACACTGCATGCAGAAAACCCATCCTCACAAGCAGAGCCTATGTAAAAACAGTTTTCTTTGGCTTGCTCCAATTAGAACATCCATAAACATTTTCAGTTGTTGCTATCATCACAAAAGTTTGAAGACACAGCACAGCATGATTTGTAAGCATATGCAATTATATTTGTGAATGAAAACATCGAATTTGGTTCATTTAGACTAGTAGATGTACATTTTGCTTTGCTGTTCACCGTTCAGAAAGCAAAGAGGCAATTGCATGACAGCAGATTTTGTAGTCGTTACCACTGACACATATGCATCCAGAAATCCATACCCAAGACAAGGGATTTTTCACTCTGCTCTTTTTTAAAAAACTTTTCCATCCTCTTCTCTGTGAGCAGAAGGTGTGCACTGGCTCCATCTACACCGTAGGCTGAGTCTGGGAGTGACCTTAACCCCATCTCCTCTCCTGACACCTCCTGACAACCCATTTCCAAATTTCTTATAAAACCAGGAAACATCAAAAAACTAGTCTAAGGAGATCTATCTGGAAGATTATTTTTGTTTTCCACTTTACATCCCATATCCCAGACTTACTGTTCTTGTCTCACTGCATCACTTGGGAAGATATTCACATGTCAATGCAAAATCTGTGGCTGTGGTATAGGGCAAAACTATCTTATCCAGTCATGCTTAACCTGACGACCTTTGACAGGCAAACTGGAAAAGGCTGAATAACATCATTCACAGACAGCAAGTCCTGACTATGGTATGAACAGGAATGGTTCAAAATTATTATGTCTCATAAACATAAAATCTCTGATTCACAAGAAGAATGGTTACTTATGCAATATGAGAACAAGTTTGAGAGAAAAAACACCATCTAGGTGCAGAGTCAACTAGAGGAATCTAAAACTATTTAATAATTCAAATCACCTTCTAAAATTGATGCAAAAAGCCCTTATTTCAAAGTAGCTCAACTTGAGCATTACAGCAGTTCTGTCATCTTCCATTCACACACAGGTGGGTCTCAGGGGTTTATATTTCTGACTGCCAGCAACCAGTCCACTCAAAGGCAAATAACACTGGATGTCATTTCAAGAGGGGGCTGGAGTGCTTTGGAGACTCTGCATTCAGGAAACATTCAGATAAAAAGTCCAGTAGGGTTTAATGATTCTGCAACAAATCCATGGGAAGGTCACAGGCATCTGACTGTTTGATGACTGATTGGTGTACACTGATCACAACTGGTCTCAGGAATCTCTCTGCTGATTACAAGACAGAAGCAAATGATGTAGAAAAGTATTAGAGAACATGAGCTCACAAATGCTATTTTTGCTTCTCCTCTACCCCAGTTCCACTTGGGATAGCAACACTGAGTCATATCCCTTGCTTTATTTAAACCCTGTGACATTTGTGTGTTTTTCCTAGTAGCCCGATGAATGGAGGACAAGATCTGCATAAATATAAACGCAAGCAATCAGATTCCTAACAGGTAGTGAAACACAAAGACACCCTTTTTTGCTCAAGTCCCTGAAGCAATGAGGCTGTGACCCTACTCTACATTCACTTTTTTCTTCATCTGCCCCAGGTATGTGAGAGAGCCTACTAGTGCAAATACTTAGCTAAAGAGTCTTTTGGTCTGACCAAACCAGATGCTGGTAGAAGCTTTTGTTTGCTCAGTTTCTGTGAAGACCTAGAAGCATATTTAATTCTTACTGAAAAGATTCTGGATCCTGATTTTAAACTCTGACTTTTAGGAATCTGCTCATTCTAATCTGTAACACCTGTCCTGCTTCTCTCATGGTGCCTGCCAGTGAGAATGGGTTAAAGTGCATGCTGCCAGTTTTTCTAAAACAATAAACACATCAGCTACACATTGGTGACCTAATTTGAAAGTGAATGTAAATAATTTGCTGAATAGAAATATCCTAATGTACTGCTGAGTAATGTACTGACCATCCAGGTATTCCAGATTAGAGAAAAGTGTTATACACACGGACACTCACATACACACACACCCCCTGCAAAATTTAGTTACTGAACAAAAGAAATAGAAGAAAAATCAATAAAATTGGGAACTTCCTCAGAGGTTTGGGCTAATTTAAAGTATAATCCTCAAAGATTTACCTTGAATATGGCAAATGCCTTTTTCATTTCAGGGCAAAATATTTTTGTCTGATGATTGGTAAATTCTTTTCCCAATAATTTTAATTATTTTAGAGTTTTCTAAAAAATAAAGATAATATTCAAAGTAAAAAGGAAAACATTTAATTACAAAACGATGAAATGAAGAATCTTATTTTTTCTGTACTTGTTATTTAGTCACTAAATTTTTAATCATCAGAGCACTTTGGTACCCCTGAAATATGTCCATGACTATTTTGGCAATTTGCTATATGGCAAAGCTTTTCAAATGTTCTTTCAATGATTCATTGTATTTGTTCTCCTTGAACATTAACAGAAGAACACTTGTACTCATAAGAAGGCTGGAGTATCATATGAATGTGCTATTTCTGTGGGAGCTGCCATCGCAACCATTGCTTGGCATGAAACAAGCAGCATGCAGTAAAAATGCAATGTGACTGCAGTGATAATTCACCAAACAGGAACTAGCTGGTGAGAACTAGGCTGCTGAAACATCTGCACACCAACCATTGATTTGATCATTTCAAACAATGAGAAAAGCCTGTCTGTAAACACACACTAAAAAGAGTGCCTAATCCATCAAATAAATTGTTTGCTGCAGATGGTCCTTCCAGCTCTGTCTATAGGTGTGTAAATAGAAACAGATGACCATATAATCATTACATGCAGTCATACTGGGTTACCTGGTGTACCAGTTCATCTCCAAAGAGCAAGTCCCAGAACCCCCAAGTCAGCCAGAAGTGCTTACAGACATCTTATTGCTCCTGGAGAGGTTTAACTGCTATATTTTCTGCAGGGCTTTTTCTTATCCTGAGGGTCTAATATTTACTTGCAGATTCAGGATATGCAGCACAAAAGGATAAAGAGCCAGAAAAATGAGAAAGGAAGTCTTTTAAGGTTGTGGATTCTAAGAAACAAAAAAAAAAAAAAAAAACCAACAGGATTTGGAGATGACTGTATAGCACTAGCTGACAGTGAACCATCAAACAATACCATCCAGTACTAATCTTAAGAGACAAGGAGCTAAAGAATCTAAGCACAAACCCCTTACAAGTGAGAACAAAATATAAACCTAGCAATAAATCTTAAAAATCTACTGTGCTAATCCACTTGCAATTTTGTGCATCTCCTCATGCTGAAGTCAAACAAAAGGCGGGTAGAGGAGAAAGGAATAAAGAACATGGAGGAAAGATTTGGAAGCTGACTGGTTTTGTGCTATTACCACCTGTGCTTAGTCATGACTGGCACTGAATTCAGCTTCTCAAGGTCCCACTGTGCTGGCTCTGCTGCCCAGGAGGCACCATAAAATGACTAAAAATATGTAAAATCCTGCAACAAATGGACATTTTTCAGAATGGAAACATTTGAATGGCCACCAGAAATTTTAGATTCAGGCTTACTGTAAATAAGAAGCAAAGCCCAAAGCCTTCACTGAAGTCAATGAAGAGCAAGACATGGCCCTAGGCTGTTCCAGCCTGCCTAAGGTGTGAAGCCCGTGTTAGGGGTTCCCTCGTTTGCCTGCATCTACTTCGACAGAGTAACTAGGATCTCAGCTGGGGCATGCCATGAGGAAAAAAGCTGCACACAGTTTGGAACAGACTAATTAATCCAGGGGATTGGCCTCCCCAGCTCCAGAGCACAAGGCACTCACTGTCTCACTGACACGCGAAAGATGTGGGGGAAGCAGGCAGTGCAGCACATCTACCAGGGAAACAAGTGTGCAGGCTGGGGGCACTGCTCAAAACAGGGCTTGGTCCTCAGTGCCAAGCAGCCACCATATGGGGGCTTCTATTTCCACCTACACCCAGCATAATGCAGGCAGCTCCTGCCTGCAGTGACCATGTCACAAGTATGCAGAAAAGAGGCTTAGATTGCTTTAATGTGCTCTCCATGCATGTACAACTCCAAAGTATTCAGCCTGAAGCCAGCACAGCATGCTGCAGCCTGACAGACTGCACACTGGGAGCAATTTAGACCTCACTCTCTGCATTTCTCTGACTTCTGCTAAACTCCTATGTGGAATTCAAGGTGATGGTTTTAACCTACAAAGCCATCATTGATTTGAGACTCTTTAAGCTTATTAAAGCCTCCCTCTCTCCCTATCTGATGCTGATGCTGTCTCACAGGGAACCTGTACCCACGTTGTGTCAGATTCCTGTTTTTGTTATCATTCCATGCAAGCTATCTATTTTCTTCTTTCTCTACAGCTACACTGAGCAGCAGTGGATCTATTCACAGTTACACCCCTTATTTAGCCTGTGACTTGTAAGTGATTGTTAAGGTGCTTGAGGCACAGAATGAGTATCTACAAGTACATTCTAAAAAGAGCAAAAAATGAATAAAAGAACAGTAGTCTGCTGCATTTGCAGTTAATTATCCACAAGCCTACTCTCCTCTCCCCAGCACCCACTGGAGGACTGAGTTCACATGCCAGACACCAGGCATCTGTGCACAGTGTGGCACCGAGGAGGTTCAGCAACACGTGTTCACCACTTGACTGTACTCCCTACCTCTACCACTCATCATGCTCAAAAATTTAACAGTAAGCATCTAATGAGGCAGAGAGACATCGACTCCCTCAACCATCCTCTTATTTATCCCCCAGCATGCTCTTTCTGCTCATCTGCCCTCTGTATGATTTTCTGTCACTTAGCAAATTAGATTCCTCCTCAGCACTTCCTCAGAAGTTTCCTATGGGCTGTACAACTCCCTTTTTGTTGTCAGTTTTCCAGTGGCTCTGCCCCAGGCTCCCTGAATTCTCTCAGTGGGAGCCAAATGACAGCCATGGAGCTGAAGCTTACAGAGAGAAATCCACAGAGTCAACTTGTTTCCAGGCACCTTTTTTGTAATGCTGTGTAAGGACCAGACTTTTTCAGCATTGAGCGAACTGATGCCTTTTAACAGATCAAGGAGAGTATTTAGACCAGCAGTTTAAATACTCAACTTTTAGGTGTTTTAAAAATGAGATATAGAGAGAATGCTTTCTTTTATAGCTGTTGTAAAGCCCCGCTCTCTGGATATTTTTGTTTCATAAGGATGACAGGTCAATAGCTCCCTTTCCATGTGTTCAGAATTGTGGGCAGACCTGGCAGATGCCTTGTCTGCACATTAGGATACAGTGCACTGACTTTCACTTAGATCTCACCAGAGCAATCAGTAGCCTGGAGACCTCCAACCAGCTGGTCATGCAGCTGTCTAATAACTGTCATATTACTTCCTGCTAGAGGAGAAAGGGAGCTGAGGAAGATGGGGTGAGACTAATTAAAAAGAAAAACTCAGAATACGTTGCTTTTAACTTCCCTCATCCTAGTAATTCTAAATTACTTCCTAAATTACTGCAAGATAATGGAAAAAAGCCAGAAGCAACTGGGGGCAAACAGTGAAATGGCATCAGAAATCTATCCACTGTCCATCTCCTCCATATCTTTTATTACAGTCAACAACATTATTATAGTATTTTCAATCCTTCATGAAGTCATTTTCCAGAAATAGGTGAGTAGCAGTAAAAGACACAAAGAGCTGCTCTCCTCTCAAAGGTCCCCAAAATGCTACACACAGAAGAGAGGAAGATTACATTAGAGTGGAGAGTGCACTGGAGTGAAGAGAAAAGCACTTATTTCCACTTCGTGTTTAGAAGGGGAAGAATTGCATTTAAGGACATGTGGGGTTGCCAAATTCTGGGTTGTGGCTGAAATATAAAATGTAATGGCAACCGCTGCCTTTTTTTTTAAGGATGGATGGTGGGAGGTTCATTTGGGGTTCAACAGCACATGTTTTCCAAAGAGAAAATAAAAAATTTAGAAGAGTGTTAATTAAGCAGAGGAATAGATTCAGAAAGTGAATGAAAAGGAAGGAGTGCAGTACAGCATGGTTGCTCTGCCACTGCATTTAAATGGGGTCAAGGATGCCTCTAATGAAGTTCAAAACAAGAATTTTAGCCAATGACTCTTAGTCATGGGAACTTGTTTTGACTACTGAACTGAACAATAGTTGAAGACACACCTACGTTGCTCTTGTCCTGTGAAGACTGTGAGCAGTTTAAATATTCACTGGCACAGAGACCAGAAACCATATTTATAAATCCAATGTCCTGGCTAAAGTCAGTTTTTCACTTTGTGTCTGTGAATATTTAAATCAGATACAAAGTGTTTCTCCTTTGAACTTCGAAAGAACAGCTCAAATCAGAATACACAATAGCCAGCAGTAGGGGGAGAGACATGCAAACAGTGCTCACAACCCCAACAGTTTACCCAGATATCTTGTTAAAGGACAAAAGAACAGCTCCTCCGACCTTACTTTTGTGACTGACAGTTATATCCATAAACTTTTTATTTGTCCAAAATTATATGGTGAAGTCTGGATGGATTTGTTAATAATTTTAAATAGACTGAAATGCCTTTTTGTAAAAAAACAAGTCTCTTTTTGTCTGTTTGCCTGTGTGCGTCTTGTGTGTTTGTGTTTACACATTCATATATGGTTGTGACCTACAATTACACTGAAATCCTCAGATAAAAATTAGATCAGATACCAATTGCATTCAAAAGGAAAAAGCCAATTTAGTCATAATTAAATGTCAGGATAATATCTGCTCCAAGGAGATTTCAGATGATGAAGTAAGTACCAGATACTTAAAAACTTTAGTGGTAAGTATGGGGTCAAAAAAAAAAAAAAGGGGAAAATAAAAAGAAAAAAGAAAGGTAAATCAGTCACTCTTAGGAAACATCTCAAAAACCAACTGCTTGTGAAAATTCAGCAGACTGAAATCCAGCTCAAACCTTGGTCTATTGCAGACTCAGAATCCATCTCAAGCAGACATGTCAGTCATAGGTGAATTTTCTGTGTAAATCCTCTTCCACACAAGAGACCAGAGCATGGAGGCAGCTTGCTAGGTCTTTGTATAAAGACAGCTCATTTGCCAGTTATTTGACAAGTGAAATCAAGGGTCAGAGAGAAAGCATGGAGTGCAGAGAGCTGACAAATAGCCATGTTTCCTTCTGAAAAGTTAAAATGACTTTTCAAAGTCTATTAATTCATATTGTTACAAAGTGACAGGCACTGAATTAACTTATCTATGGTGAAGCTCACACATAAAAGACCATGAGTCTGACACTTTTCATCATCCTCACAGGTTCTTGAAGCAACATGGTTTACGAGCCATTAGTCCCTCTACTTGAATGTTAGTAGCTCTGAGTAAACCCATTGAAAAGCTGCCCAGAACCAAACAGGCTCCACAAACGTCTGTGCTGAAAACCAGACCAGAACAAGTAGAAGGAAATGAAAAGGAAACTGATCATCTGTGCTGGAAAGGTGCAGGGAAAACCACTCATTTGGTGATTTTGAGGTCTTCAGATATGCCAGGAGAAAGAAGTGTGTCTGGAGAGAGGATGAAGGAACAAGACAAGGGAACTGGCTGGACTGAAGTCATCTTTGCTTGTACTCTTCGGTTCAGGACTCTGCAGAAGAAAATATCTCCAGGACTTGGACGTATAGGAATTACTGCTGCTTGGAGCCTTGGAAAGCAGAGTTTAAAATACTTGGTAATATTTGAGTCCCAGTCAGGCACACAAAAGAAATAAGTTTTAAAATGTCTTTTAAAATAGGCTATTTTCCTGACTTTATTCCCCTACCTTTTGAACATACGAACTTGGATTTCATTTTACAGATTTTCTCTACAAATGTGAACTCTTAAGAGTCATTCATTGAATTATTCATTCCTAACTGAGGATTGATATTCAAGCAGCAGCCCCACTTCCAATAACTACCCCTCTCCCCATTACCACAACCACCAAATACCATGACTTTCAGGTTCCCTTCTAATTTTCCAGGAGACCATTCATCCTTCCCCAACATCAAACCAGTAGCATTTGTTCTTCTCTGTGGGTTTGCCCAGAACTGCCCTAGCTACATTTTCTATGTACAATCGACTTCCCATAGCCTCCATTACTTCAAAGACTAAGTAATGACACTAGGGTTAGAAGTACAACTATTAATAGAAAATAAAAAGAATGCCAGAACAACCAGCACCACTTGGACTATTATTTTTCTTGCTGAGTAAGAGGTTTGTGGATCTTTTTTCTTCTGTTGGTATAAATGCAAAACACAGCCACTGAGAAGGAATAATAATGAAAGGCTGCTCTCTGGGTTCCTGCAAAACTTCCTCAAATTAGATCATCAAGGTCTAAATTCTCTTTCAATCTAGATCATCCTGGCTCCTTTGAATCTGCTAGTGCTGCATACATTTACACTTGCTTTGAATCCAGCTGCCTAGTAATGTAGACAGGATGGCCAGGCAAAGAACGTGAGTAACAAGTTGATGATGGGGAGTATAAACTGTCTAAACCCTCTCTTCTTCACATTTTCTTCCATAATACCAGTAGCTCTAGCATCTGATTTCAGGCTGGAGATGAAAGGAAGTGTCCTTTGTGGCTCCTGTTCTTCTTCCCCGTTATTTTACCTATTCCCCACCTACCTCTGTTGCAAGAATTTGCTGCTCCTTTCAGGATACATGGCATGGAAAGAAACCCATGATATCTGATGCAAGAGGACCTCGGGAGAAACAGAAATGAAGAAAAACAACAAGGGCAGAATGATCAGTATACACCTGGGTATTGAATATTCGACAAGGCTGTTAAAAAGAAGAATCAGCTTTGTTTAGTTCAGCCTATGAAAGTACTTTAATAGGCAGAGAATAATTTGTGCTGAGATTCTCTCTCTGTGATAATGTAGTACTGGGAAGAGATCTGCAGTTCCTCTCTCTTCTTGCCCACCCCCTCGCACACGTATCACTGCATAATGGCCACCATTTTTAACGCAGGACTTGTAGATGAATTCATTATAGGCACTTTTAGAGCAGAGATAATAATTGAAAAATGTAAAAAAAAAAAACCTGCAAGGGGTGATTGCAGTATTTCTCTCTCTCTCCAAAAAAATGAAATACTAAATAATTTCTTCTTGAAAGCAGGACAGTGACCCTCATTATCATTATCACTGTAGACTTCTCCACAATCTCTGGTTTTCCTACAGTTGCCAGGATGTAAAAATATCCCTTGTATTTTCATTAGCAAGATCTAGTGGGGAATGCATTGTATCTATTTCCACCAAATAGCTGTATCATTATAGGGGTTACAGCAGCTAAGGGTATAACAAACCAGTTTTTCAAATCAATGTTAAATATAAGTTTCAGGTTTTGTTGTAAGTATTATGGAAGAGATTTCAAGGGTGCTGGGGAATTTTCAAGAATGATGTTCTTGTGGCTTTTCTACAAGTGTAATGCCTAATGAATCTTCTTTTATTTTTTTTTAATTGGGAAAATTTTTCATGCTCATTATTTCAGTGATACACAATATTGTGAAAGAAAACTCCAGTTGCTTTAACTTCTTGTCTGGTGGTGTTGGAAATTTCAGACTGAAGAAAACCCTAATAGTCTTCTCAGAAATTTTGTGATGAAGAAGAAAGAGCACGTTCTGAAAAAGACGGAAAGCTGAAATCCCAGTGGTTCACAGTCATACCCTAAATCTCGTCAGTGACAAATTTCACTTACTTTTTCCTTCCAGTAGCTCAGAGCCAATCCATATATGAGAAAAAGAACTGCAAACCACCTGACTCACGTATCTTCAGCAGGATTTTTATCTGAAATTTAACTGCAATGACAAATTTCATCATCAAACCTGAGAAAATGATCATTGATAAAGGACAGGGGATAATCTTCATATTCCTAGTGAAGAAAGTGAAAAGAAAAGTTGCTTTTTCAATTCTGATTCAGGGAGCTCTAGGGTTGCTATCTATCCAGGAGGCTGACCTTGGAACATCTTAATATTTCAGATAGGGTGAAATGTAAACCAAGCATCTGCTTTTCTTTTCTCTGTGGCAAATAAATGCAAGAACATTGTCATCTAGTTGGGCTCTGTTGCCAGGAATGCCAGCAAGGGCACTGGGTGATCCTTTCATTAGTTCATACGTCGCAGCTTTTCAGGATACAAACAGTAAAAGAAACCCAACAGAACATATGTCCTACTTCATATTTCTCCCACTCAGAATAACTCTCTCTGTTTTAATAGTACAACTTAATAATTGTACAATAGTTATTGCTGTTGAAATAGTAGTAAAGTAGATTCTCGGTAAGGCCTCATCATACTTTCTTTAAACAAGAAATTGCTGAGAATACAAGAATATAAAACCACAAATTTGAAGACAGTCACAGTCAACAAAATTGTTACAGGAATTAGGAGAGAATTAACAGGATTTTAGTACATTTCTATACATATTGCCTACATGCAGTATTTGTCCCAGGCAGTAAAATGGTAAGATCTTTAACTGTATATTCTTTTATATAAAAAACATATATGGGAAAATAATTGAGATTTATCTAACGACCCTGACTGCTTTGCCCAATGCAGATGGTTTAAGAATGCGAAAGGGAACAAGATCATACACCTTTGGGAGTACCGCCAAACATAAAGATTCAAAACACATGAGTTTGCCATAAAAAATCCTGCTGCTCAGAAAAAGACCCAGTTTGGGTCATGAAATCTTTAAGAGACAAGATACTAGTGTCCTGACTGACACAAAGATCAGGTTAGGTATGACCTGAGCACTGATCCTGCTTTGAAAGGGCTGTGTGAGGCTCAGGACCAAAGTCAATGATGAGTCCCAATCTGGACCTCAAGTAGATGCAGGCACTCAAGGACTGAGGTTTATTGGCTGAGACTGTGGAAGGACAGACTGTGCAGTGTTTATCAGCCCAACAACTATTTAATAAACAGAGGAAACTATTAAAAATTTTATCTTCCCATGAGAATTGTTCTGACTCTTGTATTCACCATATGGCACTTCATGTTTTTCATCCCAGGCTTAACGAGGAAAGCACCCTTGCATGAGATACTACTTAACCAGTCAACATGGGCAGTGCAGTAATAAGATTAATTAAAACACCTTATGGTACATGGGTTTCTCAAACAGAAGCCATGGCTGAAACACAGAGGCTGCTGGTAAAACAGAACCTGGCTCTTTGAGAAATGGATCTGAAAGAGAATGATGTACAGAGATAAAAATCTCTGATAAACTGATCTTCATACTGAGAAAGCATGAGACTGCCAAAACTTTTTAGGCGTTTTCATGCTGCTATCACAACTCATTCTGATAATCAGTGAGACACACTTCTTGGACTTGGTGGTCTGTTATTCTAACCTAGGACATTCTTATTTTGTGTATCTTGATTTCACATTTAAGCACATTGTTACTTATTTTTTTAACATATTTGGCTGAGATTATTATTTATGTGCCTCATCTTTGCTAACAGGAACCTTCTTCTCTTTTTGCTTCCAGATGGAATCACTGGTATCACTAGGGCAGGCTGCCCAGCCTGGTCAGAAAGTTTAACAGGCAAAACAGCACTCACAAAAAACAATAACCCTCTCCAGTCCAATGGGAAAAAAAAGAAAAAAGATTGCTGACAAGCCCTCTAGATCTAGATTCACTCCAATTACATGAAAATCTGCTAGGGACTTGCTGGCATATGGACTGGGTAATGGCTTACAGAATCCTCTTCTGCAGGATGTTGGGTAAAAGAGTAAGAGCATGATTCATCATGGTTACTACTTAAAGTCACATGCAGAAGACACAAATAGAACTTGGGATGGAAAATAGCTATTGCACATACAGCTGTTTTTCTTGGTGGCAACACAGTAGAAAATAAAAAGACACCATCCAAGCCTAAAGTTTGAAAACCCATGACCATTCCCTAGGTTTTAATCCCAACTTTGTGAGCCAGGTAGAACATGAAAAGAAATACACTAAAGAAAACAAAATGCTAGAACATCATGTGTTGTGCTACAAGGTTACAAGATGCTATAGTTTGAAATGTTCCCTCTGGGACATTGCAAATGCTGTTGATAAACCTTGCTGCCTGTGTCCATCAGTGGGACATTGAGTATTCCAGAACTCCTGTCATGCCTGGGAGATGAAAGTGCAGGTTGCCCAAACAGGATCCCATGGAATGGGTGACAAATCAGATCCTCCTCACTGGAAGATGCCTGTAGGGATTGCATAACTCAGGACAGCCTATTTGTTTCTTGGAGAGCAGCTTCCTTTGCCTTTTGTATTTGCTAAGTGTGTAGGTGTTCCTTGGACAATGACAGCAGGGCAGTCTGTCCAACTTTGAGGGACCACTCAGTGTTAGGCATGGTGCCAATTCAGCACTTGTCAAAAAGCCTCACCTGCTCTTTGGAATCTGGTAGGAAAGTGGAGGGACATTTTCTCCTTATAGCTATGACCCAAAGTTACTAAGGAGTCTGCTTGGACAAAGTGACAAACATTTCTTGAAGACCACTCTCCCTCCAGGATGCCAGGTACAATCAGAGGGAAGCAAGAGGCTAAGGCTCCTGAGAGGCAGTGCACAGCTTTCTTGGCATAGTTAAACTCACAGAACATTATGGAAGCACATTAATCTCAAATGTCCACATTCTCTACAGACAAACCAGTAGAAGGAGCTGCTATGCTACAAGTGTGCATTTCACATGTACACTTGTGCCAAGGGCAAGATGCATTGATTGTTTTTTAAAATTTATGAAAACAAGTATTTTTTACATAATATAATTGACTAAAAAAATCATTATGCATGAAGTTGTAACATATATACTTCCATGATTTAAGGTAAATGAGTTTTAATGGTGGGCTACAGATCAGACTGATGAGCATCATGTAAAACCAGCCCAGTAATTATCCTTCACCTATTGAATAAATTTTGCTTTTCACTTTGGTAAATAAAAAGAAAAGGCAGTGTTTGGGGAACAATGTAACAGCTAAGTAAATGTATGAGCCAATAAAAAAATGCACTCACTATGGCAATGATCATTCATGTGAGTGTGCTGAATGAGGAATAATTATCTAAACACAGTACAAACTTCATTAGTCTACACATTGCAAAAAGAAAGTGATACAAGCAGAGAAAAAGTTTTAAAAGTCTCTAACCATGCAGCAGTTTTAGAAGCATATTGCCATGTAGCACAGTCAGATGAATCTTCACCTTACCTGTCAGAGTGCTTTACCCCACTTGGGTAGTAGGAATGAATGAGCTCTTTGACGTCAAAGCTAAAAAAAAGAAAAGCTTTTGGCAAGCTTAAGCCTCTGTTGTTGTTGTTGTGAACTGTCATGGGGCTCTGATACAAGCATTATTCAGGATGATTCTACCAACATTTTCTGCAGAAATAATTCATCATATGGGCTGTGTGAGCATTATCTGCTGTAACCAACACTTACAGGAAAACTCTATCAGTAAACCATTACTCAGAATGGGTGAGCAATTGTCTGCAGTGTGTGCCATTGGGCCTGACCTCCAGTCCGCCAACCTGTGTCACCAAAGAGGTGGAAAGCTTTAATAAATCATATCTGATATGCATGTTAACCAAGTACAAAAATACCTACTGTATCTAACTCAAATATTCATAGATTCAGAGAGATTAAGGCCGTAAAGGGCAATATCTCAGCTTCCCTGACCTCCTGCATATCACAGGCCATTCAATTTCACCCAGTCACCGCTGCGTTAAGCCCAATTACTCACGTTTGATTGAAGCACGTATTTCAGGAAGGCATCAGTCTTGATCTGAATATATTGGTAGAAAAGAAAAACATCTCTCCTTTTGTAATTTTTTTCCACTGGTTAATGCCCCATACTTTCAGTTTTCCCTAATTTCTCATTTAATTTTTTCTGCTTTCTGTTTCCAGCCATTAGTTCTTGTAACACTTCTCTTGGCTAAGCTACATGCACTCTCAGATCCAGATTTCCCTCCACAAAGACATGGTACATTCACATTCTTTTCTGCTTCTTAACAAGCTAAACTGATTCAGCTCTTCCCCCACAGCATTTTCTTCAGCTCTCTGATAGCATTTGCAGCTCATTTATATGCTCTCCAAAATAATTGTGACCATGATTCGATCATCCATCTCATCAAGGCCACATGTGGGAGTTAATCTTCCCCCTGCTTTCCCATTCATACAACAAAGATCTCATTACTTCTCGGCTCTACAGCAGCATGTTGGATATTCCCATTTGACAGCATTCCAAGCTCCTTCCAGGGCTGACCGCTGTCCATGGTACTGACCTTCCTTACACCCAGAGAGTGCGATGCTGCCTCTTGGAACCACAGAACCATTTAGGTTGCAAAAAAAATATTTAAGATCATCCAGTCCAACCACAAACCTAACACTGCTATCAATAAATGCTAATTTAAGCTGGACTTTCACGCAGATTGATCCTATACAGTAGTACTATCATCTGAGGAAGAGAGAGAAGATGGCAAACACTCCATGGAATCATTTATGCAACAGCAAATGTTTTTAGTAAAGACTGTGAGTCAAACTCATTCTTCTGCAGAGGTGTTTTAATGCCCCTGGATATAAAAGTCTAACCAAAAGTTGTTTACAGCAAGAAGACTCCACTTATTTCCTTAGAAGGGAATAAGGTGAATTATATGTATTAAGAAATGGTAGTTTCAGGGAATGTCTCTGAGGACTTAAATTCTTATATAAAGAAGACTTTGTCTCTGGCTGGGAATATTCCCACCTGATCCAATGGAATCTGATCTCTCTGTGTGGCTACCATGTTATCATTTTTACCACTCCAGTCAATGTTACATCTCTTATGAGTTATTTGTCTGGGGTTTTTTTTAATTATTTACTGTCACATGATTGATGAAAATGCTAAAAAGGACTGGGTTTGATACTGAAGCTTCTTGTACCCTGCTTAGAAACAATCTCATTCAATGATATTTCCTTGCTGACAGCTAGTATTTGAAATTGTCAGATGGCCAGCTTTGATCTATTCAATGTTAACTTTATCATACTATACAGCATTTTCATTAAAATAATTCCATGTGATACTGAATCAAATGCCATACAAAAGTCTATTATGTCTGAGCAGCTTCTCTCATTGACAACACTTATAATTCTATCAAAGGATGAAATTGGGTTTTCTTAACAAGATCTATTATTGGCTAGTATTAATTCTATTACCATGCTTAATCTTGCATCAACTGATTTTGTATAAATTTCTTTTGCAGTTGGCTTTTTTGGGGGGATTTTTTTGGTTGATTTTTTTTTTGTTTTTTTTTTTTTTGTTTTTTTGGGGTTTTTTTTTTAACCAAGAATTCTTATCAGGTCGGTTGTGCTTTGCTTAGCTTAGTTATCACACTTGCCCTTTCTGATCACTAGGATGGTGTTAACAAATGTTCACACTTTGTGAATTGTAGTGGCATTCTTATATTCTGCAAAAAAGTAATGTCACTGAGTCAGAAAGCTCCTTGGGCAACTCCTCTGGGATTCTTTGGTAGGTGTTATCACCACTGCTGCTTACAAAGTTAATCTTCTACACAGTTTTCACCACTCCTTATATGTCCACACACATAGGTGTGAATAGGGATACATCACGATAACATCCTGGCTAACTCTCAGCAGTGCCCTTTATTGCAAGCTGGCCCCACAAAATCATCCTGGCTCCATCGTAAAGAGCAGTGAGAAGGGGGTATATATTTCCATGACACACATAATGGTATGATGAGAAAAAAAGGCTGTGAGACTCCTTACACAAACTGAGACACATTATAGCCAGGGTGGTAGAACGAGACGTGCTTGGAGACAAACCAAGGAGACCACAGACTCTTGCCCCTTTCTTTCTAAAGGCTTTGTCTAATTTTGACAGCAAGGAAACAGGACTGCAAACACCATCTGGGGTAATGTGGGGTGACTTCTTGATCCAAATTCCCCACTTTTTCATTAATTTCCTGAGAAATTACACACTCTGGTGAGGTTTAAACCCAGCTGGAAATTAAGCCTGAAGCAGCTGTTTCCCTCTCCCCATTCCCTCAGATGACAGAGACAAAAGGCAGAGATCCTGTCTTGAGATGAGAACAGTTTACTGGAAATAAGATAAGAAAACAAAAAGTAACAGCAACAATATTAATGACAAAAGATTAGAAAATGAGGATTATTTACATATGAAAAATGCTCACTGATCTGACCTGGTGCTGTGTGGCCCACCAAGACAAAGAACCAAATGGCTGTTGGACCCTCCATGCCCATGTTGTCTTCCCCAAGTCCAAGACAATGGAAACCAGTGGCCAATGGACTATTTGCACCCTTGTTTTCCCCAAACCCAAAACAATGAAAACAAGAACGGCTTCACAAGCCCTCCAGCTGGCAGCAGTGGGATCCCACCACTGCTCCATTTGCTGCTTGCTCCCCAAGAAAAAGAACAAAGTGGTGGTGGAACCTCTCACAAGCCACCCTTTTCTTCCACACAAAGCCATGCCCTCTTCTTCTTGGAAGTGAGAATCCCTTACTTCCACCCCACAGCAATGATGAGGTTGATATAGAATAACCTAGACATGTCCACATGGTCCAAACTTTGCCCCCTCACAGTTACTGTGAAAAATTATCTGTGTCCTTGGCTGAAAGTAGGACACCCTCCTAGCACCAGAAAATAAGAATAGATTGATGGAAGACCTGTAGCTTTTTTATTGAACAAATAAATGGAAACAAATGAATTCCCAACAGTCTTTCCTCAGAGGAGAAACTGTACTTGCCTTTGTGAAGATCCCAGTCCCAGCCATGATACCTGTGGAACTCAGTGCAGAGGCATACAATACTAACTTTCTTCCTCCGGATGTTTTTCAAAGTAGCTGCAGTTGGTGTACTGAAACAACTTCTGGCATAAGCAGGTGTGAAAATTCCAGTCTGTCACCTGAAGGAGCAGGGTTCTACACCCCCAGATTCTCCCCTTGCAATTCAGCAACCACAAGCAACCTGTGAGATGCCCAGAGAAAGCCTTGTCAATACAGAGGCCACACTACACGTTCTGGGCTACTGCTCTCTCTGCAGTCTCTGGTCTACTCTGGATTCACAGTTCCTGTGACACCTGAATTCATCAAGATATCAAGTTTTTGAATGTCTGAAGAAATTAAATTGTGGCATCAATTACTTCTGTGCCTGAGCTTGTCTAGGAAGACTGATGTCCAACTGAAATCAAAGTCACGGAACACAAACACAGAAACCCATAGAAATAACATATTTAACACTTTCTAATCAAATAACAGACATCCTGTCTACACAAGTAATTTACACCCAACAGTGCACAAAGTCACAGAAGTCTTATTAAGGTGAGGAATAACTTGGGATTTACTTTACAGATATGGAAGTAAAGAGTAGAAAGTATTTGTGATGTGTATGATATCACATCAGGAATTTTCTTCAGACTTCAGATTTTGATTTCCTCAGCCATGGATCACAGGACTGTCAAGTGCTATTCCTCGTGGTTCTGCAGATCCTCTGCAGACTATGGAAGCTGTGACCAAGCATCCGTGTTCACAGCAGTATAGTGCTTAGATAAAATGATTGGATTTAAGCCTTTCTGAACAGACAAACTCCCTGAATTCTACATGGAATTTCAATTATTAAATATGCGTCTATCTAAGAGATTAGAGCAAAAATATTTTGTATCATACAATGACATAACCGTGTCTACACCTTAACAAAACAAAATAGATCTGAAAAAAGAGGTTGCAACTGAACGGAGGCTGAAATATTTTTGTTCATAGAAGTTTCAGTGGACCCAGTTTCTTCTCCTGAAGCATGACTGCAGAACTGAATTCCTAACTGTTAAGGAAGAGATTTATTTTTTTCTTCCCCTATTTTCTCAGGCTACCAGAAAACAGCAGGCTCAGTAAGGAAGTAAGTTGGGTTTTGTCTACAATCCTACTACTGGGTAATATTGAGCACTAAACAAACCTGAGAATATTTATTTGTCAGACACTTGGTTTCGGCCCTTTCTTATGACCAGCACTATCATGTTCTTCAGTTTAGCTTCCTTTTCTGCTGTCATGACCCAAACAAGACATTGCTGCATTATGAAAGACTGCTGTTTTGCTTCCTTTTAAAATGAGTTAAAGATGACATAATGTCACTTTCTGCTATAAAATGTTCTGTGGGCAGCTAGGGAGAAAAGGTTTATTGGAGTTTTATTGAAATATATTAAATAAATTTAATATCCAGCCAGCTGATTGAGGCAGAGACTCCCTGTAGATATTTTGGTTGTGCATTAAGAAAGTTGTCACAAGTAATTTGGACTGGAGCGAGGAGTTATAGACTGCCAAATGTTGATTAATTAAGCCCATGTTTGGATTAGTTCTGCTAGATTGTTTCATTAGGGAAAATGACTGAAAATACGGAATAAAGTAAGCAGGGGGAATCCAGGAAGAATTAACATGTATTTGAGACCTCCTGCAAAGAGTAGGAGCCAGGACTGAACTTTATGTGCTCTATGATATTGTACAGTATTCCTTGCTCCTTCCTGATGGGGGAAGAAATAGGCACCAGGAGAATTGGCAGGTGTTTGCTGTGGCAGTGAATTATTTCATTAGAATTATTCTCAACAGCCAAGGAATGGAGTACCTTCCTTCTCACAGGATTTTTCATCTTTAAGACAAACTTCCAACTTATTTCACATGCCTATTGTTAGCCTAAGGGTGAGAACAAATGATCATAAAAGTAATGACTGAACAATTATTGTTTATTTTAATTCCAGATTTGCTGCCATATGGGATTTTACCTCCACAGTGTTGTGGAAGACAACACCTTGATGAGGAGACCTCCTGCACTGGGAAATCCTTTACTTATTTTCTTAGGCTTGTAAATGCCATGAGACTTCACTGAACTTAGCTGCATTCCAAAAATAATGATATAATAGATTGAAAAAAAAAAATCAGTATACCAAATTAAATGAAAAGAGAAAAATTCTTTGAATTTCAGCTGAACCAAACTGTTACCTGTTTAACATAAATAAGGTCTCATTTCTGAGCACCCTACCAAGAGAAAAGCATCTTCCTCATCAAAGCCCATTTAGCTTTATGTCTAAGGAGACAGAGGTGGAGATCCAGCTTATCCCAGGCAGAAACCTGGCCTGACTCAGCAGCCCTGAGGGGGACAGAGAGAGCACCCATCAAAAGACAGACAGCAAATTCAAATTTCAAGGAATAAGTAAAATGAGAGAGGCAGTAGTTGAGTGTAATTGTGTCTCAGGTGGGTAAGGTGACACTGCAGGTGCCCAGTGCACTGTTCATAGAGCTTGAAGATTACATTACTGTGCCACTGGAACTGTAGTGGGAAGCTGGTGCTTGTGACACAAGTGATGTTACAGTACAGAAGGTGAAGAGTCCTGGTTTCAGCTGGGATAGAGTTTATTTTTTCCCTTAATAAGTGGTTCAGCACTGCATTTTGTATTTAGTATGAGAACAATATTGATAACACAATAACACAACTGATGTTTTAGTTTTTGTTAAAGTGCTTACTCTAAAATCAAGGACTTTCCAGTTTTCCATGGTCTGCCAGCAAGCACACGTGCAAGAAATTGGCAGGAAGCATGTACAGGACAGTTAACTTGAACTGGCCAAAAGGATATGCCATACCACGTAACATTGTGCCCAGGATATAAACTGGGGGCAGATGGCCCAGAGATGGCTGATTGCTGCTTGGGGACAGGCTCAGCATCACTCAGTGGGTGGTGAGCAATTGTATCACGCATCACTTGTTTTCCTTGTGTTTATTCCCCTCCCTCTTTCCCCTTCATTCCTACTTTTTTTTTTTTTTTTTTGCTNTTTTGCTGTTGCTGTTATTATTACATTTTCCCTTTTTTAAATTATTAAACTGCTCTTATCTGAACCCAGAATTTTTCAGATTCTTCTCCCCATCCCACCAGGAGATGAGGAAGGTGAGCGAGGGAAGGTACAGTGTGTGGTACTTCCTTGACAGCTGGGATTAAACCATGACATGAACTCATCACGCTTGTCATGATTCATAACATAAATCATCCTGCCTTCTTCTAAATACATTTCACAGCAGTTGTGGTCCTGCTCAGCCTGGAGAGACACAGATACAGCTGAAAGGAAGGTGCTGAGTTAACTCCAATAGCACCACTTAGTGATCTAAAGAAGGCAGGCTACCCAAATTCTGGCTGGCCCCAAAGCACTGTCCACAGGCCTTGAGGGGTGAGATACTTCAGAGGTTCTCAGAATTTGTAACCTTGTGAAAAATTAAGACAAAATAAATAACTGGACTTTTGGCTATTTTTGCATCAAAATGAAGGAGAAGAAGTAAGGCTTACAAGATAGCCACTCTCTGGAAAACACAGCTCCTCTCACATAGTCAGTTCAGATAGTCAAAGTCCTTAATCACTTGGAGAATATTGGTCCCATTGTTTTTTCCTCCAAGCTTTTTATTTGCTGTAGTTTAGGAAATCTGCTCATTGAAACATGAAAAGATATTTTTGACCATAGTTTTAGCTAGTGGCAACTCTATTTATATTTGTCTTATTAAGTTCATTGTCATCCATTCATCCATCTTCCATGGAGAAGAATCACATGGAGCTCGGGAGTGTTCATGGGGGTTGGAAAAAGAAAACAAAACCACCTGCATCTGCACCTGTGAAAAGAGAACTGTGAGACTAAAATCAGCAAAAAACCCCCAACAGATCATTACTCTTTTTTTGGCTAGCACAAATTTCTTCCATTTAGCAGATAAGGAAAATCTAAGTGAATGGACAGAGAAGTATTTTTATATGCTCATTTGCTCTGCTCACTTGTGTCACATTGCTCCTAGGCTGGGCATAACCCTCCTATGTTATTCTTGTACAAATCTGTCACAAAGATAGGGATTTATCTCTGAGGTTACTTCAGGAGAAATACCTCCATTGGTAACATTATACTTGCAATTATATCTGCTAATTCAGCTCAGCCCCTAGGCAGAAAATATGTGAATGTTTCAGAAGTAACAAGAAGTGTTGCAGGTGTCTATATTAATTGCTGAACCCCTTGGTCACCTCTGTCCCCAGCATTTCCCACTTCTCTGAGTTTCCCTGATCCTGCCTCCCCTTCTTTCAGCTTTCAGCCCTGGGACACCCAATCTCCTCCACCTCCATCCAGCCTGGGCACTTCTCTGCACTGTGGCAAGTTGGCAAAAGTGGTTCAGGACTGTAACAGGAGATTGTCTTACATGGCAGGTGACTTAACTGCTCAACATTTCTGATTTCATTTAACACCACATAGCAACATGGAGGCCTTTCCACAATTTCATTAATGTATTAAAATGTATTCAAAGTCCATCTTACTTTACCTTATGCCTCATCTGTTCCCATAAACTGTATTTCTTTTACCTTTGTGGGTTAAAACTTGCAGTACCTGGTATTATAAATCTTTTGTCTCTATTTTTCCTCTGTTCATAAAGTCCTTAGGCTTTACATGCTACACTGTATCTATCCATCTTCTAAATAATTATAATAAAAAAGCTAGTCAAAATTGCCAAATTTTTGTATTTGTAAAATGATAATACTATTTTTTTTGCTTAATGAGTGTTGTCAAATTAAATCATCTGCACAGTTACATGCTTATAAACTGACAATTTTCTATAAAAACTGAAATTCTGTAATTATCACTCATGCAGCTCATCAGAAATTGAAAATAGTTGAAACAATGAAAAAGAGCAAGAACTTAACCTTTAATCCTACCCACCTCAAAACATGCACCAGCCACTCTTCTTAGAATGCTCCCAGCCACTCTTAAGGTGACTTGATGCAACAAATCTGCTATATTTGTGCACAAAAAAAAAAAAACAAAGTAGTGGGAAGCAGGTTATTTTTAAGCAAAAAAAAAAAAATCTAACAGCAGGCAAGTGATTCTGGATGCAAACCGTCAGCTATGTATCAGAAAAAAATCATTATTCTGAACAACTCTTAAAGATCTGTCCAAAGAACTAATTCATCTTCTGTTAACTTGTGTCTAACATATCATAAATTTGGCCTTTTTTACCTCCTTTTTTACCTAAACTGGTGCTACATCAGGATAGAAAAACTCCAAGAGAAGAAGCAAAATGTATGAAAGGCACAGCAAGGACAAACTGCCACTGACTGCAAAAGAGAGACACACTTTCCAAGAGACTTGCCTTCCCCTGTCACAAAGGTTGGCATAACCACACCCCGAGCACAGGCTTTTGGGTGTGGAAAACTGCAATGTACTTTTGAAATTATGGGTCACTTGTCCTCAGGGATGGATTCACTGGAGTGTTTAAATATGGTCAGTACCACCACTTTTCCATCTGAGATTAGCCAAGGATCTTCTGCTGACCAAGCTTCTGTTACATTTATATTACATATACCTGAGGAATTCTGAAATCCTAAATAATCCCACTAACAAGCACAGCCTGTTTTGAGGAGGACAGTTATCAGCCAAACTTGTTTCTAGACTGTTCCTAGTCAAGACAACAGTACGAACCCCCAGTCTCAGCGGAAAAACCAAAAATAGTCATATGAAAAAAGAAAAAATCTCAGTAGATTACCTCTTTTTTAAGTGTATAGGTGATAAAGCAGTGGGAATAGCTGTCTGAAATACTGGTAAATACTGGAGCAATGTGTTAGACATTGTCCATTCTTTTCAGGCAATACCAAAAATTAGTGTGAAATCACAACTTTACACTGGACCTCAGGCCCAATTATCATTATTTTCTCAGTCTGAGAAGAAAGTTTGACATCAAGAATGTCAAGGACTCAGCAAATACAGGGCTTAGCTTACCTATGTGGGGCTGAAAAAATATGGCCATTACTTTCCTCCTAGCTGCACATACAGGAATCTCCAGCCTGGCTGCTTTGATCATACAAAAATTGTTCAGTTCCCCTTTTCCAGACATTTGCAAGAACCAAAAAGAAATGTAGATCCTAAAAGAGAGTGAGCTGCAGCATCTTTATCTCTTCTTTTGGCCATGCTTGTGTTTTACTAACTGAAGTGATAAAAGCTGTTTAGAAGGATAGAGTATGGTCATAAAGCTATCTCTCGCTCCCAGCATTACCTTGGGGATCCACTCCAGTGGTGCTTCAGCACATGGTGTTGCTGTGTAACAGTGTGGAGTGGTGAGAGAAGGCTGAAAGCAAGCACCAAAGGAGACAGGAACTGCTTCAAGTGCTTGTAATATACAGGGATGAACACAGGGAAACTGAAGCTGGACATCTGTGGATGTTTCCAGTTCATGTGCCCAGTGCTGCTCAGGAGAACTCATCTACATGGCTTGCAGTACAAACCACCAGTTTAAAAGTCTGGGTCGGAACTGCCACTTTAGGGAGAGTGATGGAAGACCCACTACTGGGATTTTTAAAGCCAGAATAAACCAAATACTAAACACAATACTATGGGGTCCCTCTCCTGCTCCAGCTCAGGGCAAAGCAGAATCAATGAAATCTCAGGGGGGCCCTTTTTATTCTCTCACCAGATTTCAAACAAGAAGAATGAGACAAACACACATTCACATCCTTTACACATTCGAGAGCTCTGTATCCATGAACTGCAAGTTGCAGCTGTACTTCTACAGCTTTGGAAGTAAGCTGCTCCTGAAATAAGTGTTGGCAGAAGTCAAAGGTGATGCTGGAGAATGCAAGCATTACCAAGTCCCAATAAGACATGTAACCACCACAAAACAAATTATTAAGGCTGAAGACTGAAGTAATGAAATTATTTTTGCTAGTCAGAATAAATGTTTTGTTCCTCTTATTTCACCATGTTGCATTTCTGAGGGAAGCAAGAAGGGAATCAGCAATTTTTTGCCAATGGCATTATCATCCTTCACAACCAGGTATAGTTATGAGGTGCCCTATATGAAAAATAAGTCAGGAGCAAGGAGGGACATGGAGAGATTTTGTTCCACTCAGGTTAATATTTATTACAAACGCTTAAGGATTCATAGTTGGGATATTCACTCACTCAATATCATGAACTCACAGTACTCCAGAACAGAGTGATGGAAATAGCATGTTGAAAACTGCAAATGCCATTTAATAATGAATTTGATTTCTGATACTGTTGTGCAGATTCTTGGGTTTTCCTGTTTTCTGTAAATCCCAAAACATAAGGCAATTTGCATTGCTAAGTCTGAAACATTTGCTCTATTTTCATTGAACTGAAAAGCTGATCTAAGAAACTAATTAAAGGCAGAACCAAGTCAATGTTTTCATTTCCCTTGGAGATTTTTTTTATATATAAGGTAAAATACAGAAGAAAATATTAACAGTCATTCTAAATGCAAATGTCAGAAAGTTTACTTTTTAAAATATGGAAAAAAAAGTATTTGAATTTTGCAGAAAGGAGAAGCAAGTGTTTCTATTGACACAGCAAAAATTAAATAAAGTAAATAGGCAAAACCTTGTTTTAAAATAAATATACTCGGGTAAAAAAAATTCACAGCAAAAAAAAAGTTACCTAGTACCCATTTAATTCTCTAGCATCTATCAAGTCTTGAAATAACAGAATTCCTATTCATTCAGATTGCCTTTTTTTTTCTCAAAAGCTGCAAATTCTACTGCCAAGGATAGATGAAATGTCAGACTGGCATTGTCTGTCTCCAGAACCTGGAAGACAAGGTACTTCAAACTTACAAGGGCAAACCCTTGCTCCAGCACTCTGTGCTCTCAATATTTAGGAAACTCTTAATGTACTGGGTCTGGTGAAGATTGAGCAGCAGGGACAAGAAAGTTTCATGTTACAGGCGTTTTGTCCCCAAAAATTTAATTGTTATTATCACTGTTACGAAACATACCTTGTGTCAAGGACACAGGAACGTGTAATTTGGGCTGCCTTTGGTGTCATTACCAGGGCTCAGAAACTAGTAAGTACATGGTTTTCCTGCCCAAGCCTTTCCCTCACATTTTTAAGGTGGTCACTTGCTTTATCCATCCCATTTTAAGGGGCTGAATTCAGCACGGCAGAAGGCAAAGCGCTCTCCTGGGCAGTGTGTGCAGTTCTCCAGCTTTTGGCTTGCGTGGGAAGGGTGACAGCAGTCAAGGATGTCCCTAGACATGGCCTGCTGCCTCGCTGCCTAAGCCCACCCAGCTGCACCTGGGAAAAGCTGGTTCTCCCCTTGATTACTCACCACAGATGTTTTGGCTCATTGCTGCAGGTTCACATCTGCAAACCCCAGAGAGGTCGTAGGTTCTGGCCTGAAGGATTACCAAGGTGAAAACTCCGACCAGAAGGGGTTGCAGTGGAGCATTTACTGCTGCTGTTCTGCCTCAACAAAACCCACAGTGAGCTGTGGCCAGGAGTCAGGCTTCTTATTTGCAAAGTATTAACTATTCTTTGCAGCTCTGTCTGCAACCATCTTCATTTTGGCATAATTACCTCATAGCCCCCTGAATTCCCATGTGCTTTCAATGCAAGTTATTGTTTTCTTCCTATAATAGTTTTGCTGTTTCGTTATGCCTCAGAGATGACAATATGTCACTGGTGGCTGAGTGATTCCATAATAGACAATCTGCAAAGAGCTTAGGGTCCCTTCAAGATGAAAGATGCCATCTAAATATAGGTTATATATTTTAGTAATATGCACTAAAGTGTAAATTTGCTTTGCGAGGAACACTTAAGGTTTCCAGCAAACTACATGGAGTTAATAAATAGGCAGTCAGCAGTGGTAATCTCATACCATGCTTATATTCAGAGCCTCCAACTTCTCCCAGGAAACTGCACTTTATCAGACAAAAAGCCTTGCTTGCTGCAGTGCCTCACTGTTATTGTAATGCTATTGACATCCTGCCTCTCCTGTTGCACTCAAACCTTATTATCAGCAGCATAGTTTTAACATTCCCCAACTGCAGCAGAGAAAATTAGTCCTTGTTTGCAAATCGATCATTCCTTCAGAGCTGGACACCACCACTGTCATCATTATGCTCTGGGGAAAAGAGGTCAGCAACAATGTATATATTTAACTAATAAATATATGTAGCTATAGAATAATAATATTAAATATAATAATATATTTAACTATAATTATATTTAACTGCTTGCAGCAATCCAAACAAGCTTTTCATTCTTTGCTTCATAGGCTCTTTCCCAGTATTTGAAAGCAGAAGACCTCCTGACCCGACAATGTGCTTGTGGGGTTTGTGCTAATAATCCCATGGCTCTGAAGGATCCCTTAACTGGTTCATGCTCCTGCTTTTCTCACCTCTCTTTTGTCAGTGTCTTACCCTTGCCCTTCTGTTCAGAGACCTGGGCTCCTTCCAAAGCCTGTTTAGAAGTACCGTCCACATCAGTGGGATGAAAGCTGGCAGCTGCCAGTCCCTGGATAGCAAAATAAAAGCTGGAAAAGAACAAAATTAACAGCACTTCATCCTCCCAAGCCAGACTTCTGCTCGATCAGCACACGTGGAAGTGGATTCTTGTCTGAGGAGCAAACTTAACAGCTCAGATTCCAAGCCTTGGGGACCAGAAGAAATGACAGTGGTGGTGGCAGTAAGGGAAATCTGTTCTAATCTCATGGTGTGATCTAGACGTGTCCATTAATGCCTGATTTAGTGGCCAGGCAAAGGCACTGGACAGATGGTGAGTTTATTTCAGGGAGAGCAAAGTTTGCTGGAGATTTGAATGTGCAGCTCTGAGAATAGCAGAGGATAGGGACAATGTTTGGGTTTTTTAATTTATTTATCCCTGGTATGGAATTAAAGTGTATTTAGTCCTCACCTGTGAATCTCACCTTCCTCAACGTAGCTAGTGTCAGGTTCCACTTTTGATGATTTTCTAAATCTTTCAACAGGGATTTTTAGAGCACAGGAAGAAGACAGCTTGTTTTGTTTTCCTTGCATGTATTTTAACACATATTTCTCAACACATCAGTAAGCTCATTGCTCCCTGTGGTAAGTGTGCCCTGACCTCATAACTGCACATGATTTTCTGTGTAAGTTTGGGCTGACATGTATCTTTCTGAAGTACAGCAGACTTTTTTATTTTGTGCCAGCTAGCAGTAGGGGACTGTAACACACATAGCAGAGCAGCTCCTCTTCCTCAAGCAGGACAGATGGATCCACATTGCCCTGGGTGTCTTTGGTCACAAAGAACAGAGACCACAAGTCAGATGAAACTGTTCAGGCAAGCAGGGCAAATGATCAGCTTTCAGCGAAGGGTGCCCTTAGCCAAAATGTGTGTCTTACACAAAACCTGCCCAGCAGCACAGCGACTGCTTAACACATTATGCTGGGCTGCAGAGGGACCAATCAAAAGCCCTTTGAATTTAGTGTCTGTGACTTCAGTGGTGTCAGTCCCTTCAGACTAAGTCCTTGCTTGATACTGTCTCTTGTACTGGGCTGCTCAGGGAACATCTCACTGCATCAATACTGCCAACCCCCCTGGTGTCTGACTCTCCCAGCTGTGTTACCGGAATTGCCCCAGAAATATCTATCACTAACTGAGAACAGAAGCAAGGTACACACTAGAGCAGCCTTCTTCAGCTGAAACAGTCTTGAAACTGTGACTGTTTGCCATCTTGTGGTGAATGATTTCTCAGCCCTTATTTAGTTTTCCACTGCAAGGCTTCACTGGTATTGAAGTATAAAGCAAGTTTTTCTCGTATCATCCTCCTCCTCCTTTTACAAAATCCCCATCTGTTTTCAGGCCTTTGTTCTAGAGTCGTTTTTTTCCTCAGTGATTTAAAAATGTCCTTTAACTCTTCTCCAACTCCAGGCTTAATGAGATAAGCCTTCTGTTCATTCACCAGTGTTAACTAACAGGGCTTTCACCCAAAGGCACGGACAGTTTTATGAAGCAAGGTGTTGCAACTTCTACTGCCTCAGTCTAGTCTTGTTTCTACTGCTCCCCAAATAATTTTCTTCCCCAAATATTATTTTCCTCCCCAAATCTTATTTTCCTCTTACACAGCTAGGGATATTGTGCTAGGGTACTGAGAATATCTGCCCTGACTTAGACAACTGAATATGTAAAGGCAAAAACCATAGTTTCTTTCCTGGGTGAAGGAATTTTTATCATGCATTGCTAGACTGCTTTCTTTTATTTGCTCCTCTGAATCTTTGCTTTCTGAATTTCTAGGCCATCCTTGCTCTTCTAGCAGTAGAATAACAGAAATGTTTGTGGTCACAAGTTGACACTTTTATTATTACAGGCTTTTCAGCAAGCTCTTGCCAAAATGTCCAGCCCACACCCAGAGGTACCCAATGGTACTGCATGGATCTGGAGAGAATATGGACACAGGTACATAAGGATGTGTATACAGGAGTTGTCCTTCATCTCTGAGCTGATGGAGTCATACAACTGCTGTGATTTTTCTGAAATAACCTAGACACCAACAATTTTACTGCATGGGCAGGAATAAAAATATTTAAAGCAGATAAAAACAGCAGCACAACCCAGTCCTCATATATTACAATCAGAAGAATAGAGTTAGTCTTCCTTTTGTATTTTCAAAGTCTGGGCCACAAGTTAAGGCAGTGATTATGTCCATACTGCTAATAATAAAGCAGTCCTGAGGCCAAATAAACTAGACTGGCTGTGTGCATACATGTGTCCACACTTCATGGCATTGGACATGGTGTCTCCTAAGGCCACAGAGTATCACATGGGATCCATAAGACATAATTATTTTGTAATTTCCCTTTTTTCCCATTTAAAAGAATCTGAAATGCAGGCAAGTCTGTGTTGCAACATATCAGAAGAATTGAACATAAAGACATTTCTTACAGTAGAAAACAAGGGTTATGTTTCACATGGCCATGTGAAGCCATGAGGGCTGAAGGCTCAGAGCAACCTGGGATCAGACTGGAGCTCTGTGGAGGATCCCAAACTGATGGAATTGAGGTCACACTGTTGAAATGACACTTGGCACAATCTGGGTCTGCAAACTGCCTGGGTATTATCATGGACACTGCAAAACTGCTCAAGTCAAAACTTCCAGGACATGTATTAGCAGTGAAACAAACTGAAAATTCACATGTCCAGCATGCAAGTATTCCTTGTGGAAAAGAAAAAAATATTAAAAAGTCAAAAAATACCATGGAATAAGCATAATAAGAATCCCTGGTGTGTTTCCCACTCATACACACAGCTGTCCTAAGCACAGTCATGGTCACTGTCTCACTCTACTTGGGCTAGTGACAGACAGAAAATAAGATTTTGCTGCAGCCTGGTTTACCCTCATCTGAAAATATCCATCCAGTACTCCAGGCAAATGGACATTAAGGGACCAGAAGGGGTTGGAGACACTGAGAGGAATTACCATTGCTTTAAAGGCTCCAGAGCCTTTTCCACTTAGAAAAAAAAAAATATTTAGAGAATGAATTCCCACCCTACCCCATTTCACCTTTGTATGTGGTTTTGTGCTTCTCTTCCCTGCCCTGTTTCCACCTGTGCCTCATAGAATCTGTATAATGCCTCCTCCTGCCCTTCTCCTTGTCCTAGTTCTTCACTCCTTGACAAATACAGTCCAAGACCACTTATTTCAGTTGATCCTTCAGCTGCAGGCTCTTCAACGGGATTTGTGTTTAAGCAGTGAAAAAAGTTACCTGATGTTAATTATTCATCAAATGCAGAAATAAACAACTAGAATAAAATTCATTGAACACACATGAAGCAAATACCCACAAGTGGGAGTAGAATAAAGCTGTGTAAAGAAGCGATAAAGCTGGAGGACTGATAGGAGGAAAGATTAAAATCTATAATAAGAGAAGAAACGCAAAGCACTATTTTAGAGACCAAGACACCAAAAAAATAATTCCATTTCAAAAGGTAGAATATGAAGCAAGACATCACCAGTGGAGGCCGCAAATTTATGCAACTCAGGAAGATCAGTATTCTATTCAAAGTCTATGAAATGTATAAAGAAAAATATACACTTACTAAACTAGGAAATTTGGCTATACATTAGGAGAATCTGGTACTTTATATTAAAGGACTAAATCCATTCAAAACATCTAGTCATTCATGGGTACCCAGCCATCCTTCCCTCTGAATTCACCCTAATTTTTAGTAAAGTCCTTTGAGAAGCACTTAATCCTATCTATTCAAAAGGTCTTACCTCCTCAAAGAGAAGAGAGGTGAGATCTCTAACTAACTGACATTTGGGTCACTTCATTGCAATCTGTGGGGCTATGCTGATCTATAACATCTAAAAAACTAGAATAAATTAATCTCCTTAGACCATTAGTTGGCTTTGCTTAAATAATTTCAATACACGTTTAAAACAAATGAACAAAAACCCCAACTACAACAATTCAGCCATCAGCACCCTGATACTGCAACTGACACCAGTGATTTATTTTGTTCACTAAGATCAATTACTGTCCCTGATATATAGGCATCCAAGGGCAGAGACCATCATTTTTGCATAGTGGAAAGCCATTCACTGCAACAAAGTTCCAGTCTGTTTTCACTGTACTAATATTCTTTGCAGGTCTGAATACATAAAGAAAAAGAAAAAAAAAAAAAAAGGGAAAAAAAGTGACCAGAAAGGACAGGGAGAGAAAGCTGTTCTGTTTTCTAGGTTACAAGTCTAGGTAATAGGGGCCTCAAAAGACCAACAGGCAGGAAATGCTGTAAAAAAAAAAAAATATTTTGCAATAGTTTCCTTAACTCTCGCGATAATTAAACAGCATAGTAGTGGCTCATTTGGTTGTTTGGGTTTTTTGTGTTAGGAGTTTTTTTGTGTGGTTTTTTGGGTTTTGTTATTTTTTTCTTTCTACGGGACATAATAAATCCTCTGACATTTGAAGTCTAGCTTGCTGCTCTGAGAGAAGCAATCATTCCAGCATGGGCTACAATCTTTTTCTTCATTTAAACTGGATAACCTAAGCTAAATATGCCAGACCAATCACTTCCTGGCCCTCAAATGCATGAATTTATAAGTTCAGCAAGACAACCCGAAAAGCATTGTCAGTATCCATCTGGCTACCTGGTGTGCACTGAAGAGCAGCCCTAAATCTGCCTAATGAAAGGGAAAAATCTTTGCCTTAGGAACATTAGGATGAAAGGCTGCTGGTTCTGAAGGTGTTAACGTGCTATTCACATCTTTCTTTGCTCGTCTAACATTAAACAGTTAATAATGGTTCAAGGTTTATATGATGGGACATAGGTCTGCTTTTACCATAGCAACCACATTATAGAAATCCTTTCTGATATTATTAAGCACAGATGAAAAGCAAGCAAAACAGAAAGATTAAAATACCTGGAATTCAAAAGTGATTTTTTTTCTCCAGTTTGGAAAAGCTCCCTTTTCTTTCATTTGCATCCAGTAAAGTCCTTCAGAGAGAATAGTGCTTAAAAAGTCACTGCATGGTACCAGGAGCTTTTCTTGTTAAAAGTAAAATAACATATTCACATTTACAAGGAAACCTTTCTAGTCTGCTTTGTAAGTAGAAGAGTCTTTCACAAGGCACAAAATGCCTGGAAGTCATTGTAAGGCCCAATTAAACAATTCGGGTTTCTTAAAAGTGTTTTAAGGTACCTACGTCTCAGGTGCAAACAGTTTATTAGTTTCTGGATTTTTGGCTCAAGATTAATGTTTAATAAGGTAACTCCCATTTTTGAAACAAACAGGGAAATGCACGTAAGGGAAAGTGTGATGAGTCTATCTCACTGGGAGAGTCAACATTTGCCCCTGGCATGTAAACACACAAACCAGTGATCCTCCTTTTAACCTAACTTCTAAGCTGCCCCAGAAATAAACATTTCTTTCTGTTCTGTTCTATGCTGAGACTCCATTTATGACAATATCTGACCTAAAACTATTCATGGGAAAAATATTTTGGACTAAATGAAGTCAGTTCACTCAGCACTTGTATATTAAGTTTAGGCCATAAAACTGCAAGGCTGACATACCCCCTTATGATTCTGTAGTCTGATTTATGCAAGCCATAAAATTCCATCAAGTGTTTCTACTTAAGAGCTTATAACTTTTATTTAATTACATATATTTTAGAAATCTTTTCATGTAAAGACATCAAGACATACTGATCACATCATAGAACTGAACAAATTCTTCCAGTAGTTAAATAACCTTTCTGCAAAATGAAAACCCTTTGTAGTTTGAATTTCATTTATTTTATATTTTAGGTGGTAAATATCCATACAACTCCCTACGTTAGGTAAAAATAATCCTCTACTGTCATTTGCATGTCACTGTCTAAACTGATCTTAACCTCCTTAATGCTACAAAAGGTAGTAAAGCCAAGGCCTCACTTTTGTTTATGATTCTACTGCCTATAGATATCTTATATTTGATTTGTTATTCCCCAGCTCATCACCCCCTGTCTGCTATGACCCACTTTTAAAAGTGAGTCTTATCAAAAGTGTGTTTGATTAATTTTATTTTTTTTATTAATTTATTTATGGACAAAGCTAGATCCAGCCATTGTTTATAAGATTCTTATTTTTCACTCAAAACACATGCCAACAGTTCAAGGCATACAAGGGAAAATGCAACTTTTTTCCATTGTGTTTTTCTGGAAGAAAATTCTAACAGCACTACCACAGAGCCCTTTCTAAACTACTGGGATATGCCAAGATTTTAAGCACAATTTTTTTCAATTCTTCCCTACCCAGAAGAAAACAGACTGGTGAGAGAGTAACACAGATTGTTAGCAGAACTCTTCACCAACTACAGTCTGTTCTTAGCTCTTGATGAATTGCAAAACTTGTCAGTCATTAGCATAAACTAAGCCCAGGAGCTTATGGGCCAGAAGATAAGAATATCAATCAACTTAAAAATAAATATATAAGTGGCCCTGTAAAGCTAGGAAATACCTGCCAAAAAACCTTTGTCTTGTTTCACTGTGCAATTGCAGCTTGATAGATGCAAAGCTTTAAGCAGGAGACAAAGCTTTAAGCTCGTGATAAAATGAGATAAGGAAAACACAGACAATAGGATTTGTTGTTACTAAATGAATCTTAGTATACCTACGCCACTTAAAAACTGGAGGGAACAGTGATGTTCCCGAAAATCTTAATCTGTAGTTACTTAAATGGCTTAAGCCGTGCCACTGATGTGGAAAAAGATGAGGCTGTGATTCCAGTGCCTGCCCAGCCATGCAGCCAAGCACATCATGGGGCTAATGCAGCTGAAAACACACTCTGGTGAAACCATTTTCCTGTGGGGTCTGTGAGCTGACTTGACTTCTCCCTCTGCTGCTGCACAGTTCCAGGGTGTTGGCACAAGGGTTACCACAGCAGCGTAAGGAGGCTATAAAGTCATAATCCCATTGTGAAAATAGGAAAGAATGCACTGGAGTTTTACACAGGTAATCCAAGAGAAACTGTCTTCCATACCTGGAACATGAGGAAGGAGGAACAGTTCCTGTTAAGGAAGAGGTGTCTTGCATGGACCCATACATTCCCTCGATTCTTTCAGATTGTTTATATGGAATAAAAAGCAAGTATGTGAGGGCAAGTAAAATGAAGCTTCATGGAGCAAGAAAGGACCGTCCCAGTTGGGAGGCCAAGAGGTACAGAGAAAGCAAGCAAATTAGCTTTTAAGGCTAATGCAATTTTCCTTGCTCCAAGTCAAGTCCTTGCTGGATGTAAGATGAGTGACTTTCTGTGATGTATACAAGGTCTTTTTCAGTTTCAGAAAGATTAGGTAGGAAGCTGCATTTTTGTACAGAGTAGAGAGAAGGTATATTTTGAAAGATACTGAATATATATGAGCAATGGCTGTAGAAACACCTGAAAAATTGACTGGAGACTCTTTCACCACTTAACTTTCTGTGGCCATCACCCTAAATAGATGCATTGTTTATTTCTGAATCAATTGCATTTCAGGTCCATTTCATTCTAATCAGATAGTCAATAAACCCCGGATAGTATTTAGCATTTGATAGCTGGGAAACCACTAGCTCTCAATTTTTTTCTTCTTAATTGCTGTTTGGAAACTTGTGTGTTTGGATTTCCTTGGCATAGCTTTCTAGATTTTTTTCTTCTAAAACAGCATACAATTGCCACATCAATTGCAGCACAGAGGGTTCATACATTTTCATTTTTTCATCTTCTCAGAATTTTGAAAATTGCAAAATTTGCTAGTCTGACATCATTTAATGTTTATTGTAACAAGAACAGATCAGGACAAAGTATCTAGGTCTTGCAAGTTGTCTTCCACGATGACAGCCAGCCATTTAAGAAGGGTGGCAATAAATTTGAGTGCTGCTGCTAGGCATGTGCCTTGACAAGACACAAAGCTGAAACTAGTGTTGTTAAAGGATTGAGCCGGTAGAACACACAGTTTCTGGAAAAAGACAGAAATACTGATCTCCAAATTTCAGCTCTTATGATCCTCTTTTGATTTTCATTCATGGTGAAGTCCTTCTTAAAGAATTAAGGATAACTCCTTGTCCTGGTTCCAGCCAGGATGAGATCAATTTTTGCAGTAGTTAGGAAGAGGCATGGCTAGAAGCAGAGGTTATTCCATATCACCCCATGACATTGCCAGGGAAGAGGGGAGTCTCTTCCAGTCAGGGATAGTGTGGCAGCGATTTGCTTATGGTGTTTCCCATGTGCTGAGCTTTTCATCATGTGTGAACTGTTTGCCTTCCTTGTACACCCTTTTCCTAATATTGTCACTGCACTGTTTGTTTCTTATTTCACTGCCGTTTCCAGTAAATTGTTCTTATCTCAGCCTGTAATCTTTACCTTTTGTGCCTCCAATTCTCCTCTCTAGCCTGCTGCAGGGGGAGGCAGGGAGGGTTTTAGTGGGAACAGTAAATTGGGGAGCATCATTCCTAAGCCATGACACCTCCATTACCTTTGCCCGCATCAGCGGTGCTTACTCAAGGGAGTGACCACAATAGTGCTTGAGAGCCAGCTCCTCTTATGCTGCCCCAGCAGCAGAGAAGTCTTAGAGAGTTGGAATCACTGAACACACAGAAGCTGCACACTCATGCAGGGAAATCTCTGCAGAGCATAACAGCAAATTCCCTGCTTTGGAGAGAAAGGGTAAGGCAAAAATGCCAGACAGCTGCCTACACCTCAGATTTGTAAAGCCAATGGCTATGCATCCACATGACTAAACACTATTTTCAGATCCTTATTAACCCTTCCAATACAAGAAAAATCTCCTGTTTTGCATTAGAGGACCGGGCTGGTTGTCTCAGTGCAACTTATTGGATTTCATCAGTTATACTTCACTGACAAAGGAAGAGGAGAATTAGCCTCACAGGACTGTTGTTTTCCACACAAAAGCTGAATCACATTCAGTGACCTACCCACTACAGCAGGGCTGGAACTGGGGACCAAAGGCAAGTTGGAGCAATAAAGAGATCAATGCTAAGAATAAGTTTCTATTGTAGACCAGAGGTGGGGGTTTTAGGCTGAACCAGAAGTTAGTGTTAGAGCTGAGCAGAAGACAGAACCTAAGAAAGCCATAACAGCCTCAGGGGGATGGGGAGCTGTGTACCTCATCTGCCCAAAGTCTGCTCTCTCCACCCCAGGCAACCACCTCTTTCCCTCTTACAGCCAAGCCTCAGACAGCTGCTTTCATCTCAGTTCAGCATAATGTTACTCATATGTGCTGCACAGCCTCTGAGAGGTGCCAGTCTTTCTCCTCAGACCACACAAAAAGGCTAAATGCCCAAATTATCTTGACATGGGGGAGAGGAGACTTGAAAGTGCTGAAAACCTCGGAGCAGAAATTAGTCCAAGAGCTGGGCTTTCACCATCATTTGAGAAACAGCAAGGTTTTCTTCTTCCTCGTTAAAGCCTGGAATTCTGAACAGATGAAAAACTGTCACAGATCCTAGTCCGGCAGGGCAAACATTCAGATTCACAATGTTAAATGCACCCAGACCCAGAAGTTGGGCTGTTTGCCTGCAGGGTCAGCACCACTGCTTGAGGACAAGGGCATCAGCTGTCACTTAACAGTCAAGGCTGAGCACAGTTTCACACATTAACAGAGGTTCAGCATCTGTGCCCCAAAGTACAGTACTTACACTTGGAATTTAAAATCAGTAGAGTCCAGCTGTCAAATTTATATCTTGCCTCAGCTTGTGTTGGGACATAAAACTGCTAATTTTCTGTGACTGTTCACTTGATAAGTTTCAAAAGGCTTTTGTAAAAAAAAAATACCAAAGCCATCTGACCAAAGTGTACCCAAAAAAGAGCGATACTGGAAGAGATCACCCAGAAGAATAACAAGACCAAGGGTTCTGCAAACAGCCATGGGCTCATCTCCCCACACTCTGTAGCACAGCTATTCCCACAGGGTGTCATTGGCCCACCTTGGCCTTCCCTGTTGGGGTCACTGGGCCAGCTAATGAGCCAGGGAAAGTGGTTGAGGTCAGCTGGTGGAAAAACTCAGGCAATTGAAAAATGTTTCCCCCATGTTTCTGTAAAGAAAAAGTCTCTTCTACAAGTCTCCATGGTTGAATCGTAACTTTACCCGCCAGACTCTGTAAAAATGGAACACTACATCTCCCAGTCCTCTGTCCCACCCCGGTCTCTCTGTCCTACCCACTCCCTCTCCCCATTAGTGTTTCTCCCAGGCCCACCCTGTACCACCCCTGTTCCCCCATCCACTGGCTCCCTTCCTTGGCCCTGCTTTGTACCACCCCTGGCCCGGAGAACAGAGTTTGCAAAACGAGGCCACACACGAGGCTTGTTCTCTCTTCTGCTTCCTCCCTTCCCAAGGGAATAAACCAGTGGAACCCGGGTGGGAGGAGAGCCCTCTTTGTCTCTTTGTCTCTGATATTATTTTAGCTATCAGCAAGGTGTGGGGATTGTGCCATCAGTGCATTCCAGCAGCACAGGGCAGAAATAGGGTTAAGCCAGCAGATTAACTGCACCCAATCTGTCTCGCTCCAGGGACAGTTTGGGGAACACAGCAGCCCCTCTGCCTGCCCTAATCCCTCACAACCTTCTTAAGTTTATACTTCCCCACCAGCTGTGGTTTTCCTGTGGCAGGGTGGGTGACACTTGCTGGATGCCAGGTACCCACCAAAGCTGCTCTGTCACTCTTCTCCTCAGCTGAACAGGAGAGAGACTGTAATTAAAAGGTTTGTGGGTCGAGATAAACACAAGGAAATATCACTCACCAATTACTGTCATAGGCAAAACCTGTTTTACTTGAGGAAATTAGTTTAATTTATTACCAATCAAATCAGATTCTGATAACAAGAAATAAAAATCAAATCTGAAAAAGTCTTCCACCTGCCTCTCTCTTCTTCCTAGTTTTGACTGTACTCAAAATTTTCTCTACCTCTTCCCTCTCAAAGGCTCAGGGGGACAGGGAATGTATGCCTTCCTCACTGCAGCCTCTGGTATCTGCAGAACTGTTTCTCTCAGTATTCTCATTCCTCTCTAGCTGCAGTTGCACAGTATTTAAGAAGGTTTTTTTCCCTTTTTTAAATACATTATCCCAAAGGCACTACCACCATCAATGGAGGGCTCATTCTTGGCCAGCAGTAGGTCTATCCTGGAGCCATCTGGCATTGGCTCTCTTGGACATGGGGGAAGCTTCTAGCAGCTTCTCAGAGAAGTTGCTCCTGTACCCCCCTGGCTACCAGGAGGTTGCCAATAAACCCCAACTTTGCAGCCAGGCAAAGTTGGCTGGGGTGTACAGATTCCCTGTGCAGCAGCCACACAAAAGTTGCATACAAGCCATTTAATGTATCAGAATCATTTCTTACTGGGCAGTGTGTGAGAGGCCTTTTCTCTACTGCTGCCACCTCCATTTGGCATAACAGCCTGCGAGCCATGGGAAGAAGAGCACTCTGACTATCTCATTACACCTTCCTTAACACACCACTGTGCCTGCAGCCGTGTGATCAGGACGAGATGCCCCTTTTGTATAGTGTTGCAAACATCAGCTAATAAAGTCTCTCAGCTTCCTTCTGATCAGAAAATGCCTGTCTTCATACATGATAGCCAGTAAAACTTGGCTTCTGGTGGTGCAAGAAGAGTGCCTGGGAAAAAGAAACACCAGAAAGACTGAGACATTTTGCTGTTCTAATGCTTTCCGAGTGGTACCAGTATCTCACGTGCTGAAAGATTGATTTTTATTTCAGGAGGTTGCCTGTTCAAGCACTTTTTTTCTTTTTTATTTTTATTTTTCTCTGTGTACTATATAACCACAATGTAGACATTGATGAAGAAATTCACATGCTCTTTTATTTAGTCAGCCTAAACAGCATGAAATAATCTATATTAGAAGAGTAGATGCACACTGATACCTAGTTCCCAGATGCACTTTTCTTCATTTATTTAAATTTTAAATTAAGCTATATTTTCTTTGAAAGAAAAAATCTGGATTTGGTTCAAAAAATTACTTAGGATGTGATAAAAATGTGCCATCACAATAGGTGTTGGTTTAATCTTCATGCTGTCTAAAGCCCACCTGTCCACAAAACTATATAGGAGTCTCTGAGTTGCTGGTTTACTTCCTGGCAGATTTCACTAAATGGAGATCCTCCTCCAGGGCACACATTTAGGAATCTACTAAACACTTCCAATTTGAATTCTCATTTTTCAGCTGGGTGAATAATAGTCTAAGTATGAAGTTGCAGCTTGCAAAGAAGAATGCAGCTGCCTGCAAAATGTCACATGGAAAGAAAATTTTTTGTCTTTTCTGGACAGGAGACAATGGGGTCTAGAGTCAGCTGTGGTGTATCAGTTGATCAGTGGAGCAAGGGAGAGAGACAGAAATTTTTAATAGTCCAAATGAATTGAAGGGATGTTGAAGACTCTTAATATCTGAAATCCATTCACACAAAACGGCCAGGTGGTTTGTTCAGTCGTTCCTAGGAGAAAAGCTGTTTATTCCATTACAAAGAGTCTCGGAGTAGGGCCAGGATTTGTCTGAGGCATGGAAACAGATGGACAGAAGCTGCTCATTCCATTATCCCTTGAGCTATGCTTGTTCTGTCAGCATCCCTGGCACCTTATCTTCAGGGCTGTGTTGCTGTGGGCCCCTGGAATCACATGTTCCCATCCACTACCAGTTTTTATAAGGAACAAAATGGAAGTGACAACTTCTGTTATGCCCATGGCTGAAGTCTACCCAGCAATGTGTTACATAGTGTTTTTAAACAGGAAAATAGAATCATCTGTACCTATGATACCTAGGTTTAAACCAGAGATGGACAAGCATCTCAGTGGCATAACTGGACTCTAATAATGAAGTCAAAGTCGTGGTGCTGATTTATGCCTTTTGAGATGGGAAACTGGCTAAGTATGTTAACTTGCTCTTTCAATGAATTCTAGGTACTTATTTAACTCCCATGTCTCAAAAATACCTAAGCTTGCATTTTCTTCTTCACATTTCCAACTGAATGAAATAAGGAAGAAATTTGCTTCAAAGCCAAGGAAAGTTCCACCGAGTTTTAAGACTTTAGAAGCATTTCCAATTTATCTAGAGAGGGCCAAATTCCTCTTTATTGTGTCTCAAGCTGTCTTCATCTTCCTGTGGCAATTTATCTTAAAAGACATTAATATTTCAAGTTAGCAGGAGGCTTTGATGAATGTGCAAAAAGGCCAGACTGGCCTTGTCATTTTTCTGGCTATAAAAAGAGCTACAGACATGGGGAACTTTCAGTACCATTCCTCCCTACAGGGCACAGGTGCATCTTTCTGTGGTCCCATCCAGCACCAGAGCTCTGCCCTTCTTACTGAGCAACAGAGATGAACACTCAGGAGATGGTAAGTTATCTTCAAACTGAAAGAGAGTAGGTTTAGATTTGATATCAAGGAGAAATTGTTTACTATGAAGGTAGGGAGGCACTGGAACAGGTTGCCCAGAGTTGTGGATGCCTCATCCCTGAAGTGTTGAAGGCCAGGCTGAATGGAGCTCCGAGCAGCCTGGTACAGTTGGAAGCATCCCTGCCCAAGGCAAGGAACTGGAACAAGATGGTCTTTAAGGTCCCTTCCAAACTAAACCATTCTCTGAGTCTGTGATTCTAATATGGCCACCAGGAGACAAGACAATAAGAAATCCTTCCACATCTCTCCTTGTTGGCCTCCTACTCTGCCAGATCACTTTCCCTTGTGAAGAGCAGACTTAAGACACTGCCAATTGACTTTGCTATGTGCCCTGTACAATTAGTGGCTTCCACCTCCAACAGCCTGATGTGACCATGGCTTCAGTGCAATCCTTGTGTACTGCACTGTACAAATCAGACTGCCACAACTTTCACATGGACTGAGTCCAGCATTCAGCCCAAGCCCTAGATCTGCTTCACATGAGTATCTCTCCCTGCACCACACACCTCCTCCCCCTTAGGAATGAGAGAGAGCTTATGTGACAAGTTTCCAGCAAACTGTGCTATTCCAGCCCAAGTGAGTCTGACTGCTTAGTGGTGCACAGTACCTGCAAGAGGCTTGTTTTGGGATACGTGGCAACTGAGAAAGGGAATATGACACTATTTGATATGCACCATGTCTTTCTGACTCAAGTCACCCTCCAAAGTTTCTCTTTCTAACCACATGATTATGAAAAAACCATTTGATTCCCATGGTTTCTGCCACATAACACAAGGCAAGACAAGCAACAGCCATGGACTGTAAGTTTTATCACCTTGCAAGATGGTAAAAATAACTGAGAAGTTGTTACAGCATGAGTTGATCTGGCATATTACATTACAGACAGCAGGTGTCTGAAATATGTGACACAGTGTCTAAAATGCATGATAATGTTATAAAATATAAAAGGATATTACAAAATCATACAGTTTAGATGACAGACAAAATACATTATTTGACACACCATATATTTTCTTTTTTTTCTTTCCAGGAAAATTGTAATCTGAATACATTATTTCTTAAGAAGTATTTGAAGTACTTTGCTGTAGAGTCATACAGTCTAGGGAAATGAAAGGGAGGGGAAGGGACAAGAGAAAAAAGAAAGAAATGAAGGCAGGATTTTGAGCTCACAAATGAGAAGCTCTCCTTGTGCCAAACTGAGTTATTTCAATTCTTTCCACTCTGATTAGTGAGAGATACCTGACCCAGGTATCTTTCTAACTTCTTACCAGATTTTTTACACTTTCATGGTACCCTATCTGAGTGCAGCTACTGAGCACACAGGTAAGTGCAAACCACTGTTTTTGCAGGCACATGAGCCACGAACGTCAGGGAAGCCCAGGCTCTGGGGTCTGAAGGGCAGGAAGCTGGCTGGAATATGAAATTTAATCTTCGAAGATAAGTTAGCATACAGTTAAAGGATTAGAATTACAGACAGTAAGAGTCTGTCGTGTATCCTTCTCCATAAACGCTTTTAGTTTCTGCCTTCACTTCCATCCCACAATGAAGCGACAAGCCTCTGAAGAGAGTGGCAGGGTCCTGTGACACATTTAAGTCACCTAAAGTCTCAGAGGGGCATTGAATATGACAGCATAGTACCTCTGGGAAGCCAGAGCCATCACTTCAAGCACTTTTATGTTCTCTCAAATTTGACTGCAAAAATAAAATGAATGCAATGACATTTTGAGACGTCTCTCCAAGAGAAAAATGTGAAGTACATCTGTGAACTTATATAGGGTCATAGCAAGTCCCTAAGACCCAGTTCATCTTGAAGAACAGTGTACAGTTCTCTCATCCCAGAAACAGTGGCAGGATAAAAAAATGGCTCAGGGGAACTACTTACTTCTTCTGTTCACTGGTGTTTACGTTGGTACCTCCTCATTGTGTGGACTTAGCTCTTCTGATGGGTATCTTTAGGAGCCATGCACTCTTCATCAAAAACCTAGTATGGGCAGAGCACAAGTGTTTGAGTTTCCTAACACTGACCATGCCCATGAGGATGAAAAACCTCAGGTATTATGACCTTTCTTTTTAGGCAAGAGCATGACATCATGTGGGTCTACCATCACTCAAAAAAGCATGGGTGAAGAACACCAGGTGGAGACAGAACCCACTCACCTGGGTCCATCCCAGCTAATGTGCAGTACCTGAGTAAGGAGGATAGTCCTGTGGGATCACTCCCTCTGTCTGCAGACACTGGAGAGAAAGAGAATTTCCATGGCATGACTTATACTTTGGTTGAGTTGAATCTTCTATGAAGATCCTTCAATTTTGCTTTGATGCTTGAGGGAGTTTAGGGCAAGAAAATTCCCAAATGACATATCTTGAATAAGTCCTTATAGTTAGGTGACATGCATCTTTTCTACACTCTTCTGTTTCAGAAGGGGCATTTGTCTTTGTTAAAATGTCTTTGCCTAATGTCTTAAATGTTACCATGGAAATAAAGTGTTATATATTAACACTCATTAAACACCTGCCTTCCTTTTTGCTAGGATGGGCAAACAGGCAGAACAGAGTTCCTTCACACATTTTCAGATGCAGAGATTGATTCATTTTTATTCAAAACAAAAGGTCTCTTTGGAAATACGCAGCACAGCAAGAACCAGTGGTTGCAGGAGAAACCCAGCCCATTAATTTCCCTGGTGCAGCCAGCCCCCAACAAAGTGACCATAGCCCAACACCACAGCTTTCACTGTTTTGGCCATCAGAACTGACTCCTGGCACTGTTTCAGTTGCTGTAAGACTTCCTTTCACTATCTTCTTTTCCTGCAACAGCACAGGTGCAACAGCACAGGTGTGAGTTTCCTGAGGCGCCAACACACAGCTTAGCTTTTCTGTCATCTTATTTTCCATTTATAACAAGGAGATATTTGTATCTTAATAATCTGGGTGCTGTGATAGAATTCAGCATTTAGAAGATGTTTTCAGCTCCTTGTGAGGGGAGTGTGTCTGCGTACCAAATGAGGAATTGTTGGGAAGACTGTGAGAAAAAATGACCTACAGAGCCTAAAAATGCAATAAGGCAGGGCAATAATGCAGCAGAAGTGAACCACAGCAGGCAAGGCTAGAAGCAGTAAAGACAGAGAAGGCAAAGGGTGCTTAGAAAAGGGAGAAAGAAGCTTCTAAGCATTTTCCAATCCTGCCAGAGAAGATTAGCTCCAAATGAGGGGTTCAGGGAAGACCTTTGAATGTGACTATTCAAGGAAATTTTTCTATTTATATGTTTGATTGCCCTCATAGTTCACTCCTTATGACTGCTTTTTTCCCAAGCATCTACAAATCACCCCTATACTCACACTACATAAACCAAAACGTGTCAAAGAGATCCCAAATCCCTGGCTAGTTTCCTGGTTAAACATTATGTATGAAAATGCAGGTGCCAAATGCAGGCAGCCATACAGAAATACAAGGTTTCTGTGTGACAGTGATATTGCCTTTCCTTTCCTTAAAAATATCCTCTTATTTTTTTAGTCAGTCCCCAAGTAAGCAGAAGGCTGAGGGAGGTCAAAGAAAACAGCTTGTCCTCTAGTGGGTGAGCAGGAGAGGGAGTCTCAAACACAGACACTGAGCTCTCAGCAGAGCAAAGTCATTTCTCCACCTTCTCCCAGGTGAGCAACAGCACACACCCATAAAACTGCAGAAATTAAGCCCAGAGACTGCTCCAACATTCCCCTGTGCCCTCCCACTGCCAGTACAGCACTGAGACCTGGCCAGCCCCTAGGTTGGGCTCAGTTTTGGAAGCAGGACTGGCAGAACATGATGGTACTAATCTCTGCTGGGCCAGCAGCTCACAGCTGAGCATTGAGCATCAGTCCTTTCAGCTTAACATGCAAAACCACCTGCAGCAGGTTTCAGCATGGGCTGATCAATAAAGTTACTGAGCTCTTGTTTTCTTTCAAGCTCTGTCAAACTTGTGAGTATGACCTACTCCCAGAGCCAGGTTCTTTTTAAATGGGATGTAGGGTGGTGTATTATTTTTACATTTTTCCAGATCTTTCTTTTCTCGTAGACACTAGAGACAATTTCTCAACACTTCAAGGCATATTCTGTAATTGCAGGTACAACATACATAGATTGCCCTCACCTATTAATTCTCTGCTTGCCATGGTTTCTGTCATCCCAGTTTCTGCCCACCCCAGTTCCACAGGAAACTCCAATACTCACCCTTTGTATTCAACCCCCACCTTCTGCCTCCTCCCTTTCTGTCACCTCTCCTCCTTACATGTACCTTGCACCCTCCCCCTTCATCAGTGGGTGTCCTTCATGTACTCACGTAACTCCCTTCTTCCCTACAGAGCACTTCACTCTCAGGTATTCCTCATATATTCTTCTTTCCTTATGAAAACCCTGTTGTAATACACCCCTACTTTCTTTGCTGATGTGCCTTTATTGTCTCATCCCTGCTGGATTCTCCAGTGTCCCTTTTGCATTGACTCACTTCAACCTAGATAGCTGAGCATGCTTCCTTTTCACTTTTCCTCTTAACATGAGAGGCTGGTGGCATAAGGGACAGGAAGCTGAGATGCTCAGAAGGACAACTGTGGGGAAAACAAATTTTCCCTAAAGCACATGCTCTGCTGTTCCTTGCAGACATGCAGCTGTCTATGGGGAGCATTGTGAGGTGATGTCCTTCATAGCAGGATGTTTCCTGCGTCTTTCCAGTTAGTCCCCTCTGTGGGGAGATCTCCATGGGGTATAACACATGCAGCCCTTTGCATTTTCTTCCTGAACTTTTATAGCTACTAGTAATGACCTAGAAATACCAGCAATGATCAGTTAAGCCACAGATCCCAAAGAAGAACTGAATGCCTTTCTCTCCACATCTTTCATTATAGCTATTCAGCACAGCAATTGTTAATATGGGCCAGGACAAACATGTTTGCTAAGCAGAGCAGGAGGAAGACAGAGAAATCTCCATAAAGCGTACACAGCAGGCAGTTGGCTGGCAGGAGTGATATGAAGGAGATGGATATTTGCAGACAATGCAAAAGTTATTGTGACAGCTGCAGATTGCAAACCTTCTGTGGTAAACTCAGAGCCCAGCCAAGAACTTAGGAAAAGGAGAGGAAAGAAAAGCCATAGGGAAACTCTGCTAGGCACTCTGCTAGAATAGTCCACTCCTGAAAGGTGCTTCAGACTATTTATGCTGCAGCTGTAACAGGCTCAAAAGCTCAAGGACTTCATGGACACTGGCATTCAGATATAGATAATTTCAGTAATTTGCACTTTGTGTCAGTCAAAGAACAATGATGGCAAAACAGCCACTTTTCCTCTCCCAGCCTCATCTACCTTGCCCAATGTCGCACCTAATCCCCAGTACAGGGACTTCCCCATACCATATGTAAGCAGGGAATCAAGCAGAAAACAGCTAATGGGGGCATCCCCAGCTGGGTCTGAGCTGGTCCCAGGAAACACATGTGTCTATGACTTAATTGTGCAGTGTTCTTTCAGCTCAGAAAGAAACAAGTCAGATTTTGAGCTGTAAGTTCAGACTACCATTTCTTTTGATAATTTACAGTACCCATGGATGTGCTAGCTTAGCTTGTCATGGGGAAAGCTGTCAGTGGTCACCAACATAGAGGATGTTGCACATCTTGGGGTATATGGGGCACAAAGACCTGGGTAGTGATACTTTTTTTCTGTATTTCATCTTTTAGTTTACAAATATTGTAAGTCTTCTGTCTGCAGACCTTTCAGCAGCTTTACCGTCAAGGATTCCCAAGGCTGTACCCATGCCACAGTTCAAATATCATAGAAGAGTCCCTTGTCTCTCTAATAACTCTGCGAGATCTACCAAATCAGCTGTTGCAATGGTTTGAGTTTATTAGCAAAATCATATTTGCAGCAGATGCACTGAGTTTTAATACATCCCTGAAACCAACTCCATTTTACCACAGCAGTGTTAAGTCATTCTGAGTTCATGACAAACTCACCAGTGGCAATTTTTTTCCCCCCCGATGGCTTTATTTAGACAGCATCTAATTGCACTGATGTCAGAATATTCAGCTTTGAGTAGTAGAGAACTCATGGATTGCTGCAAATGCTCAGCTTGGAAGCAGCCAGACTGCTCAGTCACACACAGCCCCTTGTGATCTGAAAATGAAGCAGAAGCCTGTTGCCCCCAGATGCACCTATCACTAAATCATTAGCCATGCACTATATCAGCTGCAGTTCCAAAGTGCCTACAGGAGAGCATTTACTTATCAGTTTATTCCTTATAGCAATTAATACCCGCAATATCAGCTTAGTCCTGGGAACTAACAGGCTGCAAGAACTCATCCAGATGACAAGGATGTAGAAACACTAGGGACATACAATTGTCCCTGTCCATTTCCTGCTATAATGTGTACCATTTATGGTCCTCACTGCTCAAATGAGGAGCCTCTGAAGTGTTCTCAGGCTCCAAAATGAAAAGCTAACAAGCCCATCAATGGGGGACAGCAGGAAGCTGGCACTCACTGCACGCTGTCAGGCTGTCTCTAATGAGCAGGGAAGTGCATGCAGACCAGCATCTTCTCATGCTCAGTGCCCCAGGCAGCCTGTAGCTCCAGAAGGGAGGAAGAAAACACCACAGCACCCTGGAAGCTGTCAGAGCAGCAGCAGCTGTTTGCTGGGAGCATCCTGTCTCATCATGCTCATTAAGGGGCAGGAGCAATACAGTGCAGATGACAAACTTAAATCTACCACCAGTGCCTAAAGCTTTGATTTCAGAGACCCCTGCACTTTAGTATTGACTCCCTGTGTCCTGAACACTGTGTTTGCAGTGAGACAATAATTTTGCTATTTCTCTTAACGTCCTTGATGCCTCCTCTCATTGCAAATTGCAGCTGATGACTTTCCTTTTGCTCTTTGCTCCTTTTTGTTCTCTCCATTCCAATACCAAATGGTATTCCTTTAGTTCCACCAGTACTTGGAGGGAGGAGAGTCTGGGCAGGGTGGAGGGATGTTCTATAAGATGAAGTTGTCTTAAGTCATATTGTTTTAACAAACAGTTCTCTGCTGTTATGACTCGTATGTCAGTTGGAGAAGGACAGTGGGAGAAGATCTGGGAGATCATTTCTTAGTAAATTTGGTCAAATAATTGCTGGTAAATAATTTGCTTGATGGTTTTCTCTCTGTGTTTTGTAGAGATAGCCACTGGCAGATTGTGATTGCTTCAGAACAGTTTGTTATGCAAAATTATTTGACGATATTTTGGCAAGACAGTTTTTATCAGCAGCTCACTATTCACAAGAGAGCCATGCAGTTACCATATGATTTGTGATAGCATTTCTATTCCCAGAAGTGTAAGCTTTAGTTATCCAGTACAAGTGTTTCACTTCCCTTGAGTGGAAGAGCACAAAACCTTCAAACACATTTTCTGTCAATGAATATACAATTAAAACTCTACCTTATTGTTGTTAGCTGGTAATAATCCAGAAAGGGCTGTGCATGCAATCTGTGTCAATTCATTTAAGAAATAAAAAAAAACCACCAGAGAATTCCACCAGTGCCTGCTAATCATATCCCTTCTCTGTACAGAGGGGTATCAGCCCTCTCTACAGAGAATCCCCAGTTGCAACAGTAGGAAAAAAACTGAGTAGAAAAACAGTTCAATCTATCCCTGTTGTAAATTATCATCATTTTTATTAAGGAAAATCCTGCTTTGTAGGAGGAAACAGAGGGACCAAGAGGGTTTGTGATCCAGAGTGCCCAAAATCTATGACAGAACCAATAATGCAGCAGAGTTCTCTGAACAGGAAATGAACTTGGCTCCCTGTTCTTCTCTGCTCTCCATTTTGGGAATGTTCATCTCAATAAAGCTTTTTCTGCCTCTTACTGTGTCTCTGCTGACATCTTCAGTAATAGTGCTGTGTTCAGAAGGAATGAACATAAACTGAGAGACATCCAGTTTCTCTGATGTGATGAATGAGTCATGGTGAGGATGAGGGAAAAGGGGATCAGCTCTGTGTGCTACCTGGTTGAGCATAATCCCAGCAGGGAAATGTTGTGCTCTTCAACCTCAAAAGAGCTGTTATAGATTGTCAGAGGCAAGAAAAAGAAATTAAAATCTATAGAAAGCACTTGACAGCAGTTCCTTTAACATCACTGTTGATGCCTTCCAACCCTGATAGAGTTCACTAATCTTGAAGAGTTATGACCACCAAGTCTACAAAAAAAAAAAATGTTCTTTCTTAAACAGACTTTGGATATATAATTTGGCTTTAGCTTTCCTTTTCAAGGCAGTTCTATTTTCACATATTAAAATGATGCAGTTCTGAAGTCATTAATATTTTCATTTCTAAGAGCTCTTTCTTGTGAACACAGTAATACTACATTATTTTATCAATCACTGAGTTTTTTCTTTCAGACCATTCTTTTTCCTCTCTTTCTTCTTCTTGATTTCATTCTCAGTTCCAAACTTTTATGCCATAACATGTTCATCTGTCAGAACAAAATAAAAGGAGAGGCTGTTACACACAACGTAGGTTATCCTTTATGTGAGGATTTGCATGGTCCTCCAGGTGATTTTCCCTTGAGCTTTTAGTATTTTTATTGCCAGCCTGAAGGGTAAAAAATGTGTTTATCATGAGTAAATGTGTAAGAAAGGAAACTGGGATGAATGGTAAAGGGGTGAAAACTGAATGCAGAGAGGTATGCATATGACTGTATATGTAATTCTTCTGTTTATACAGGACAATTATACAGTTGGACAGAATTAACACTGAACTGAAGTAGCTGCAGCATCAGTGTGCAGTGCTTTTTACCCTTCTCTTTCCCCCTCATCAACACAGTTAATGACATTTAGCCATCCAATAAAAAGTGGTTTGGGACCTATACCATGCTTATGTGTAATAGAAAGTTTCAGGTTCCAGTAAATCTGATTCATTCCTCCTATCTGAGTAAAGGCTAGATATTATACAAGTATAGGTAGATTGTGATGAAATTGTGAGATGAAGCGTGTCCTAGTCCTTTAAATTAAAAAAGTATTACTGAAGTAGTCTCCAACAGGCCCTGAGGAGAGATTTCTCTCTCTAAATTTGAGCTATCCAAATGTTCTACATTTCATCTAATCTCAAAGTTTTCCTTATAGTCAAAAAGATAAAGAAAGGTCTCCATCATCATAAAATATCTAACAGAGAGAGGATGACTTGTGGTTGGTTAACTTCTCCCTCTGTAGGAGCCTAAAGATTACCTTAATCAAGTTACCCCATATTCAGAGGGGGAAAGACAAGCAAGATGAATCCCACCTGAACCTAGGAAATTGTTCCCAGCTCTGGTTGTCCTGAAATACTCTATTCTCCTCCCCTGCTCAGAGTCCCACTCACCAAGTAATGATGTTCAGGAACTTTTGATCTCTTTGGTTTTGCCAAGCCCAAACAGCCATAAGAGGGGAAACCGAGTTTCAGTGTGCTAATTGTCAACAGAAGCTTAATGAAACTCCACTCTCAGAGCCTATTCATGACAGAATGTTAGAGCCAGAGAGAAACCAGCTTGCTCATCTGAATGAGATTTTAGTGTATATATTGAATACTTCAGTGTTACTTATAAACGGAGAGCATTTGATAGAGAAATCATCAAAGGAGAACAAAAGCAGACTGCAATAAACACAGACACCAGCAACATTACGTTTATGGAACAATTTTTATAGTAATTCTGAGTTACTTCAGTTTCCTTAACTGAAATTATTCCTCTAATCCATTTATGCAATTAGGCTACAGAAATTTTGGTTCTGCTATTACCTATCTCCACAATCTCCCTCCTAAATATTGTAGGAATCTGGAGGTGCTGTTACTGTACAAGTTGTATTTTGTAATTCTTTCCAGCATCAAAAGGGTCAAACACAGCGCTTTACAACTGAGGCATGGCCACTGACTGTTAGTGTTAAATTTTGTCACCACACACAAATTTAGTGTCTCACTTTACCAGGGTAAGAAAACTAACCATTTTTGAAACACTGAAATATGAGAGTGGTGAGAACCTTTGAAGAGAGAGAAATGTTCCAGTTTGAGTTTGGGTTTGACCAGCATATGGTAACTGGAAGGCTAATCTTACCCATTGAGTCACAAGGGGAAATGCAGGTATTGATGAGTAACTCAGCAAGGAAACACTGACTGCCCTGCAGTGGCTTGGAAAAAAAAAAAGAAAAAAAGAAGGTGTGGCTATATAACTAAAGCCTTTGTAATGTGTGTTCACTAGAAAGGCAAACTAAGATTGCATAAACATTTCTGATGCTGGCATTTTCTAATTTCTCAGGGCTTGACTTCACAATTTGCCTGTTGTTCCTTAGCTGTAGATCTCTACTTCTGTTTATCTGTATATGAGAATGTTCCATGATCATAAAACTCTCCTTTTCTCCTTTCCCTGATAAAGAGTACAGAGAGAGAGAAAGAAAGAAGGTGCCATTTTTGTTCTGCAGGTGGATGGTAGTACCTGCATGTTACAGTAGGACAGCCCATTTGAGAAAAACCCCAATGGGCTAATTTCAGTATCCAGGAAGCTACAGGCTGAACAGGCATTTCTGTTCCCAGTTATGGATTTTTCCCTGGGTGCCTGATGCCTATTCATAAGGTTAATTGACTATGCATCAGATCTGGGGACCCTCAGGTATGGGAGATTCAGGATTGGCGCCGTTGCCTTTGTCCCTCCCCTGTTCGTTCCCTATGGCTCAATGTCACTGTTCAATCCTCCAGTCATTGGCTCGGCTCCTCGCCCTGCCCCACTAGCCAAGGGTATAAAACCCAAGCGGGAGAGGAGCCTAGGCCATTTTGCCAGCTGGATATAGGTTGTTATTATGTTCTTCCTCTATGAGGAATAAAGTTTCAATATATATCAGCTACAGTGGTCTGCTTTCTGTCTAAGCTTCATAACAGCAGAGATACCGCCTGCCCAGGAATGGAGCTCCCAGGACTCGGAAGACCCAGCCAGTCCATCCTCTAATTAGGCTGGCCAGAACCTCTCTTGGAGCTACTGAGGCCAGGAGAAGGTGTCCTGGCAACCCAAGAAGCAGCACATGCAGGCTGAGTGTCCAGTTCATACCTGTGAAGACAAGTGGGACAGAACTGAATTGCTGCATCATGAATATCAGGCCAGAACTGCTGCAACACGGATATCGGGGCAGTGCACTGAGATGGACATTAAAGGGTAAAGTAACAATACTGAAGATGTAAGAAGTGCAATGAAATACTGCAAAGTCCAAACAGGTTGTCAGCTGTCAAGTTTCCTTTATCTCACTCAAGTGACAGTTACTTCCAGCATGGAGTGCAGAGACTGTCAAGGAAAACACCAGGTGAATGTGCTTCATGCTTCTTCATTTCTTTTTCCCTTCATCACTGATACTCCTCACGGAGGGGTTCTGCATGACATATTTCCAGCAGAGACCAGTGACTGGTTTTACTGAGAAAAGCCAGCTCTGTGCCAGAAAATGGACACAGTTTCCTCATGGAACCCTCTCCTGACAGGGTAAAGGACACACTCTAAATACTCTTAACAGAGATGCAGACAGCTGTCTCAGACCATGGACTCTACTTCTGTGTCATTCATTTTCACTGAATGAAAAGGACTTTTTCTCCACGGGTATATAGGGACTTTCCTGGTATTCACAGGGCTGCATGAAGCTTTCATTATCAGAAGTGTAGTGTTCACCCCAACTCTTTGATTTAAAAGGCATGTCCCTGAAGGTAGGCACAGAATGAAGGAGGGAAATAGCCTAGCACAAACTGACAGCATGGCTATGAGACTACAGAAGTCAGCCCTTCACCCTGCTCCCCAGTTTGAATGCCATTTTGGACAGGTATAACCTGTCTTTCAGCAACACTTGTCTTGTTTCCCTGAGCTGCTCTGAGCTCAATGGATTGCACCACTAAGGTTCTGGATAGACAAGCACATTGTGAAATATAAAATGTTGACTGCTGTTGATTGTAGAAAATTCTGGGTCACATCTTCTAGTCTAGGCACATTAAAATGAGCATGATACAGTGACAGAAGCATTTATAGCCTTGTTTCCCAGATATCTGGTCTTTTGTGGAGTTATGCTCTGCTTCCTGTATTCCCTCTAATACAGAAAAATAAAACTCCATGAGGAACTCTGGTGGGCACAAGGGATGTCTTCCTCTCTTTGCACTTCACTGAGTATGAGCAATGCAGGCAGCATGGCAGCTCGTAGCATTATGCTGTATGCTTTTTCTATTAAAATCACAAGTATGTAAAAATCCAGCCTTTTGTTGAGTTTGAAATTATTTCAAAGTCAGCTACTGCTTAACTACTAATCTAGCCATCCACTCATCTGCAGGCAGAACTCTGTCAGCTGGACTTTGAAGTTCCTCTGATCCGTATAAAAACACACCAAGCCAGTAAATGAGAAAAGAAAATGCCTCTAAAGGATAGTTGCCTTTTGAATTTGGACCATAGTGTGGTGTCAAGTTAGATCTTGGCTCCACATGGCAAGATTGTGCCACAGAACAAGAAATTTCTACCAGTCAGTTTTAAAATTATCAGACCTTCAGGCTGTGTGACACAGTAGGCATCATACCACCATCACTCCTCTTTTCCTCACTGGCAGAGATGTGTTATGATGCAGATTTTTTTGACCCACATATGAGGTTTTAATCCCTTAGCATTAGTGCAGGTTTTTAATCCAACAGTTCCAACCCTAAGAAGGATCATTCTTTGACCTCAAAAAATTATAGTTAAATTACATTTAAACTGCATTTAAACTTAATCAGGCCCTGAGTTTTTATTCCTTCTTCAGTTTTGTACCAAAATATCAACCACTGGAGTAGCATGACAGTAGCTGTATGAATAAGAAATTGATAGCAACACAGCAAATCAAGGTCAAAGAGGCTATGATTTGTCAGGATGGATGTACAGGCTTAGTTATTCCCTGCAAATGCAGGAAGTAAAGTGCAACTAATGTATTCCTGGCCAGAATATGGAGACAGACTGACACTACAAGGAAACAAAAAACAAAACAAAACAAAACAAAAAAATACCAAAAAAAAAAAAAAAAAAAAAAAAAACAAAAAAAATTCAAAAAAAAAAAAAAAAAACCAAAAAAAAAAAAAAAAAAAAAACACAACCAAAAAATTGCAAAGGAAATGAGAGAAAGCAAATTGAACTAGAAAGAAATACTAGTCAAAACAAATGCTCTTATACTCTTCCCACAGTAAAAATGCTCATCAGAGAACATTTCCAAAAGCTTCTAAACCATTGTAAATCCATATTTCCTAAGAGAACTAGCTCTGAGAAGTCTATGTTTTGCTGTTTTTCTACATTAACTGTTTTTCTAACTGATTTACACATCACTTATGGTGAATACAGTCACTCTGATAGTTACAGATCCTGTCGACTGACCAAATCTAGACAGGCTGAGAAATAAGCTCAGCATCACTGAAGCTGGCCTGAGTTTGTGATGAGTTTGTGATGTTCAGAGTGAATAAAGACCTAGCAATCAGCTGAGACAAAACTCTGTGCTTCTTTGCTTATGCTGGGGAAAATGACCAACTGCTAGCTCAGATATGGGTTTCCAACATCATTTTTGAGCAGGATTCCATGACAAAAACCTGTGATCAGGGAGACCAGGGAGGAAGGGATTCTTGAAACACAGCCCTCAGAGTAGCTGTCTGCACAATACAGCACATGATAAGTCTGGTTCTGAAAGCAGTCTGGTCATTCTGGGGAATTCCTGTCATTTGGCTCAAAAACCTAACTTCCCATCCCCTCTAAGAATTCAGTAAAGTTACATGCCATCAAATTAGGAATCCCTATGCCCTTCTGTAGTAGAGATGTGACCTTCTGTCACTTTAGGAGGCTCTGTCCATTTGCAGTTCACCACCACTGTTGTCACTGAAAGGCCACTGTGATCACTGAAACTTCTTAGCACAGGGGCAGGAGTGTAGTTCTCCTATAAAAGGCTGCATCTCCAGTGACTTCAGCCATGTGAACCTTTTTAGTAGGTTCAAAGCAGGAAGCCTTCCAGTGCTACTGCACACTCTGGAGTAAAGCAGACCTACACCATTGTCCCATAGAGACACAGTTCCTTTTGCATTTGTTGAGCTTTTCAATAATGCATATATATGCCCTGGCAGCTGATTTAGGGAAAAGCTACTGCATCCAAAAGATTCCTTCTTGCTTTTTTTTTCTTATGTAGGCAAAAATTTTCCAGATTTAGTCCTACTGGATGATCTCCAGCTTCTCAGGAGATAACAATCTTTCCAATCCATTAGGTGATTGTATTGACAGATTTCATATTAGTGTTGTCTTAGAACATTCAGGAAATTCCTTTCCTTTTTTGAAATTCCTTCCTTTCCTTGATTTTTTAAAATCCAGGTTTTTATTACTTTACCTTGATAAAGTGCCTTCACTAAATAAAGTCACTGCTCTCCCTTACATCTGCAGCCATTCAATACCTGTGGAATGTGGACATATTCTGTCTTTTATTCCAGGTTTGTTGGCAATGAGTAGGAAGATCCATATTTACCTGTCTTTTAGCTCATTTCAGAAAATACTAAGACTAAGACTAGAATAAGACTGTATATCAGCTTAAGGATCAGGTCATGATATTCTCTCAGCAGCCAAACCCTCTAAAACTCACCTTTCTATTTCCCACTTTCCCTCTCTTCTTTCTTCCAGACCTCAGGTTTGCCTCCTGAAGAGCCATGTCTGCCTCTCAAGCTAAGTTTTCTGTAACTTTTTGAGTTCAAGAGGTGCAGTTCCTGCTAGGCAAAGAAGGAAAAGGAGGTGGGTGTCTCAACCCAAAACTCCACATATCTGAATTATGTAGATCAAGAAAAAACTGACGTTTCACATTTAACATCTGCAAAGGCTGAAATGAGGTGAATATGAGATATGTAATCCTTGTAATTCCTTTTGAAGGGTTTACTGTGTGGATCTGCTGTTCAATTACCTATAGGCCAGCAAGAAGATTATAAAGGGAAAGAAATTCCTGTGATATACAAAGAGACTTAAACCTGAAGTGCTACTGAGAAGATTTTGCAGACTGAGAACTGTGTATTTTCTTAAAAGAGGAAAGATGGACTTTTTCCCTGTAGATCCACAGGTATTATTTTAATTCAGCCTCCTATGTTTTCAAAGTCTTATATTGAGTGGGAAGGGACTGTCTCAATCCTATCCTCTCTACCCTTTCATGTGAATCATGCAGCATAAACTTCTTTCTACATCTACTCCACAGGCAGATGTGTTATTAGCATTTTGTCAGGGCTCAATCTCAGAGCTGGGCTGGAACAGGAGACCAAATTCTTTTTCACACAGTTAAGGAATGCCCCCTCCTCAAAAGAATTTTGTGATCTCCCATCAGAGCAGGAGAAGCTTCAGATTTTGCTAGATCAAATCAAAACCTCAGTCCCTTTATGGCACATAAACACAGAGTTTTGATGGTTTACATAGGAAACACATTGTTTGTGACACTCACAAATGGATAGCCAGGACCATCAATCTGGCCCTTCCACAAACAACAGTTTGTTCCACAGTTCCACAATCATTATGGTGGAGCAATACCTCACTAAATCTGTGAATGTCCTCACTTGCCTTTCTGTAGCCACAGGGGTAGCAAGGATCATGTGAGCACCACTATTGAGTGGACTACAACACTTGTCTGATAGCTTTCCAGAATTTAGTACTTCCAGAGAAAAACTAATCCTTGTGGAGTAAACCAGAGGAGAACATCAACTTATCTAAAGTAATAACTTGCCTGTAAGAAAATTTTCATCCAGAGTAGCAATATGTAATCTTGCCTCTGAGTTACAAGCCCTCGTAGTGCCATCCCTCTTGCTTTCTGTAATAAGGATAACATATTGGCCTTGTCTTCAAGAGGTCTTTGCCCTTCCCAGGGTCTGCAGGCATTATCCTGTTGTCCCAGAGAAACATCCATGGCCACGCTGCACACTGGCACTGGGAGGATGGGGGCAGGTCTCCAGCCCTGTCTCTTCGGCTGACTCCAGTTCCTTTACACTTGGCTGACTCTGGGTTTGTTTTAATATCTCAGCTGGTTGAGCATCATTGAAATGGTTCTGTCTGGAGCCTGCAATGAGATAGTTATCAGAATATGAACCAAAGTGACTCACTCCACAAATTATGTTTGCCTGTGTTGTTATGAGAATAACGACGCTGCTTCCCAGGAGCCAGGTGACCAGGAGATGGTAGAGGGATTGGGATTTGTTATCAGCCTTCCTAGAAAGACAGATGGAAAGGGCTTTTGCAGGACTCACAGTCTAACATGCTTTCCCCTCATTCAGTTTTGGATACCAACACACATTGCGTGGTTCAAGCAAATGTTGCATGGGTTACAGTTACCATGAAGGGAAGTCAAAGGCAGAATATGTTGGCAATGGGTGTGTCTAAGCTTTGTTGAAGCTTCTGATTCATATGACTGTACATGGTGAACATTTGCTATTATGTACTCAAAAGACTCTGGATCTTGGTCTAGCAGAGGGTATAGGTTTTGGAAGACAAGATGCAGATAGCACAGAGTTCCAGTCTCACATGTTTCTTTAACAAGACAAAAAAGTTTGCTATTCACTAATTCTCCTCGTCTGACTTTCTCTTGTTCCAAGTAACATGGCACACAGTGCTCACATTTACTATGGGACGAATTGTAGCTTACTTTGAACTGAAAATACCATTACTGACCTACAGTACAATTCAACTGCACAGGGCAGGACACTGAGGGCAGGTCACATCAGTATTTACCTGTGTGGAGCAGGCCTGAAATGCCAGGGCATGGCTTCATGGGCTGAGCTGGCCTGCTTTTGCCTGTACTGAGTCTTGCTCTACTAGCTGCTCCTTTTCATTAATATCAAATATAAATCTAAAAGAACAGATCAAACAACAGAGGCTTGCACTCATGGTCTGTCTGTGAAGAGATGCCTCCGAACATCTTGACTTGAACTATGCAGACATAATTAGTCAATCAGTGATAGCAAGCAAATTCTTCCATGTTTGTAATCTGCTGTGTACCAGTGGAAGCTCTCTCAGGCTCCTAAAAAGTCAGTTCTAATCTTTCCACAAACTTCAATGAAAATAGTGGTGTTTCCTTCCTTCTGACAGTCATCTTCCTCCTCCCAGCACACCGTTAATTGATCCTTAGCAACTGCTCAACTTTCATAGCAGAGTTCAGAAAAAAAATTATCCTGACAGAATTTTCCACCAGAAAGCCCAATTTGTGCTTGTATAAATTTTTTTCACGTGCTCCTCAGTCAACCCTCTTATCTCCTACCCCACTGTGACCATGATGCTTATTGTTTTAAAATTTCTCTGCAGACAAGTATTTGCATGTGTGAACATTTCCTGAAAAATTCCAGTGCTCAGGCTGCTGAGTCTGTGCCTGTTGATCTTTTTGATCATTTTTGGGGTGGTCCTCAGCCATCTCTGACTCCTTTTTCTTTACCCAGAGTTATGGTGCCAGGAGCATGGTTCTTGCTTTAAGCTGAGGGGCACATTTACCTTTTCTACATTTCTGCCTGCAAGAGAGAACTGATGTCAGCTACATTCCTTATCTTCTCCTCTTTCTCTGCCTACCAAAAATTGCAGTCCCTTTCTCTGAAGCCAGTCTCTTGCTACTGGTTTCAGTTTGTTCTGTCTTGCTTTTACCTATTTAGTAAAGGAGCTGCAGCAATAGCATCAAAAATATTCCGCAGATATTCTAGAACTAGCTTTGTGTAAGCGTCGGAGAGGGCTGCAGCTCAGTATCTGAAGGATCAATTACCTTTTCCTTGTTTGACTTTAGATAAATTAATTCTGCTCAAAACTGAAAAGAAGTTAAGGACTTAAAGTGGAATATAGGAAGATTCTGCAATGCTCAAAACTGCTACTTGTCAAATGACTCATGTTAGAGGTTTTTCAGCTTTCAGTACTCAAATCCCCTTCTCACTCCAAGCCCTGCTTCTGACCATGACCAGAGGTGTCATAGTCTTGCCAGGGCTTTTGCTGATGCCTCACTGGGATCCAAAAGCTCGCTTGTCTTCTGTGTGCCTAGCCAAAACAATTGATGTGTTGCAAAAACATTTACCAGGCAGTCTTTGCAAAAGGAAAAGCAATTAAAAACCTTCCAGTTCACAGGGGGCAAGCTCTGCAGCAAACACTTACCCAGCAAGAGGAGTCTCTGTGAACTGTGCCAAAGTCAGCTCTCCCCAGCTCTAGAGCAATACCCAAAGCACATATCTAAGCTCTCTACAACCTCTCTATTGAAACTGCTCCTTCTGGCATTAATTAATAAAAGGTTCATTGGGCCAGAAGAGGCAGTAGCAAGGAAACTGCCTTTCAGACTCATGGTTCTTGTGGGAAAGGAGAATCCTGTGTTTAAGTTCCTCTTCCAAGGACAGTTTCTGCATTCATGGTTGTCACGAACCCACAGAACTAATTTGAAATGCAGCTGAAACATTTTCTCCTAAGAATCCTGACAACTCACCTATAAGCTCTGCAGAGGAGAGGAAAATAAAGCTATTCCTTTGTTCTCCCTATTTCTTTACCAGCTTGCTGAGGCTGGTGGTTGCCTCCAAGCTTGTCCGGGGACTTTGTGCTCCTCTCTGGTGGGTTGACCTGGGCCAGCGGGCAGTCACCCAGCCAGCTACTCTCTCAGTCCTTCAACAGGCTGTATGGAAATGCCTGCTCTCTATGGAATATACCCTGTATCTCATTTGGAAATACGCTGGTCCTCTCCATGTTTTGAAGGGCAACGCCTGCTCTGTTACCCAGACCATCTGACAGCCCCTGCCCTGTGGAGCTGCTAATACCTTCACACAAAGTGAAAAAGCTCAGTGTGGGCCCAGTTTGTAGGTCCTACAATTTAAAATAGGAATTAAAATTATCTTATTATTTAGTGGTACCATTTTAAGCAACTTAGTTACTGCATATAAAGTGTAAGTCAGACATGCTGGAGAATTAGTGAACTGCCTCCTACTCTGTACATGGATAATATCTGGCTTTGTGAATTAATTAATGATGTTGGAATCCCAAAGTGCACTGTAATATAAATAGTAAAAATATGTGAACTCCTTTTCTTTCCCACCTGTTATTCACAAGAAACTTCAGAGACAAGATCACTGGAGCAAACAAAGAAATGTTTGCGCACATCAGAAGAGCATAGTATAGCCACGCATGACATCCACTAAACTAAAAGCTGCACTTAGTTGAATTTTTGTATATTCTTAGTAAACTCATCAGAGAATTATGCAGATTAAGGATTATTTACAGGAATTATTCCCCAGCAAGCAAAAAAACCCAAAAAAACAAAAAAAAAATCTGTCTGTGGGCAGTTCAGGAATAGTGTAAAGAAAAGTCAAATTGTAGAAGCTGTTTATCCAATGAATTATTCACTGTGAATTAACTAAATACCAGTTTGTATTTATACAGCATTTAGTAAAGTGATGTGCAAGCACTATGTTTGTCTACAAAGAAAAGCTGGGTAGTTTAAATTAAATCAGAGCTCAAAGATATGAACAAATACATCGCTGACTCACATAAAACTGGAATTGTTTCTTATTTTTCACTTTAAACCTGGATGCTGAACACTTCTGAAAATTACATCAATATACTGTTTTCTGCCCATCTTCAGTGCAGATGTAAGGGGAAGTTAGCAGTGCAGAGTTTATGCATCCTTTTTAGGATGTTATTAGAGTTTCATCTGCTGCTGACTATGCAGCACTTTAGTACTGCTCAGACACTGAGTGCTAACAGAGTCAAGTTCAACAGTACGTATTACTTAAGTGAATAATACCTCAATTACAGACTGCTGGTCTCCAGAGGTGGCAACAGGAGTGGCAGGAATAAAAATCCTAAGAGTCTGCTCCTGGACTTGTAGGTCACAGTCCTGATACTTCAAGTGGAAAAGAAATGGGTAATGGCACATTATTATTTATTATATTTGCTCATCTAAAAGTCATGTAGTCTTATTCCCCAGATTTTGCTCTCAAAAATTGTTTTGCAGCCAGTAGATACACTCCTAAAAGTACAGTATGAGGCTTGCCAGCACCTTGGCAAAGCTATTACAGTATGCAGCTGTGAGGTGAGAATGGCCATTACACAACAACCATATTTTGTGAGGTATGCCAGAGCCTACACATCTTTTCTTTTTATAAGGAACTAGAAGTTAAACAATATTACAAACAGAAATGTCTTTTCCTTTCTTTTAAGCTCCAAGTTGTGGTGGAGGATGTTTCTCAGGTTCATTTCTCACTTGGCCTCACTGAATTTTCTACCCAACCCTGACAAACTGTTCCAAGGTGGCAGCTGAGCTCCATCTCACCATGTTCATCAGCCTGGTGCCCATAGTGGGCTGGAAATGACCAGGGGAACCAGGGAGACAGTGGATTCCTGCAAGCTTTTACCTCGCTCTGAAGACAGCAAGCACTTGAGTACCTGTGCTGCCCAGCACCACCAGGGCTCCATGGCCACGGTCTCTGCCCAAAAAAAGAGGCAAAGCAAACTCTGCACACCAGCACTTATAGGTGAATCGTGTAAGACAGAGAAAGCAAGAGCAAAGGGAAGTGACTTACTGATGACAAATAATAACAGATGATAAAGTCAGTTTCTTGAGACCCTCTGTGGCATACAGGCCCCACAGTAGTCCTTTTAATTTGTGATAAAGCTAGAAAATTCTTGGAAAGAGAGTATCTGACTGATGGATCCTCCAGCATATAATTAATGCTGACTTATTTTACTTTCACAAGCTCCCAGAAAATAGAAAGAGAAAAGAAAAAAAGGAGATGAACAAATGTCCTTGAACTAAAGCTACAGTATTTTCTTGAGTGGGGGAAAAAAATGCTTTTCCTACTTCCACGTACTCCCAGCAAAGTTAAATTCAGCCAGCTTCTGAATGCAAGAAAATGTTTTCCAGGCCCAACTGTCTGTCACTCCTCCTCATTCTTAAGCATTTTTTGGTCTTATCCTTAGGTGCCACAGCAATGTTACATTTGTCTTATTTTTGTAATCACTAACTTCTACCCACAGCCTCAGAGTGTGAGAAATCCTTGATTACATGAGTGCAAGTGAGGTATGGGCACAGATTGAGCTTATTCCTGGAGAAAAAAGGTGACATGGGAACTGAGACTCCGAGCTGAAAGTCTCAGCTGCCACAATCCTTGAGGCACTCAGTTGAAACTCTGGAGAGCATAAGCCAGCTGAACACACATAAGGCTGAGCCTACTACCAGAACGAGTGTTTCCAGAGTGCCACACTTCTCAGCCTAATGAAAGAGCATAAGTCAGGTGCAACTGGGCTAAAAGTGTTTACTTTTCTGCGTTGCCACTATAACACAGCAACTTGTGCAGAAGGTTTATACACAGCAGAGGCACCTAGATCTAGTAACATAAACCCAGCTCCTAGGCCCCAGCTGCACCAGGGCACGGTATTCATCCTCATACAATTGCAGTTCCAGGAGTTACAAATACTGCTTCCTCACCATCCCTGAGAAGATGATGCTTGGTGAGACTGTGGAGGTGGAATGAAGCATTTGGTATTGCCCTGAACTTGGGGACAAGGGAAGGAGTGTGTCTATGGGAAGAGCCTAAGCACCTGCTTTGGTGAGATAAGTGACCTGAATTTGGTCCTGAGGGATTTGTTCAGGTTATAGAGAGAATCCCTGGCAGAGACAAACTCCTCCAGGCCCATGGAATTTTCTGTTAGTCAACATGGAGAGAAAGACTTCTTTCCTGTCATTGCCTGGTTAGTTCAGATAGACAGTGAACATTTTGGGATAAAGAGGTTTTAGTACACTCTGTACTCAATACAGGCTAAAAGGTGAAGGGAGAAGAGTAAATTCCAGGCAGCATCACTTGATGCTTTGGTATTAAGTAATTATAGAAATAGACAAAAATAACCATCTAAATCTGCATACCACAGAAATATTTGAAAGGTGTATCTACACCTTTTCATCTGAGTATAACACGACAATGCAGGTCTCTAAAGGGCTAGTGGTAGTATCCACTGGAGATAGTCCATGACAACAGAGACTGCCAGCCTGTTGGCATTATGAGTTTCACTGAGTAAATCGGATTCCTCACAATGAGGAAACTGACAGTGCATCCACAAAGAGGAACATTGCTGTCCTGCAGGCAGCTTTAAGGAGGATTTGGTTATGTGTTTCAATGAGAGATTTAAAATTGCACTCATCAGTTTTCAGAAATCTCACTCATTTAGATTGTCACAGCTCAGTAGCCCCGGCTTTTAAAGTAGAAAAAGGTAAGGCTCATCAGCAAAAACTCCTTACTAATCTTTCAGAGAACAGAAAAACAACAAATTTTTAGTGAAAACACCTCTTTCTTCTGTTCAAGCTCTTAGATGCCAAGAAAAAGACATTCTGGTGTGGCTGCTGTTAACCCTGGCAGGCTGACAGAAAGAAGTGAGATTATCTGCTGTTGAATTTTTGTGCTGGTGAAATCACAGGAGGACAGGGTTAGACAAAGGGGAAAGGATAGCTCAAAGGGGAAAGACTCGAGCTGACTTTAATTCAGGTTGATCTGGTCAGCTGTAGCCTGGCTCCTACACTGAAGCTCTTCTGAAGGGTGAAAGGCAGCTTTGGGAGCAAATCTCTCCAAATATTCCACTGTATAGATGTCTTTTTTCTTGCCTTTGTGTCTTCAACCCTATGCTAAGAGATGAATCCAGCCTTGCAGATGTTGGTGTCTCTGGCAGGGGAGCAGCTGTACATCTCTCCAGCTCTCTGTGAAGAAGGTCTGCCTCCTGCACTGGTTACCAGCCCTGTCTCAGGCAGATAGATGCTGCCTCGGCCCTGCTGCACTTCAATCTTAAAGACTTTCTCACAATATTTTTTTCTAGACGTGTGAGTCTGGTAAACATCACTAGCACAACCCAATCCCAGGCTCTGCTATTTGAACACACTTATCATGTGATAAGACTCAAATTATAGTCTTGTTAGAAATTTCATGAGTATGTCATCTTGAGAATTATTTTATTCTTACATTCCTTTGTCTCTAAAAGGAGGTTACAAGACAGAGGTTTTTCTTCTATGTATGGGAGGCAGGAGTGAAGAGAGGTGAGATGCATGAGAAAAGAAATACATAAATCCTCAATGCAAGTATCTTGAGAATTCCACAGGTGAAGAACAACTTTACAGTATGATGTGTGAGATTACCCATACCCATACCTGGAACGTATCACAGGTACATATGAAGAGAGGAAAAGCTCTTTCCCACACTCAGGAAAATGCCATTGCATCTCTGCCTAAGGGGTAGAGAAATATTGGGCACTGAATGAAGGCTAACAGAGCCACGTCCCTAGTTTACAGTAGGTAGGAGTTGGCTACGAGCTGGAAACAGGCAGCTTCTCAGCAACGTGAGGAAAACACAGGCAGAAGACAAGCTGGCTGTCTCAGTTTTTTGGAGACAAAATTTTAGGAGGAAGCACTCTGGAATGAGCACCTCCTCCAAAGGAAAAAGGGCCTCCCATTTTCCTCCACCAGTGGGACAAATTGGTCACAGCAAGTGAAAGTGGGGAGGGAAAACCAAACTGTTTATTAACACAAACGAAACAGGGTAGAACAGGAAAAAACAAAACTCAAAATACAACAAATGCGCAGAGAGGGAACAGACACATGGGCTCGGGCCAGCCAGGGCCACCCCGCAGGCACCCGGAACGGAGGGAAGGAAGGCAGTGAGGCAAAGGGGAGGGATAGGAAAAAGAACAAAAGAAAAACCAATGGAACCTTTTTCCAGCTAACTGGAACAAAAAACCCCAAAGAGCAGCACAGGGCTCCCAGCACACTCCCTCCCAACCTGTTCCTGCCGAGACTCTCCGGAGCCCCTGAGCCATTGGGCCAAGCCGTTCAACCAACCCACACCCAGTCCCGTGGCTCCAGCCCGCTGCCCGGGTCCATCTTAAAGATCCAGCATCTTTAGGCATTAAGTAGATCATTAAGGAATAAAAAAACCACACTTATAACATCACCCCAGGACACTGGCCCTTCCAAAGCAGGCTGTAAAGAGAAGACTAGCAGGTGTAGGGACAGGAACTGATGCTTCCAGAGCCCTGCTGCACCAGCCCCACAGATAAACAAGAGCTGCCTTCTGATTTTCTCAGAAGACATACCAAGTCTAACACTTGGTAAAAGGACTAAATGTACTTACAAGGAGGAGAGCTGGGAGCAGAATGCAGATTTCTAACAGTGATGAGATGGTAGAGCATGAAGCTGCAGGAAAACCCTGGGCAGCAGTGTGGGCTGGGAGAAATGATCCCTAGACATGCTGCTGAGAAGGACTGCAGAGGAAGGGAGTGATTAGGAGGCCACCTTCTATCTCTGACATTCATATTTCCATTCTGGGTCTGGTGTGCTGCCATGTACAATTTGAAATGGGAACATGTAAAAGAGACTTAGTAGTGAAGTCCCCTTTAGTTTCCTACCCTTCACACACTGCTACCATTTTTAGGAATGAAGAACAAGCTGTAGCCTCTCTGTTCAGCTCCCTGGCAGTGTCTCGCAGGCTTTGACCATGCTGCTCACTGGTTTGCACTCTATCACCCACCAGAGTGTTCTGTCTTGCAGGCAGACTTGACTGCCCAAACTGAGTATGGTCAACACAATCTGCAAGAATTATTTCACACTGGCACAGTCGTAACCAGTAAAGGTACCCAAAATTCATATAAAACTCTACAGAGCTGTCAGAAAGAAAAAAGGTAAAATATCTAAAGGTTAAGTGAAATAAACAAGTAGGTAATTCTTCTATGTTATTTTCCTGTTTAGCAACTGTTTGATAAAACAACTGTTAGATCCTGTTTGTATCAATTATTCACTGAATACTTTATGAAAAACTAATGCAATCATGATTATTTCATAAATAATTTATGCACAGGAAAAAAGAAAGGTTAAACTAAACAGTTTATTCATATGTAACAACTTGATTCAAATTAACTGATTCAAAAAGCTTAGGTAACTTTTACAGTTACTACCTTAATTTAATGGCCTTTGCCAATGAAGGAACCAGGGGTGAAGGGAGCTGCTGAGAGCCACGATGGGAATTGACACCAAAGACAGTAAGAGAATTAAGAAAACCCTGGCTTGCAGTTCAGCAGTCAGATTATCTGGATAACTGGGTTTTCGTTTTAAGCTTCCTAAGTTTGACTTCTAAAATACCTCAAAGTTTTCCAAATGTGCAAAACAAGGCTTCACCAGTGTTTCCCCAATCCCACCACTGACTAAAAAATACCACAACAATGGCTTTTCTAAAAGAGTTAAAAGCATTTGTCCTGGGCAAGGGAGCAACTGAGCTGCTCTGCTAACATGGGGAGTCCCAGGGTTTGGCTGGAAGCACGGTGACTGAGAGTGTCCAAGTTCTTCACTGGGAGCTTGGGAATTTCTATAATACCTTTATGATTTTCTGGCTCCCAGAAGCAGACCAAAATATTTTCTGAGAAAGAAAAAATTCTAAGGTTAATAA
>VXAC01002073.1:3272386-3338928 GCA_013399225.1 Rhipidura dahli
AGAAAAAAATCTTAAGGTAAAAAAAAAAAAAAAGGCAAAAAAAAAAAAAAAAATGCTGCTATGCAGCTGTATAGAGAGTTAGGGTCAGGGTTCAGGTTCGGTTAGGGTTAGGGTTAGTGTGGAGGCCGGTGAGCCTGTGGTACAAGGGACAAAGAGAGTTGGCTGGTGAGACAATCCCTGATACCAGAGAATCCTTCCTAGGTTAGGATGACTAGGAAGGATTCCCCCAGAATGCTTTGATCTGCTGTGACAATATACCCCAGTTCTGCTCCCTTGGTTGGCTGGTGGCCCCATCACCCCCTTGCCACCATATATATTTCATGTCCTAGAAAGTTCTCCACCCCCAGTTCTCCCCACTGGCCCTTGCCCCACAGGCTGCCATTGCCACACCCCCAGAGCTTCCCCACTGTTTCCTGTTCTCTAGTCCTGTCTTTGTACTGGCCCTGAGCCCAGAGATCATTGGTCCCTGATGCTCGCTCTGCTCCTGTACTTACAACTGAGATCTCCGTTGTTCCCTGTCTTTTCCTCTGGATCACTTCATGGTGCGGATGCAATGAACTTCCATCCGAGGACCTAAGTGAAGGGACTCTTCCTGCCTCCTTGCCTTCAACCCATACTAATAAGCTATGAGTGCATTTTTGCGTGCAGGCAGGTAGGAGTGTGTGGCTGATCTGCTGAGTGGCTTCACTAATGAGATGTTCTTGGACGATTGCAGCAGCTCCCCCTCTGGCGCAGAGCACATGGAATTTGGGATAAAACAGATTAGGATTAGGGTAAGGTTTTCAATTATACTTAGGGTTAGGATTAGGGATAGGGTTAGACTTTGGGTTAAGGAAGGAGTTAGAGTTAGGGTTAAAGATTAGTGTTAGGCTTAGGGTTCAGAAAACCACAAAGCCTAGAGCTGCATGGGCACTGCCACTGGAAATGGCAGCCCAAGGTCAGCACAACAGTGGCCTGAACTTTGGCCCCAACTCACTTTTTCTTTGGCAGCTGCCTTACCCTCATGAGGCTTTTACTGCTCAGCCTAGGGTTAGGGTTAGAGTTAGCTTTAGGGTTCAGTAAACCACAAAGCCTAGAGCTCCAAGGACTGCAAATGGCAGCCCAAGGTCAGCACAAATGTGGCCTAAACATTTGTTCCCCTACACTTTTCCCTCGGCACCTGCCTTACCGCCATGCGGCTTTTACTGCCCAACCTAGGGTCAGGGTTACGCCTAGGGTTAGGGTTCAGAAGAGCACAAAGCCCAGAGCTCCAGGAACATGGACAATTCGAAAAGCATGCCAAGGGGAGCGCAATGCTGACCCAATATTATAACATTTAATTCTTCCTTTTTTTCGCAAGCTATAGGCTACAACTCTAGTAAGGATTAAGGCTAAAATTAGGGTTATGCCTGGGGTTAGGATACATATAACCACAAAGCCCAGAGCTCCAAGGACACTGACAATGCGAAAGGCATGCCAAGGGGAGCGCAACACTGCCCTAATCTTGTGGTATTCTTGTCTACAGAAATTGCGTGAGCCATTTTTTACACCTCACATAAGGATTAGAGCTAAAATTAGGGTTATGCCTAGGGTTAGGGTTCAGAACACCGCATAGCCCAGAGCACCAGAGACATGGACAATGCAAAAGGCATCCAAGGGGAGCGCAACGCTGCCCTAACATTGTGACATTCTATTCTTCCTGTTTTGCGTGAGCCATAGGCTACACCTCAGGTAAGGATTAGGGCTAGGGTCACGGTTATGCCTAGGGTTAGAGTTCAGAAAACCACAAAGCCATGAGCTCTAAGGACACTGACAATTCGAAAGGCATGCCAAGGAGAGCACAATGCTGCCTTAACCTTGTGGCATTTCATTCCTCCTCTAGTGCGAGAGCCGTAGGCTACCCCTCAGGTAAGGATTAGAGCTAGGGTTAGGGTTATGCCTAGGGTTAGGGTTCAGAAAACCACAAAGCCCAGAGCTCCAGGGACATGGACAATGCAAAAGGCATTGCAAGGGGAGCACAATGCTGCCTTAACCTTGTGGCATTCCATTCTTCCTGTTTTGCATGAGCCGTAGGCTACACCTCGGGTAAGCATTAGGGCGAAGGTTAGGGTTATGCCTGGGGTTAATGTTCAGAAAACCACAAAGCCCAGAGCTCCAAGGACAACTCATCTGCAAATGTCTTCCCCTGGTCAGTTTTCCATGGTTTTAGATCAGTGTTAGGTTTAGTGTTTGGGTAAGGTATTCTTAGGTTAGTGTTAATGTTAGAGTTTGGGTTAGTGTTAGGGGTTTTTTTAGATTTATGTTTGGGGTTTGTGTTAGGGTTAAGGTTAGGGTTTTGATTAGGTGTAGTGGTAGTGTTAATTTTAGTTTTAGTGTTATATTTGGGGACCATCTTCTGTCTCTAGAAGACCTCTTTTTTATCCTGTTCTGGGCAGCAAAAAGAACAGATGTTTCCATCCTTTTCAGAGTAAGGAGATATTACTGGCAGAAAGTTGAGGGTTCATGCTGTATTTGAAATGCACCCTGTTAGATTATTTTCATTGTAGACTTTTACAGAGGCCTCAATCAGAGATTGTGGCAGTGTTTGCTCATGTAATGAAAAGATTTTACAAGCGTATTGTCTTGTATTTGGTCTCTGAAGGCTGGATGTTTATGTCTGTGCTGAATCCCAGTGAAGTAAGGTAAATGCACATGCCCACACAGCTCTAACAATTGCATCTAAGTTAAACTTTGAATGAGTTAAAACTCTGTTTGAAATTTTAAATGCACATAGAGGGTCTGAGAAATAAATACCACAGCATCAGGAGAATAATACTTTCAGATTTTATTTAGATCTGTCTGTTCTGTTCTAAACTGAGTAAAAATCCTCTGATAGCCCAGGATAGTAGCTAAGCAAATATTTTTACGGTTATATTAGGGGGAAAAAAGGATTTATTTGACTAGGCTATTGAAATATAGAGGAGATTTATTAATTTAATATTCTCTTTAACAATATCGATATTTCAAGAAAGGCAAGTAAACCACCAGCAAGAATCAATAGGATTGTCAGACACTGAGTTAGAAACAGAAAGACCTTCACTGAAGAATTAACTAGCATCTGCTAATTCATCTTTAATTAGTGCTACTGCAATACTTTTTTCTTTTTTCCTCAAACATGTTTTGCAGTGACGTTTAAATGGGGCTTTGACAATGAAAAACCTTCTGTGGTGATTAAAATAAATCACCCTCAGGCAGCAAGCTGCGGCAGTGTCAGACCACATTTTCTGCTGCTTCCAGATAGTTATATCGGTCCTTTTGTGAAAATATCCCAACACCTGAAAGTTTTCAGTCCATTATTCCCCCCTATTATCTTCAAAAGTCAGGAAAGCACTGTAGTTTCCATTTCACAGGTGAAGAAAGAGAAGTGGAAAAAGGAGACAGAGAAGTGGGAAGAGGACCTTTGGCCAGCTGGTCTCTCCCTCACATGCAATGAGAAAGTAAAGGCAGATTATCAGACCTGAGAATTAAAAAAGAGCTGCTTAGGGTGAAGGCCAGATGCAGTGAGAATGTAAAGAGATCTAAAAAACTTTCTTTGGAAACAAAATCAGAAATTCAGGTGAGGAAATCAAAGATGTGACACAAAACATCATACACTAGCCTAATCTTGGAAACACCAGGAAAACAGAACATCCACCTTCAGACCACAAAAGGTGTCTTAGAGTGCCTAATGCACTGAGAAGGTAATTCAGAGCAGAGAACAACCACCTCTCTGTATCTTTTCCCTCTATCTACCTACAGGCCAGTTAGAAGAGCCAGCCCTGGGAAGCAGCCTATGTGTGGGATCATATTCCACAAAGGTACAAAATCCAGATATCCCAAGTTTTGCCAGCACCTAGGCTGAAGAGCAGAAGCAGCTCTCCAGAAAGGATGGGATTGTTCAGAGGAGAACTTCAGGATCACTCATCCAAAACAATACCCCTTGTGCATCTCTTCACTGCAGGACAAGGAAGAAATTCAGGCAGACCTTGTGCCCAGCATTTTATACAAATTGTCAAATGTAAATAAGGAGCTACTTGACTTTCCAGAGAGGATGCCTATGTGTCTAAATGCCTGTCATCTTTTTCAACCTTTGGGAACTTGTCCGGCACTACAAAGGGGTTTTGTAAAAGAGAATAGACTGGAAGTTGAATTGTGCAAGCCACAAACTGTCTCACTTCATAAACAAGAACTGCCTCTTCCTATGTTTATAAACAGGCCCCAAATATCAGACACCTAGTAGATTCCAGCTGAAGTATTTCTGGCCAAGTAGGAATTTACCTAGTTCACATAAACATAAATGAAAATATGTGACTGAACATACCAGGCCATTGGAAAATTTTGCCCTGATTCTTACCTGGTTTCAGGCTGTACATTCTTGATTATGGTTGGAGAAAATACAGTGAACAAACTTTTCTAACTTGGAGTCCTTAACCTGATATAGAGCTATGAAGATCTCATACATATTTCTTCAACTGTGATGTATTTATTTTCCTCTCCCTCCCTGCCACTCCTCCCTCCCTCTAGCATTTTTAAATAATTCTATTTTCTTCATAGCCTGGGCTAGCTGGGAGACTTTTAAAACAATAAGAAAGAGGTATCTCTATTGCCTTGAGTGAATTATATTTTTCCTTAAATGGAAGTGGATTTGTTAGTGGGATTTGAGATCAATACTGTATTTATTTATTCTGTTCTGTCTTTGGTTGTGTGTAATATTATGGTCCTTGGCACTTACACTTAGACAATTTGTTAAGAAGGTTGTTGAAGATGTTACAGTGGGATTTATTATGCACTTCTTCAGATTTATTTCCTGTTAGATAATTTGGTGGATGTTTCATGTACTGCATGCAGGATAATAATATAAAAGGACACCACGCCTGTAAAATTGCACAGTCTTTATTAGTAGAATAATTTACAGAGACATTGCAGTCACAGTTGGCAATCTCACCTTGCATATCCTCACTGACTTCCCAACAGCTTTTCAGAACTGTCCTCCCAGCTTTTCCTCCACATTTCATGCATTGACCACTCACCCCTTCCTCCTCTATGTACTGTTCATTGGTTTCCTGGTGACAAGAGAAAGCACTGCTTATAGCAGAGTCTGAGGTTGTGAGTGATATGGACTAGTAACAAATAGAAAATGTGAAACAGTGGCAGTAATTAAAGGTAAAGGGTCAGATGGAGCCACTTATGGCTCTTGCTCACCCTGGCATGAATTGAAAAATGCACAGAAACAGCACAAACTTATAGAAAAAAACAGATGAAGGAACAATGCTTCTTTTAGTTGGACCTACTCCTTCCCCTACTCCCTCTGGCCCCTCTCCCCTCCTCCTTTCTGAGGGCGTGTGGCAGCTGGAGCTGAAAGCAGCACAGCTGTGTGTGCCAACTGTCAGCTGGCAGAGTGACGGGAAAAAGGTAAAAGGGTTATACCCAGTCAGTGGAAAGTCACCTTGCTCTGCTTACATGGGAACTTTAGGAGGTCTTGAAGGTCCACTGTCTCTTCCTTGTCACCTCAACACCAATTGTGATCAATTATCAGCAATGCTAACAGCAGGGGCCCCAACAGGATCAGCCCCACAGCTGAGAGCAAGTCTGACACATGCTAGAAGTACATTCAGGGCAAAAAGAGGGAATAAGATACTGAATGCAGTTCTCCAGAACCCAGGTGGAAATAGCAATACAGTCAGTCCTTTGGTTTTCCTCTGCTTGACAAAGGAAGAGTAAGGGTATAGGTGAGAGGCTCCCCATACAGGCCTCTGGCAGTATATTTTTTTTTGCAACCTCTGAATGACCACAAAGGGCATAAAGTAGAGGGATCCCAACTCTGTAAACAACTGCACTGCAGGGGATTTCTCCCAGAACCCTGCTCTGAGTCTTTCCTGAGTCCCTGGGACTTTCTTCCATTCATTTGGCAGCACAAAGGAGAGCAAAAGTGTCCAAATGATTTAGAATTGTCCTCCACTCTGTGTTTTCTACTAAGCATATTGCTGGAGGTTTTTGAGCAAGCCCTAATTGGCTTCAAAATTCATCCCATTTCTTCTCTTGTAGGACTTCAGTGCAGCAGAGTCTTCAGGCAGATTTGAATGATCAAGCACCATGGAACAGCACTCAGGAAAGGCTTCTCAGCAGGCCCCAGGCTGGCAGACAGATCTTCTACCAGCATCAAACTCCTTGGAGACCAGTGAGTTTTATACTTCAGTGATGCCCTGATAGTAGGCTGTTAAATAACTGTGATGTAATGGACTAATTGTAAAATTGAAAACCAAATCTGACCCTTCTGGATATAAACATGGCCTGAGTTTTTCAGTGATGTCTAGTTTTTCTCACAGACCATGAAGAACATGCTTTAACTGAGGGAAGAGTGTGAATGGAGAAGGGGCATGTGCCTGATGCAGCCTCTAAATTACCACTGAGGGAATTTGGTGCATCCAAGGAACATGCTGGTGCTTGGAAGGTCCCACTGGTGTGCCCAGATACCACACCTCTTCCACGTCCTTCTTTATGAACAAATGGCAAGCTGCCCTCAACAAAAGGGTCTGGAGTCATCTGAAAAGCTGACTAGCAGAGATCCTGAGAACCCACAGCTGCAGAGGGCAGGCCATGTGAGGGAAACTAGGCTGTTCAAGCAGTAAGAGGAGACAGCAGAGTCCACAGGGAAAACCTGCAGTGAATGTGAAGGAGAAGCTGATGCTGATCCCTTAGGTCAGTCCTATTGCTAGGCTATTTGCCTCCATGGGTACAACCTGCCTAAACCTGGCATACTACAGAGCATCAGGAAAAACACCCTGTCTTATAGATTCATGTCTCTCTTCTCCTCATAACCATCTGATCACTGCAGCATGCAAGCCCTGTTGCTATAGGGTTACATCTTGTTTTGCCCTGCACACCCCAACTTCTCCTCAAGTCTTACTGAGCTCCCAGTGTTTCTTTATTACAGCAAGCATCATACTGGCCAGTGCAGACCTACTGCTGCTCCCCACAGGAACAGTGTTTGGCATGATCTGCCTCTGCACTGCTTTCATCAGAGTGCAAATTGCTTTCCACTTCCACTCACTAATTCTTCACTTTCTCCCCTTCTCCACAGTGTGACTATTTTCTTTTCCCTGGCACACAAAGGGAGAGATAGACACACAACAAATAAAGCAAAAGCTAATTGCAAGGAATGTTAAACACAATAGATGTGCTGGGAATCTAGATATCAATACCGACGAGCATCCATATGTGCACTGCATGGCTGAGCACCTCTGATAACAGGCTGGAACGGGAATACATTGGACAGACAATAATGGACTACTAGTTACAACCCCTAAACTAACTAAATAAAGGAGACAGGCTTCTGGGTCTGTTCATTATTCTTATAATCCTAAGTTAACAAAAGCTCAGGGCTATGGTGGGGATAAGACACTCTCCCAATGCCCCCTCCTACCTCCCATTTACAGTTTTGGATTAGTGTACTGAGCTGCCTAGGGTGGTTTGGCCAGGACCCAGGCTCCAAAGTCACTCATCCCTGACAACTGCTGCAGTCTGAATGGCAGCAGCTGGGAAATCTTGGAGCTAGGCTGGCAGCCTGCCTGGAGAGCAGAGGCAGCTTCTGTGTCTATACTCTTCTCCTGTAAGTATTGCTTTCTGTCCTTCACCAGTGCCTTGTGTCCACAGCAGGGAAGTAAGAAGGACTGAGGGAAAAGAATAAATAACACAAAGGACACTGGGAAGTCCTCACTGAGAGTGGTAAGATATCTGCACACATGTAGCTCCAGCTCTACAGTAGAGTCCATCAGTGCATGGACACAGAAAGACACAGACTGAACCGTCCCTCAGTGTTCTCTCAAGAAGAACCTGGGAAAACAAGAATGAAAAAAGACTCTTACAGGAAGAGCACAGTCTGTGCAAGTGTGTGTCTGTGCTGTAGCTGTAGATAAATGTAAAGTGGCAGCTACTCCTAAAGACAATCCAGTTTTTACTTTAAGATGTTGTAGGAAGAGCTACATCACTCAAAGGTATTGCCTCTTAAAACCCTTCACTCTTCTACAAAGTTGGCAAAGGATTTTTTATTGTATTCTTACTGTACACACAGCAACAGAGTTTTCAGGGAAAATAGGGAGGAAATGGCAACCAGATGAAAAGTGGATTTTTATCAGATTGCTTCCTTGAAGGATTCCTTATCTGGCCATAAAGATACATGGAATCTCCCAGCACCTCCCCAGGAAGAAGGCAACTCAGCCTGCCTGGGGCTGACAGACCCAGTTCAGGCATTGCTCCTAGCCAGAACTCCCAAGTCATTCAGAATGGTCACAGCCACTTTGATTTGCAGCTCTTCACCATGTTGATTAAGACAGATATTTTTGTGAGCTCAGACAGCCCATTTTGTGTCTTTACAGTGGTTTGAAATATCATTTAATGAGAGAAGAGATGGGTCTCCTCAAGGGGCTTCTGAGATCTTTTTAAAAGTTCCAGCTTGACAAACATTGAAAAGGAATTATTATCTGGTTTGGTGACTTCCTTTTAATTGTCTTGTTCTGTTACTCTTGATGTGGTCTATCTGTTAATTGGTGTACCAGTAATGATGAAGGTTTCTGTCATGCTGAGTCCAGACAAGCCAGACAGGAAAATAATGCCCATCTTTTTAGATCTATACACGGTGCCCTTTGCATTAAAACAGACAGCAAGCACTTTGATTGTGCTTGTAAGATAAATGTTGGGGAAAACAGATGGATGATACAGAAGCTGAATATAATGAGGCAGGCTGATCTCATCTTCCACTACTCTAGTTTTATTGGTAAATGTAGGTGATGTCTATCTCCAACACCTTAAGCACCTAGCATTTTCATAGATCATGTTAGGAGCTTAAATTAAATCAGAGCAGTAATATAAATATACCTCTGTGATGGTAAGGTCACCATGACCATCCTGGAAAAGTTCCTTTTTATAATCTGACAGCCTATTGACTATTTGGGAAGCAGAACTTGTTAACAGTGAAACAGCTTGTTCTTATTACACAGCTTACATATTTCTTCTTATAGGTCCATTACTGACATATTCTTCAACAAAAAATATCACAAATTTCATTTACCTTTGCAGCAAAACTATTGTGAAATGCAGATATCTTATTCTACACAAGGGCTAAACTGGGGTGGAAGCAGGTTCCAGTCTCTCCTGTAGACCCTGTTTTATCCTTCTCTGTTCAAGTGGTGGCACCTGCTAGGCTGCCACAGTACTGGGGCTCCCTAAAATAGGTTTTCCCCTGGGAGAAGGGACTATGGTCTCCTTCTGCCTGCAGATGGGCCACCATACTTTACAATCTCCAAGACATGGTGAAGACAACAATCATTCTAGAGGACAGATAGGTCAAACACAAGACAAAATAGGTCTATAGGGCCCTGAGATACAAGGCAGATTGAGTAATTTATCTGTATGCATCACATGGGAACCCACACTGTACGTGGTACAGCATAACATTTGAGGGAAGTTCCTTCCTTGTCTTCCCTCCATTAGTGTCTCTACGCATTTCCAAGCAAGGTTTTGCTGTGAGTAGAAATATTCCAATGATCTTTGGTTATCACAGTTTTTCATTAAATAACTTAATCAGGAAATCCAAGATGTCCAGCCAATGCACTTTTTCCCTTTCTCTGCAGAGGTTATAATGCACACATAGTAATGTTAACTCTCCAGGCCTTGTTTTCTCCTCTCCTGCCACATGGCATAGCTTTTACTTGTCATGCCAAGATCTGATATCTCCATGGCATTCTCCAAGTAGTCCTTTGCTCCCAAGGTAACTGGGGCTTCAGCTGGACCTAGTCGTGGCTATTGGGATGTGCATTGACCATCCCTCTAGGGGACTACAGTCACTCTTTCTGGCTTATTTCACAAGGGAACACATTCCCCATTTCTTCCTCTTTACATGCAAGTTGGCAGCACTTAAGACAAGCAGAAAAGACAGATTTTATCCAGCTTTGAACTCCTAGCTCCCTTTACTATTTGCAGTCACATCACTCCTGGCCATAATGTCAAGGACAACACCCTGTGGAAACAGTGGACAGTAAATGCTTCTGAAAACAGGGCTACTCGTATTTTAGACACAAGTTTCACCTTCAAGTAATAACACTTAAGGATCACACAAGGGAGCAGCAAGACCTCATCAGCACTTGGAAGAACCCAAGATGGAAAGGGCAGCCATATGCTTATCCAGGAACAAGGAGAGTGAGGAAGAGAGGAAGGCAATTCAGAAATTTCCTTTGCTAATATAATGCCAAAACAAAAAATAATCTCTGCGAGCGTACTGTACTGGGGCCTTCTATCTGACAAGCCTAATGAAATATGAGAAGCTTGGAAGCAGGATGGCAAGCTTTATCGGAGAGGAAATGAGTGGTGTGTATATCTGGCTGTCACCAGGAGAGGAAGAAGGTGCCAAGCCCATATCTGCTCCCGGCACAAGGAGTTGATGAGCTGCCCTGAATGACAATAGTTCTCATCAAAGGAGGATTCAAAGTGCCTGGGAAGTGATAAAAAAGCATCCAAGCATTTCATTATCCTAAGTGCATCCCCTCATTATTTTTTTCTTTTAAAAACATCTTTTGACCAATTTTAATGCAGATGAGAAGTTGCCAGATTGACAGCCCTGGAGACTAAAGACCTTCCTCATTATCTGTAACGTAGACAAGGGCAATAAAGCATCCCTCAAGCTCTCTCTGCTCTGGCAATGTGTGTTCTGGCTAGCAGGATATGGAATGAAAGGAAGGGAGCTCTTAACACATGCTCAGTTCTTCATCCCTGCATGGGGCTAGCTGCTAGCCAGCTCAGATTGTATCCTGTAAGGAATCTGTGGAGGACATTATTTTAATTTTATAATACAATAAGTCATCCACCAGCTTGCACTATGGGGTGGTCTGTATTTGACAAGCACGGTGCCAAGAGAATAAGCACTGCATAAGCCAACATCTCAAAATGAGCTGGATTCTTATCATCAGACTATGAGCATTTTTGGGGAAAACCAGGTCCCTGCTCTGCCCAGGGGTACTGTATTGCCAAGCAGATGGTGGGTGACTTCTTGACTCTGAACAGAGTACGACCCTCTAGGGAGGAGTGGCTGTATGCAAAGCTGAGATTTTTCCCCTTGTGGGAACAGATATTTTCCCTTTGCCTTACCTTCCTCTAGCCTCTGCTGAGTTTTGAACCTGTGTAGAAATGAGAGACAGTTTGCCCATTTTCTTTCAGCAGGGGAATCCAGAAAGAACTGAGAAATGGTGCTTGGTACCAGGACAACTTCACATCAGCCCTGGGCAGAGAATTCACACCATTGTACAAAGCAGCAGCTCCCAGCTCCTGATGAGTTAGGAACCATATTCCCCATGTAACCATGCTTTTGTCTCCAATAAAGTGCTGAAAAGGACAGACTTTCTTTCTTTCTTTCTTTCTTTCTCTCTCTTTCTTTCTCTCTTTCTCTTTCTCTCTCTCTCTTTCTCTTTCTCTCTTTCTCTTTTTCACTTTTTCTTTCTTTTTCTTTCTTTTTCTCTCTCTTTATTTCCTTCATTCTTTCTTTCTTTGTTTCTTTCTCTCTCTCTCTTTCTCTCTTTTTCTCTCCCTCTCTCTTTCTCTCTTCCTTTCTACAATTCAAAAACCTTCATATTCAAGTTGGAATAATCAGGGACCTGACTTCAATGGGTCTTTCCCTGCTAAAAAATTANTAGACTCACTAAGTCACCACTTTCTGTGGCAGTAACGGTTGTTATTATTTTATCTGTTTCCATAGACATTATTAATGCTATTATAATAGTATTAAAGTAATACTATAAAAGGGCATAGTAGTATTATAGTAATAATTAATATTATAGTAGAAGTAGCTGCTGAGGTCTTAGCCAGCTCCGTTCTTCATAGTTGGCTGTATCTGCACCTGTATATTCAAAGGCAATCCCTAGCTCAAAAGCTACTTTAAAAGTAATAAAGGATGGTTGGAGAAGACTTAAAGTACTGTCTACTCTCTCACCACATGGAGAGTTGGAAAAAACCTTTACTATGAGTGCAAGAAGGAGAGTGATGTAAATCAGGTAAGAAGATGCTCTTCATGTCACCTCCCCTCTAAGTGCTGTAGAAACACCTGGTCTTCTTGTGTTAACTTCAACATTATTTGGAGGCCCTGCTCTTCATTTACAGGCTTTGATCTCAATGGAATAGCACAATCCCTTCTTCCCCCTGGCAGGAGTTTCATCTTGCCTGCTCTGAGCCTCTTATTACAAGTCCCAGGAGATATGATGCATTTTTAATGCTTGCCTCCAAGAATGTTGAGCAAAGGATTAGCCAGGAATTTTCCCTGTGAATAGTTTTTCAACAGAAAGTACAATTTCCACCAAACTGGTTGATTTTCCTGGTCATCATTATTTTTGTTGTCATATATGACAGGTTTATGAATAAAATAATGTTTCCCCAGACCAGGAGATACCTCAGAGTTTCTACGAAATGTTTTGTCTGCTGTAATTCAGAGCTAAAGTACCTTCTGTCTATCATCCCAGTTACCTCTTTGCTTTCTCTCCTTTGCTGGCTTATCCAGGTGGCAGCTGTGGTGTATTTAATGCTGTTCTCCTGAAGGCCCAGGTGCAGACAGAGAGCTGAGCAGTTGCAGCTTTCTTCATGCTAAATGTACAAGGCAGGCTCCTCTGCAGTAGCACAATGTTAGAAGCAAGTGTTGCTGCAGAACATCATTTTGGTGTGCTTTTTCTCAAACTCTTCCATCTCAAGCACATGAACTATTACTTTGAAATGTTGCAGGTTAGTTTAAGATCTAATATTCTGGAGTATGCAGATCTGCTATGGGTCATACAGTCTTACATACATAATGTATTGCTGGGGAAGCTGTTTTAACATTAGGATCCATGACTAGGAAGTTCCAAGCCCTGCAACAGGGTTTCCAGATATGGGAGGGAATAGGATTGACTCCATCCTCCTTGCCTCTGGCCTGGAGCTCCAAAGGAAGCTCAGGTGCCAAAGGCTGTGAGGTGCTGTCAGGGCAGTAGCCAGGGAGCACTGAGATGCACAGCTCCCCCCCGCCCCATCACACTTTCAGACTTTGCACTAATGTAAAAACTGCATCTTCAACAGATTGGGGGCAGGGCAGATTCTTGTTTTTATTTGACTAGTTAAGTAGTTTTGGACTCTGTTTGGAACCTGTGAGTGATATGAGAAAGGGAGCGTAGTCAGGGTTTAAAAGACTGTGGCAGGAACCAAGGAACCTGTCTGAAATCTGAAGTTTAGCTTTGCCACTGATTCTCTGTAATTTCTGCTTATCACATTTTTCTTTATGCCATCAAAGCTATCTATGATTCCTTCCATATGCAGAAAAATTGTAATTATTCTCTTTGGGAGAAAACACAGATGGGATCTCAACATTTTTTTCATAGTGTTGGTACTCCTTTTTCTCAGTAAACCAGATTTCTCTTCCTTTTAATCTGCTTTAAATCTAGCTTTTAAGCACTATATATTAGAGCAAGTTGTCTATGTAGCATCCAGAATCTACATAATTGCTTTTATGTTCAGCACAAACCACTTAAAAAGTGACATTCTGAAGGAAAATTTCTCTGACAAATTCTCCTTACACCATTCAGAACTTGTAAAAGGAGCTGATTTCAAGGTGGGAAATGCTTCTACAAAAAAAAAAAAAAAAAAGGGGGGGGTTTTAGGGTGATATTTGGTTTTATTTTTCCTATTCCCTAGCCAAAAATTATTACCAAGTTTGAAAACTTCTGCACAATGTGTTTTGTGCCTGTACACGGGACACATTTGATGGGGGACAGAGGGTATTTTACTTTTGATTATCCTGTACTTTTATACAAATCAAGTCTCCCAGTTACCCTTTTTCACAAATACATGTCTCCTCATTAGTTTTTCAGCCCACATATGCATTGTACACCATGCTATATACAGCTGTATTTGATAAGATTGCAAGATGCTATTTTCTGATGTGGAGGTAGCTTATCTCCCTTGCTAGTTGTCATGGCATTTTTAAAAGTTCTAACAAAACATTTGGCTTCCCTGTAAGATCTCAGAGGGCTGGGACAAAATAAAACAGGTAACATTTCATTAACCTGCTGAAATGTTACAGAATTCTGTAGGTGCACTGTCACGTTACCAGATATTAATTCTTTACATAAAGGAAAAATGGAGTAAAAGGTCTTCATGGGACCACTTTTATTAACCTGTGATTAATATGTAACCTGTAGTTATTCTGACCAGGGTCCTGTGTCCCACCTGGAGCCTCTGGGTCTGAGGGCTGTATCCTGAGAGGCAGAGTAAACCTTGCATTGCACCAACAGATAAAGTTTAGCTAGGGAATGGTTATTTAATTGTCATCCCAGAGTGAGCCTCCCAGGAAGCTCTGAAAACTGTAGTCCTAGTTAGCATCTCATTACCCAGCATCTTGCTTCTATCCATTTTGCCTTGCCATGGCCTTAACACAAGCCCTGACAGGAGGCACTTTGGGAGGGCTATTTAAAGCTTGCTGGGGATTTACATCCAGGCACTAAGCCAGATCCTCAGGTGGTTTGCCATGGTTTGCCTCAGCACTGGCAGAAGCAGACTTGTTCACACACCAAAGACACTGGTCCTGTGAATATTGTAGGGAAATCCAGATGTGATTTCTGCCTGTCCTTTGAACTTCTGTGGCTTTGTTGCATCTTTTTTTGTCTCTTCTGGGCACACCTTGCCCTTTCTGAGTCATGTCTTTCAGAAGCCTCCTTCATTCTCATTTATTGACTCCATTTGCTTGTAGTCATAATTTTCCTTTCTAAACCTCTTCTATAAGCAGCTTGTGCAAAGGCAGTATCCAAGCTGCTTTCTTTGCTATCTGCCGAATTACAGGGGCTCAGTCTTTTGGGATTTAGGGCATTTTTTGTGTTTGTAGTGGCAGATGCCAAGTGAGCCCTTTCATTTACTGCAACAAAAACATTGTTTTAAATTTCTCCTCTGAACTGGCCTCACATTTTCAACTCATTGCTTGCTTCAAGACATCCTGTGCTTGATAACTCTGTTTGTAGCCTTTCTCAGTCCAAGGTCTGCTTTTGCAAGCTGTTCCTTTTGTGGATTATGTATAAATAGGACCCCGACACAAATCTTCTGGGTCAGCTACTGAAGTATATCCCTGAGATATATTTTTTCCCCCTCTCTCCCAATTAAATGGAAACATTTCTGGTTCATTTATCAGCTGTTGTGAATCAACATCATTGAAGTTAGCAGGGCTGTACTGATTTATGTTCACTGGGAATTTGGCACATGCACCAAGCCTGCTAGCTTCTCCATCAAATGCTCTTTGGCTGTAACTCATTGTAGCTGTGCCTTTCTTAATGGTAGAGTTTTTGCAGCTATTATTGCTCTAACAACAGAACAGAATCTTTTTTTCCTCTGCTTTCTTCCTAGGGTCATGGTTTAGTTCAGTACAAAATATCACTGTCAAAATATCACACTTCAGTCTGACAGCTTTTTATGTCAAATTTGCAATTGTATAACTCATCTTACATGTTGCAAGGTTATGGAAAATAAGGTGTCCAAGGCCAGAGTCTCCTAGACTCATCCTCTTTGCCGTGTCCCTCTGGTGCGTTACCAGGTTTTTTGTTTGTCACAAGAAAACATTCTTCTTCCTGTATGCATGCAGTTTGTACTGGCTGAGACTGAGACTGTCTGATCTCAGCACTGGGTGCACTTGTGAATCAGAAAGATTTAGGGCTGCAGTCTGTAGTTTATACCGCCTTCAAAACATGAGATGTCTTTCTAGCTCCTTGCTTCAGGGACACTTTGGCCAAGTCCCATCTCTCTACTGGGGTATATGCATGGTTCTCTTCAGGATGTGTATATGGTCTGAAAAAGTGAAAATTTGAACAAGACCAACAAGCAGGAAAGTTCTGGATGGGATAGGACCAGTCTTTAATAGAATTGTCTTATTGGCAGTACAGTTGGCCTGTCTTTGCCTACCATATACAGACAAAATCCTGCTGTTCTGACTCGCACCTGTGATGCTATTGCTTTATGACAGTATAATTCCAATCTGATTCCTTTTTCACCTGCTTTTCTGACATTACTTTTAGAAAATGCTACAATTCTCTTTCCCCATACCTCTTCAGCCTAATCTTTACGTATTATCTCTTTCCACACGTACTGTCATTTTTCCTTGTGAGAAACAGCAACTAAAATAGTTCCGTACTTCTTCTTTGCTATTTAGTAGACACTCAGCCAGGCTGTTTCCTTGGGGTATTTCTTTCTTAGGAGACAGAGAGCACTCATTTATTGACTTACTCATCCAAGCTGTTCAAAGGTTTCTTTTCTTCACCCACCCCTCTCTCCAGTCTGAGTTTTAGCTGAGTTCGTAGCAAGGCAATGTCTCTGACTCTCCAAGGATTTCTGTTAAGTTTTTCATAAGAACCTCACTTTCTACCCCTTGCTTGCTGGACTGTTCATTATCATCTGACTGAATGAAAAGACACTGAGAGATAACCTCTGTTATGAATTTCCTACGGCTGACCCCTGTATTTTTCAGACCACTCTAACACACATGCATCTTCTCAGACCATATTCCAGCCCCTGGGATGCATAACTGCTACACACATCAACCAAAAATACCGTCCCTGACCTAAAAAGCTTCCAAAATCAATGCAAGACAAGTAAGAGAAATGAAAGGGAAGAATAGAGAGAAGCAGACCAGACCCAAAATTGCTACAGGCAGCAGCAAGACTCAGAAAACCTCTCTGGGTGTGAAATTTTGTCTAGGTTTCAGAGCCAAGGGAAGCATGCAGGAGAGCTATGATGGAGAGACAAAAAAGAAAAAATAATAGCTGTGGAGGGTTATCACTTCTTACACATATGGGGGGCAGAGGGCAAAACCCTGCAAGTGTTCAGTGGACTACTTAAAAGACAGGCGCTGAGAGCTGATGCTTTGTGCCAGTTGGATTTATGGGAATTTTTATGTTGTACTTCTTCTGCACATGGTAACTTCCACTAGCAGGAGGCTGATGGTCACTTTTCCCCACCACTTTTGCCAGTTGCATGCCTTTTGCTTTGATCCAGAAAGCAGGTGAAAATGTCATTTCAGATTAAAGGTCTGGAATGATATTTTTCTACCTGCTGTATGTTCTTAGCTATCGTATTTACTTTGTTTGAACTGCTAAGATTGCACAGTGAGAAACCACAGAGAGTGTTGCTATTGCCTGAGTTGTGGTACAGTAGTGCTCTCTAACAGACAAGGTCTGTTGCCAGAGCAGGCTAGTTAGCTCTGCTTAGAGATTTGTTTGGGCATCTGTTGCTAATTTTACAGGGCCACAGTGATCCTTCATTCCTGGTCCATGTGCAAACTAATGATCTGTATTGCAGTGTGTCTTTTAATTAACTTCAGAGGGGCTGCTCGCTGAGATGCAGATTATGAACTAAACTACTGACAGAGAACTGAGGAGGTGCATGCTCACCTCCAGTGGCAGGATACATTGAGCACTGTGCCCCTGGGTCTGAGAAATCAGGAAAGATTTTCAGTTTACTTATCTCTTGCACAGACAATCTTGCAAACCAGGTAAAGCTTGCCAACAACTACTCTACCACACTCTTATCAAAAGTTCCAGAAGCTGAGCAGGTACTAGATGGAAGAATTACTTTGGGTTTTCTTGTGTAGCATCTTACGTGTGCACTGCTGGCTATCCATAGGGACAGCATAAAAGGCTACATGGACTGAGTTCTACCGCTCTAAGCCTTCCCAAAATGACCTCTTTTTTCTTAGGCAATTAAACTGTTGAGCATTTGGAGAGAATTAAAAATGACATCCAGCCATCTTACTTAGGAAGGATATGCTGGTTTGTGTGTACAGGCATGCTGTGACTGAGGAACTTGTGCAGACCAGCAGGCAGGAGGTGGCTGGGCAGTCCGCCTGCTGCTAAAATTACAGGCACATCTACCTGTAAGGGTCTCCCCAAGCAAAGCAAAACACCTGAAGCAAATCAGTCCAGAAACTTATCAGACTTATGATGCCAGGTCAGCCTGAACCTCTTGCACTCAGTGATGACCCAGGGCAGGCTTGGAAGAGCATGTGCATGTGTGGTGGTGTAGCTCCTCTGAAGGCTGCTCAAGCTCTTCACTGCGGCTCAGTTTTTCTGGGATGAAAGAGGCGGCTTTGGGGACACAGCCAGGCCGTTCTGACCCTGCTGGTGCCCAAGGCAGCTTAGGCTGCCAACTCAAATGAGACCACGTCCCACCAGGCCCCCTCCTACTCACCAAATACCTCTGACAGAGGGGCTGCTAACTCATCCCCATGCCCCTCCAGGAGGGAGCACAGCCTTCCATCACAGCCACGCATTTCCTTGTGACCATGCATGGCTGAGGTCAGTGGAACAGGTACAGGCCAGGATGAGCTAGCAGGCCCCCAGAAGCAATTCAGCTATAGAATATATGCCATTCAACTCGTAAGAAGCAGGTGGGTGATTTACTGACTTGACATAGGGAGGATCCAGGAGCCACCACTGTTGTCCTGCTCCAAGCACCATGCTGATGGGAGCAGAAATATGCAGAAAGCATTTTGTTTGCTAAACCACCACTCTCACCCAAGGACTTTACTTCTCCATCTGAGCTGATGGAGATTCCAGGATGGGCTCTGTGTGTGGGCTTCAGATTATTTAACCACCAGAGTGTGAAGTGTGAGAAGGTCTTTGGTTACCTAAGTACAGCCAAGTTGGTGGCAAGATAGTGGCACTTCCAAAGAGGGGCTTGCCCAGGCTGGGACAAGTGGGATGAGATGTTCTCTGAACATTTCTGTCCACTGATTGTTGGGAGAGTTCCCAGCATAGACTAAGCCCCTCACCGAAGCTACAAAAGATGAAACCCGAGCTCAGAACCAGTGGTTCCCACAAAGAAGGGGCAAAATATTTGTTCCTCAGTGTATTTTTAATCTCCAAAGTTTCATACTTTATTTGCCAGAAGGAGATGTGAATCTAATCTTTGTAGAAAAAGCAGGGATTCTTGCTAAACAGTAGGTCTGTCATCACTCTTTGGTCTTCCACCAGTCTCCCAGTGAACTGGACACTGTCTGCTCCATGGCTCTTCTCTGCAACATGCCACTTGTCATCAGATGTAGTTATTGCTCCTCAGTTTTAACTAAGAGAAATTGAATCAGAAGGCAGACCTGAGTAAGGCAACGAAGATGAGAGAAAGGTAAGGAAGGGAGAAAAGAAAAAATAGAAAAAGAATATAAAAGAAGTGACAGAGGGAAGAATGCAGTGCAACATTACTTCAGGGATGTTCTGGAGAAAGTATCAGCTCCTGCATTTTTGGTAAAGTCTTCTCACTGGTGAAACAACAAGGCCAGGAGAAAGGAGGGCCTTCAGAAAGACAAGGGTGTGTTTTTCAAATGTATCCCAGAACACAAATAGCCCAGGGCTCCTGGTTAAACCTGAAGTGAGCAATCCCAGGCTCCTGTTCCTGCAATGCTTCTTCATTATCAAGACACTGCATTTAGGTCTCTCCTGACAGGTGGGAGAACAAGAAATTGGCAAGAAAGTTACAGTGAAGTCAGGGATGACAAAACTTTCCCTCTTGCACAAGGTGAACTTGAATTCAGCCTTTGGGGATATTCAAGAAAATTGTTGCATTTTTAAAAACTGTTTGTGCAGTCCTAATGAAGAAGATACTGCTGTGGGTAATGCCACAGTTTTAAAATATGCTCACAAAACAGCACACGTGTCTGTTGCTTTTCTTGGGAAACAAATTGTAGTAGTAGTTCTTACACTTACCTCCCCAGAGCATGAGGGCTAGAGCAGGACTTAAAAACATACAAGTTACTGCCTACTGTAACTCTCGCTCTTTTTTCATCAGGAAAGGAACTGTTTATTTATAAAGGGCAAAATTCTTCTAGGCTTACACAGAACTAGGTTTTATCCATGCATCTTTGAGCTTCCATATGTTATACAGAAGATTTAGTCCTGTCAGCTGAATACTACTCAGATTCCTAGGGAAAATAAATCCTTCCTTTAACCCTCTGCCAGATTACTACTATGAGTCTCTTTGTTTGGTTGGGTTTTTTAAAATTTATGAGGTAAGATAGAATTTAAATAGTAGAAATCAAAATTACATTGGTCTACCATACCAAATTGGAAGATATGACTACATTGTTTGAGACTGTGAGAAAACCTGATGTTCCTTACGAATAAAGTGATGCCCAGGAGATGCTTTAAGACAGGTTTAAAACAGAGAAAAGAACGGTTTTTTGAAGTGTGTGGTACAGCTCTGGAACTCGTTTCCATGTCTCCAACACTTGTGGAGATTAAAGGTGTAAAAGGACTGGAAAAAGGAGACTCAAATGCACAGAAGGTTGATACCCCAAACAGCTATTAAACTTAATGTTCCACATGCTCTGCATCTGCAGCACAACTGATGAAGAGGAAAGGAAGGTCTGTCCTCAAGGCTAAAGAATTTATGCTTGCCCTTTTTTGTCTTTTGTTTTGTTTTGGGTGGGTTGGTTTTTTTTATTGTTGTTGTTGGGTTTTTTTAATATTCAAATTATTGATTTCTGCCAGGGACAGAATGTGGGTCTCAATGGTCCTTTGGTCTGTTTGGACAGATATTCTGGTGGTTTTTTAATTTTGCCTATGCCAGCAGAACAATACTCCTGTGAGCACAACGAATGTTATTTAAGGACGTGATAGGACTACACAAAAACAGTTATAGAAGCAGATGTAATATGGGCAGACCCTTAAAGACTGCACTATATTCACAGGAAAAAGCCTTTTATCCCTGATGCTATATTGACAAAAATAATGAGTTAGTTCTTTATGCAGTTTCAGGTAACGAGCATCATTGTGAGACTTATGACAGTAGCTGCAAATTATAATTATAAGTGTAAACAAATCAAATCCAAGATAAAGGCTCCAGCTGATTTTTTAACTCCTGGGAGCAAAGAAGGAAAAATTTATGAATGAGAGGTACATGTGGTTCTTCACACTTAGAAAACATGCATTAAATTTTCAAAGAACTGAGATAAGATTAATCAAGGTGATTGGCTCTAACATGAATTGCTTGAATGCAAACTTCACTAGCAAGTGGAAATTTAAAGTATTTTGTTGTATTTTCTGAATGAATATAGGGCTTGCTGTTCAAAACCAGCATGTATCCTATAAGATATTCAGGAATTGCTTTTTCCCACTCTTAAGTTGAATAGGATGACTTGAATTTCAGCTGTGGATGAATGAAAAGAGAACTTAGATTTATGTATATATCAGTTTTGTGGATAGTTAACCCACTCAAGGTTAAGCTCATGAACAGACACTTGGGAGTGCTTGCCTTTCCAATCAATGGAGTTTAGTCACTGACACAAATACCTAGGGGAGCTCTGGATTTACTGCTTGAGCCAGGGTGACCCACCATGGCCTTCACCTTACAGACTAATGAGGCAGGGACAAGATTATTTGTTTTTCAGGCTCTGTGGTTTGCTTGAGACAGGGCATTCCTAAGCAGATATTTCCACATTGGAATATTTCCAATATCATTAAAATTAATGCTCCTGGATATACCATGAAAAAGCAGAGGAAACATGAGGTTTGCAGAATAAAGGTCTCATGTCCCTGAGCTTAAATGCTGTGAGGTGTAGGTCATAGGCTAGGTCAAAGGCTTTCTGCTGAAGCCCTGCCTAAGGGTGAGTTTCAGCCATTGCTACACAGGCATCATTAGTCTGTTGAAAATCTGCCAGAAATGTTTCTAGGTAGTTGCTGAGCCTTGATTGGGAGGGTAAAGGGAGAAGATATCCTTGCTGACCTTTTCCATTTCTTGTTTCTATCATTTTGTGAACAAAAATTGTTTATTTTGGCCTAGTAATTCAAGTAAAAAGCTATCTCTCTTGATTTTTTTGTAACATCCTGAGCAATTAAGATCATTTATTTTCTTTCTTCTTCTCCTTAGAATTAAATTAGTTTGATAAGAAAACCACAGACTGGTGGTACTAAATGTATAGATTTTAATGGAAGATTCCACAGGGAAAATATTCTGGTTTTATTGAATTTAGAGACAAGTACCTTTAAAATAAAAAAATGCTTTAAAACCTTGGCAGTTTGAAAGACAAAGGCAAACAAATCAATAAGAAGGCATAGCTACTATGTTGTTTTGGAGCACCTTTTCTCACAACAGACGATGTAAAAGCAAATATTGATTTACCCTCGTTGGATTTTGATGGCTACAAGGAGCTATCAAGGAACTATCAAAAGTTTGAAAGTCAAGTATAACATGAGTAGTAATTAGTTGCTGAGTTAGAGAACACATATCATCTGCAAAGCTATAACAGAAATAAAAAATGAAAATAAGCCAAACAGGGGAAAAGATGCATAGTCTGCTGTCCTCCGTTTGGTCTGAAACATTCTTGACAGTCTCATGGAATCTCACATGAGCAACACCTCCCTGAAAATCAGCATAGCTACAGAGCAGAGGTATTGACCTAGCATTGGACACACCTTTTGCCGTGCTAGGGACGGCATCTTTTATGGCAGTGCAAAACCAAAGTCCTGACTGCTTCTGTCACACCCATTGTACCTTTAAACAACCTGGCTCTTGTGTTTGAGCACATGTAGAAATATCCCAACTGGTAAATACTTAAAAAAGTAGCACTGGCTTGTGAACATGTTTCCCATTCCTTTACAAATACATCAGACACCAGAGTCTGGCCCCCAGCAGACTTTTGACTCCACAAGGGCAAAAAGCGCCAGACTCGGCTTCTCATTAGGAACATCACTCCAGTCACTTACTTTACATGGAAGGTTTACTGAGTAAGACAGTGATAGGTGGCAGATGGCTGCATAGAATCTGTGAGACCTGTCTTACACAGGGTTTCCCAGCCAAATTTCAGGATACTTCATCACTTTGTCTGCAGTCTCAGCTAAATTTCAGAGTCTGTTTCTCTGGCTTCCCTAAACAGTCATGCATCTCTTCTCAGCAGTGAGGAGTAACCAAAAATGGTTTTCAATACAGACCTGAGCAAAATTAATTAGTGACAAGCTTCCAGCTTCACAGTTAACATTGGCATTTCTGAGTAAAGAAATATATTTAACTACAAATCATTGGTGTAGGCTAAATCATAATCAGAAAGAAAAAAAGACAGTATGAAAACCCTGCACTAGAGTTGTATTTGTCTTTGCATTTGTATCTCAGGATTTGACATTCCAAGCTGTTACCAGCACTGCATAGCTGGCAAATTTTCTTGAAAGGTGAGGAAATCCAGCATTAGCATGATTCCAGCTGCTTGAGCTCTGAGGAAGACAGCTGATCACAAGATGGAGATAGACACACTGAATGTGAACTAGGGGTTAGAAATCAGTGTAGCCCCATTCAAACCAGTGATACTCCACCAGTGAAGACTCAGCCAAATATTGAGCCAGGTAGGACTTGTAAGAACAAAGTTGGATCCATCCTAGCTATCAAAATGTGTTCTGTTTCCATGCAGTCTGCAGTTTACTCCATAGACTGAACCCCTCACCACTTACACAAGTGGAGAATCACATCAAGCTTGTCTCAGTGGAGGCACTTCTGCATGGACTGCTAAAAGCAGAACAGATATATATGACTGGTTTGGTTTTGGTTTGTTTTTTGTTTCTTACAGCCAAAACAGCTGAATAAAGAGAATGAATTGTCTTTTTGCTGCAAAATAGAAACCTGACCAGAATTATGAACGCACACAAACATAAAGAGGGACTTGGATGAGGTGCTGCCTTCCGTTGTACAGTGGGAAAGGGAGAACTTAAGAGCCATCCCACAGACAAGGCTGGCTCTGGCATGTGCAATCCTATCTCACACTGCAACACTTCCCCTTGCCCTTCTGCTGCATTAGGAAAAGGAAACCAGTACAGCAGGCTCTGTCACAGCGGGCAGGCAGGTTTGGGTACTGCTCTGCAAGGGCAGGAGTTGACATTTGGCACTACTATTGCTCTGAGAGATCCATGGTAGATGAATGTTTTCTACCATAACCACATTCGTGGGGTAACTCACATCTTGACAATGAAGTGACTCACTTCCAACTCATGTCCTTTGTCAAAAGAACAGATCATAGAAAGCACCCAGACATTGGGTCTTCCCTTCCCTACAGCATGTACCTCCTAGGGATCTTGCTGCTGCCCTTCTAGGAAAGGTTGGCACAATTCCCTTGTCCCCACTTTTGTCAAGCCCTGCCACCACCTACACCATCATCTCCCACACTGACTCAGACAGTTTACAACTGTTTTGCTGTTCTGAAGTCCCCTCCCTGCCCCTGGGATTAGCATTGCACTGTTTGCCCTGTCAACCATTCCCTGCTCCCCATCATGCTCCTCTACGTGTCTGTAAAGTGCTACCACCACTTCCATCCTCTAAACTCTTCCTTCTTCCCCTCCCCTCTTTGGCTCAGCCTAGAATGAAGCAAACATGCCGCTAAAGGATGAGTTGTCAGTCTTCAGAAAAACCTCACTGTTGTATTTCATGTCATTTAAGGTAAAAAAATCATATATGCTCCACATGGAACTGGGCTGGGAAGAAAAGAGAGGGTGACAGCTATAGGGGTGTTCCTACATTAAGTCAAAATAATGCCAAAGTTCAGCACCTTCAAGCAATGAGGCTCTTGAGGTAATGGGTCATCTCATGCCTGCTGGCCCCACAGGACCCTGCACACTGACAGACTCCTTTGGCTCACAAACTGGCCACAATATGACATGATAATTGGGAAGGGAGCAGACACATGTCACACTGAATTAACCAAGTGACTGTTATTTGTTCAACACCACAGAATACCTGTAAGGAAAACTTTCCTGATTGTCTGCAGTGATAGCTCAAGCACAGGAACACGTAAAGATTGCTTTGGTCTCTGATCACATTTTGCTGCTTCAGAGAACTGGGGTGTAGAGACCTGATAAATGGTTTTTCAACCATTTTAGAAGTCCTTCTGAAAGTATCAAATGGTCGTGAGAAATTTCATATTCATACCTTGATAAGCTGAGGTGCTCTGCACAAAATGACTGCCCTTTAGCTGCTGGGAAAAACCCTTCTTTGGCTGAGGGGTCAAACTGCATTTCCCATCACAGATTGTTCATGATTCTTTTTCAGTGCAGAAGGGTTCATTGAGCCTTCCTTTTGGCCTTATCCAGGATTCTGGCTTGAATTCTTTTTGACTACCTGCTTACTCCCATCACAACTCAGAAAAAGTGTCACCCTTTGATTCCTGCTCTAAAACTCAGCAGTCACTTGCAGTCACTTGCCATATTACCACTAAAGCCAGTCATAGCCAACAGTGGAAAAGTGGGAAAGGTCAAAACATAGTGTTTCTGGCTCCCAAGGCCCAGAACAGTTCTTATCCAGGAGGGTGTCCAGGAAACAAGTCTTTTGTCTGTGTATGGTTCTTGTGCAGGTTCTCCACAAACCCATTAGGGCCTGGCATCAGCACAGTGGGATAGAGAGACTTTGATGTGATTCTAGGAAGGAATTTTAGGTTTGTGGTTGTCATCTACCCAGAGAAAAAAACCTTCTGTTTCTGCCTGCTCAGCGAGTTATTTATTTCCCTGTTTCCCCCTGAAAGCACTGCACCAAAATCACGTGAAAATTCAACAGTACAGCATGCTTCAAGAGGGGGACATTTTTGTGAGCAAGTTTATTTGGAGATAAACCAATAAGAACTGTTTCAAAAATATCCTTCACCAGCTCCCTCTGTGCCTGGAGGCCAGCTCCCAACTCAAGGGCAGCTGAACGGACATGGCTGTCTGTGTTCCGTGGCCTCATCAAAGCAACAATCCTTGACAAAGAGAAAAATGCTCTGTCCAAGAGATTTTGAATTGCCCAAATATATGTTTATGACTGAACCATCTCTCTGTATCCCCAGAGATTAGTAGGAACTCTTTGGTGTGCTGTCTCTCACCTCTGAACTTGAGTCTTTGCCCCTTTTGATGATGGGTTTTGGATTGGCAGTGACCCCTGTGCATTAATAACAACTCCCAGCTCCCAGAGTCATTCCACTTGACTCTGAAATTATAGCAGAGGGGGCAACACAGGGCTGAGTTCATTGGGAAAGGCACAGCCTGGAGCCACACATTTGACCATGGAGCATTGCTCCTCACCATCCATAAATGTGATAGCAGGTAAGCACTGAGACCTGTCAGCAAGACTGGTCCTCCCCAGCTGCCGATGACATAAATCCACTGCATCCTCCTTTGTATCCATAGAAACTTCCCTGCTGTCTGCAAGAGGCCAGCAAAGAGCTTTATTTCTCTGTAGCTATCCCTTAACATAACATATACAGGAAAAGGGTGAGGAGATCAGCAGAACCTTCATCCAGCAGCATCAGTAGGGTCATGACAGTGTTGGTGAGGCAAAAGCAACTTTAGCCTGATATTTCAGCTGGGATGCTTCTCTACATCTCTTGGCTGCAAGTTTCAAATCCACTTAAGGGACTTGAAGACCCATCTCCCATTAATTTTCAATGGAAAGGGACCACCTTAGTCCTCCAGGAAGCTGAAGAGTTATAGCAATTGAAAAGCCAAGGCATGGGCTACAGGTCTTCTGAGGATAACATCCATCTTGAGATTCGCGGCATCTGGGGTGAAGCTGGAAATCATAAGATACACAGCCAAGTGTCCTTCTAGACAGGAATGCAAAGGCTAAAAAAGGACAAAAACGCATGAAAAAAATGGGGATTTTAAAGCTCTTTTCTGAACTTACATAAGCTCTGTCAAGCTTAGGGTGGGAGGACAAGTCGTTCTGCTTTTTAATCCAAGTCAGTTCTCAAACATATAGCAGTACTAATTAGAATTTTTGCAAAGGCAAAAGCTTTTCATTGGTAAATGACTTTTTTAATTTAAGCACCCTGAAAAGCAAATATGATATTAGACTGTCTATTTCTCATGAAGTGTTGGATGACATTCTTAGTGCACTGTCAGAATTGTTACTGAAATTATCATCAAGGATTTTTATTTCTTGGTTCTTTCATAATTCTTGCTAGACTGTTTTTTAATTTTTGGTAAATGCAATACAAAGACTCTCTACCACATGTTTTGAAAAGATGCAGTGCATTCTAAACATAACAAAAACAAATCCAAAACTCTTTATAATGGGAACTATTTGCAGGTCTCCACATGTATTTCTCAGTTATTAATTTCTATCACCAGAATTCCCCAAGAAAAGTTTCTCTATTCTTGGGAAGAGTTTTTTCATGATACTGTGAAATAAATTTTAGTGCCATTATAGCAACAACTGACTGCCATTTGTTCAGTTCACTCATTCTTATATTCCTAATGCACCTACTACTGTGACATCTAGGCTGTGGGAGAGACTGGGCTGAACAGAAAGGTCTGGGCTCAGCTTTTCTCTGTGGTCTGTCCCCAACATCATCTGCCTAAAGACTTACAACCTCTAAAAGACTTATAACCTGCACCAGGGAGAGAAACATGAAAGGCGAGCTAATGAAGGAAGGAAGAAATATCGGTACCCAGAATGTGATGAGAGTGTTAGGGCAAAGAATATTTCATAGGGATATTAATATTTCCACTTACACTGTTCTCTGTGTGGCAGACAGATAACAGGGGGAAAAATGCTTTACAAGAGACAGAAAGGTAAGACAGATTGGCCAGAATGGAAATAGTTTTAAAAATTTACTACTCGAAGGTTTCGGCGGGTAACAAGGATTTACCATCCCTGTCAACCTCAGCTTCCTTCTGAGACCTGAACATACAACATTGCTCATCTCTAGGCAAACTGCTTCAGACAAAGAGGTAGGGCCTTTATATAGTTATTGTTCTCAGAGGTAATTAAAACTTCCATCAGATCTCACTGAGGAGCACAGAGGTATAGAAAGCAAACGGTAGAAAAATAATATGAAAAGAACTTCTTGCCTCATCTTCAATTAGCCATGCTGTCTCTAGCACATTAACTGCATGGTTCATTACTGATGAATAACTACCATTAAGGTAATGGACTCAAACTGGAGACACTGGAATCACTCATTTGGGGAGCGTTTAGTACAAAACCATTTCCCAATGGATAACAAGGGGGAGAGAGGGAAGTGGACTCTTCCCAGACTGGGTACCAACTGCACATAATCTGAGTGCACTCATCCCAGTCTCAAAAACCTTTTCCTCATGAAAAAACACTGTAAAAAATTATAACTGACTTTGTTTTGCTTTGTTTAAGAAAGCATAATAGCAAGAACTGATCCTTCAAATTAAGAGGAATATAAAAAAGTTCATAGTCTTCTCCCTCATTCCACCGAAAATCCTGTGAAGGGGAGGGCTCAACAGCATGTATGTGACAGCATCATGCCACATTCACACTACATAAATTTACTCCACTTTTAAGCCTCTGAATCTGGGAGGCTGAAATCTGATTTCAGTAACAGAAGAATGAATCTACTGAAGAAACAGTGAGCTTTGCTCCTCATTAACCTCACATATGTCTGCATATATTCCATAAGTTCCATGATCTGTAGCTCAAGCCTGAGCCTCTCATCCACTGTCCCAGGCCCTAGACAGTGTGATCTCTGCCAGCCACAAGAAGTGACTCAGGCCTGAGTTCTCCACACTCAGAGCAAGGAGGTAGGCAGGGCCCTGCAGAACTGTTCCTGGAGATGGGAGTTTTATTGAAAAAATCATCCAAGATGCAGCAGGTTTAAAACATTTAAATCATTGTGAAAGAGACTAAGTCTTCCAGTGACAAATCCTGGGAGTCCTTGCAGAGTCACGCACACACTTGGCACGCAAAAGAAAGAAACGGGTGTCAGGTCCACTCATTTCTTGACTTCCTATACCATCTCCCCAGCATAAAGAGGGATGAGGTCCTATGAAACAAGCCAGAGGATGCAGGAGAGCACTATATACAGTATTTTGTCAGGATATTCTTCTCTTTATGAGAAGCATATTATTCCCCTTATATATTCCCTTTATGTATTCCCTTTATATAAAGGAATTTGGAACAGATCCACAGCTATCAATGTGGATCACTTAAAGTCTCCTGACTTCATTAAAGCCCTTCAGATGCTGAGAAAGATGGGAATCAAATTATTATTTTATTTATCCAGTTTTCACTCAACAGGATGATGAGGATTTTTTAGCCTGGTTCTGTGCCTCTTTACCTGCTGCAACACAAAGCTTTCTTCCTTCAGGAAACCCCAAGCCCAGGTTTGTTCTGCTGAGAGGAGATAAAAAGTCATCTGTTAGAGTGCCAGGTAAGTGGTATCCTTTTGCACACTACAGAAGAGAAAAGAGCTGGTAACAAGTACTGTAGGGTGTCCGAGGGGCAATGAAGAGAACAGTAGTGCACTGGATCATGGCAGCACCTGCTGCCTGAGAACTGCATGATACACGTCCTTATGGTTCCCTGAAGCCCAGGAGTGGAGTGACAGAGAAGAAGAAGGGTCAAAAGAATCCCTCAAAGCTCAGCCCTTGGCCTCATGAGCTCAGGAAAATGGGAACAGCAGGACTGAAGCACACAGGTGGCCTGTCTGGCTCTATCCAGCATTAGGCAGTGATGTGCTAAGGCTGTGGTACAGTCTTTTGGGTGCCTTTCCTGGCCATAAAATTTAGCTCTCTCTATACAGAGCTATCTATAGAACTTTTGCAGTTCCAGAAACAATAAGATTTCTTTAACATGTTTGCCCTGCCACTGTCTGGCACTTTTTATTCCACCAGAAGCTAAGCCTTGACACCTCTGCTGAATTTTGAGAGGAAAATCTGGCTTCTTGTTTCACCTGAGCGGAAAGGCTGTGACAGAAAGGCTGCAAGAAGGGAACAGAATCACTGTGAAAGAGAGGGAGAGGGAAAGGGATTGACTAATTCAAGTATTGAAGTAGGCTTTCTTGTGCTCTTACCTGCAGTGGAGGACTTGCCTGCAATCTTACCCTCCCAATCCCTTTTTCATCCAATACTCAAGGTGCCAGCACATCCAGACACCAATTCCCCATCTCCTAAAGCTGTTCTGATTTTCCTGCTTCCCTGTCCCTTGTTCTGCCCTGATTCACATCTCCCCAGAACCTTTCCCTTTGAGTACAGGGTCTGAGAAGTGAAAGGAGCACCAGATGCCAGAATTAGTCCATGCCATATTGCCATGCAGGTCAGTAGAGCTGACACAAACTTCTTATGGTATAAAGAAGTCAAAATCTCCAACAGCAGCTGCAAGTAATGTACCACACTAGCACTATCTGTACTACACCCTGGGGGTACTTGGAGTAGTATATTAAAGGAGTCCTTTAAGTCTGCCTGCTCTCGTTGTCCGTATTGTATTACAGGAAGATATTAGAACAGAGCCATTGGAAGAATAAGACTGGGGAAGAGAATCTTTGGGGAAAATTTACTTTCTCAGCCTCTCCTATTCAGCTCTGGACTAAGCAGCTCTCTGTCATGATGTTTCTTTTCCAATCAGCTGCTCAGAACTGGCAAGCAATTTCAGTGAGAGATGTCATGTTGTTCCTTTGCTTTCCTGGAAGGAAGTTTCAGTGCAGAAGTCTTGATTCAGCAGATAACATTTTGGCTGTCAGCAAGGAGTTAGAGACCATTCTGGAATTTATGGAGCAAGAAAGGCAGAATCTTTAACAGACACAGGACAAATGAGAATGAAGTTTGGTATGCCTCTTCCACTCTTCCTGAATAAAAGAATGATACAACTGAAAACACAAGGTTTTATCATGCAGATCCAGATCAGCCTTCACTTCCCTGACAGGGAGATATCCTAGCCCTCAGATATGGCTCATATCATCCTGCTTAAGTAGCTCCCCTGATCCTGCATCTCTCTGCTCCCTGCAAGACCCCAGGACCACAGCTGACTCGTGCCATGGTGATTATCCACACCAACTGCCCCATACAACCTCAAACCAGCCTCTATTCTCTGCCAGAGCCTGAGCCAGTGCCCATGGCCCTGGCACACATGCCCTGCTCCAGCTGGGGTTTGTGGCCCTCATGGAGTACCCTCTGAAAACCACGTGCACAAACACAGCCACCATAAACTGCCCTGGGACATCTGTCCCACACTCTCACAGTTAATGCTCTATAAACTCTACTGTTTTCCCTCAGGACTTCATCTCAAACACATCTAGGTCACGTTGAGGTCCGCACCTGCACAGCCCCAGTATCCTGTGCCAGACTCTCCATTATCCCTCAGCTCCTCAGCAGCACTGCTGCTGCCCACCATGATGCTCCCATCAGTCTGCAGCCCTTCCACACATCCACCGTAGCAAACAACCTCTTCTTTCCCAAAAAGCCTGTTTTCCCACCAACAGGGCTATTTTATCTTCTGCTCAAATTATTAACTCTACTTTAGCTGAGATCACCATGCCTATAACACGCCTAAAACATGTAAGAAACATAATCTCAGGTTTCTCATATACGCACACGGACAGAGAACTTTTCAGCACTAGTCCAGGTCAGACCTCTCCAAGCCATGGGGCTCAGCTGCTCAGCCCCCACCTCACTGGCAACTGGGCTGTCAAACAAGGCATTATTCTTGATGTTGCAATCACAAATGTCCAAGTGCTAATACTCAAAATAGTCTCCATCTGTTTTATTAAAGAACAGAGCTGTGGGTCAGGCTCTTTATTAGGTACTAAAATTTTAATCGAAGCAGTTTTTGAAGAACAAACTTTCCCAATGTGGTATAAATGTGTTTAGATACCCCAAAAATGCTGCATGTTTGGATTTAGAACCCATCTCAGGTTTTGTTTGATTAATTATTTATGGTATTGTTCTTTTTAAGACAACAACAGTTTATCTTTTGTGTTAGCTTCAGTTGGCTGGGAGGACAGAGACCTACCTACAAGCATATTCACCAGCCTCTGAAACAGCGAAGCACGTCATGTCTCTCCAAAGGGACAGGACAGTGTGTTGAAACTGACACAATAGCATGAATACCTCAGGTTACTTAACATTTTTAGTTTTTATTTCATCTTTTGCTAGATGCCTGTCTCTTGTCTAAACTGTAACTGTCTGGACATCAAAATCTCCTTGGCAGATCCCTGCATCAGGCTGACGGGGACCAAAACAGCACAGTTTGCTCCAGCTGGTAAAGTCACAGAATGACTGAAACCAAAAGAGGATGGAGGGAAGCAGTGGGTTTGGTAGGGTCAGTTTATAAGCCCCTTCCTTCTGTTTCTGTTTATTTTGATTTTGACACTTATCTCTGTTTACAGAGCAACAGATTATAGTCTTTGTTTTAATGTGGGGTTATTTGGGGTTTTTTGTTTGGTTTTTAAATTATTTATTTTTTAATTTAAAACTTTTTGCTCTGCTTTGTGGAACTTGTATAATGCACATCTCCATCTCAAGGCTCTGATCAAGTCGTGGTCATAGGAAATTTTGGTTATGCTATCATCACTTTCTAACAAGCTGCACCTATTTTGTGTTCTGGAGCACTGCTGTTTGTCTCTGTTGAAGAAGCAGTGTTTATTAGCTCAAGTTCAGTTCCCAGCTGCCACAGCTGGACTGCCAGCAGGTTGTGCAGGTCTCATTTGAGAGGTAGGTACTGCTGCAGGCTCTCCTGAGTGCCTCATCTCCGGGGATTGACACGACCTATCCCTCCTGAGGGACTGCACAGTGAACACAGACATCTGACTTCAGGGTTTAAATGCCTTTAAGGGGTAAATGCTTAAAATGTAAACATTCATGGCTGCAGGTAAAGTTTAAACTTTCAGCTGAAGGCTTCTGCTAAGCTCCAATTACTCTTGGAAAACCTGTCTCTGTATTGCCATAACTAAATTCTCAGTCAGGACCCAAAACCTTATGATAAAACAAACTCCTTGGTCTTTAAATTACTTTCCCAAGGTTTTATGTGGATTTTAAAGTCACAGTCATTTGCCACATTTCAAGTAAAATGGGAGATCATTCAAAATTATGAGGGCAAGAAGTAAAGTTTTAAAATACAGCAATTATTAATACATCAAGGATCAAAAGAGTAGGCATTATTCAACACTAAACCTGCTAACAGACATATCCAATAGGGGTAAATTTCACCTCAGTGTCTTTAGAACCAGTTTTCCATATTATTTTCCATTTTCAGGGATCATCTCAGAGCTAAGATTCCTAAGGAGAAAGTGTCTTATGCTCTTTTTTCCGATAATATTCCTAGTGTTTCTGGGTCTCAAACACTGGAAACTATAATATATAACCTATGTTTTGTTCATTATTTATTTGGGTTTTTTTTCTTTCCAACATACAGTGCAATTTTTGTTTCTTGCCAGCTCCTAAATTCTTAAGATAAGGGGTTTTTTTCCTGGGTGACCTGAAGTTAGGAATTCTGTTCTCATGCAACCATGTGAGTGTTATTCCAGTTTAATACTGTGAAGAAGCTTTTGCTTCTTCTCCAAGACCACCTTCCACTTCTGTGTGAAGCATAAAACCCAGAGTGGCAGAAGACTGCATCTCATCAGACTCCCTTGAGAGATCTATTGAGCAAACTCACTCTTTTCTTGAAATGAGTCCTTCTTCTACGTTAGTAGGCAGAATAAGAATAAGCATCTGTCTTCATGAAGTTTCATGCTAGCTTGAGGCACACCTTTGTAACATTGAGGGTCACTTGGGGGTTGTGTTGACCTGAGTTCTCTCTCCTCTTCCTGCCCAGGGAAAGCATCTTTTGCCCAAAAGAGCTTCCTTGGGCTTGCTTTGAGCAACAAGCAACAGAGATGAACATCAGCTCAAGCATGACCAGTTTTGGCAGCTAATGTTAACTTGCAGTGACACCTACAGAGATAAGGGAATTCAGAGTGGGATATTAGGACTTTTTCAAAGACATTTAATTAGTCCAACAATGGCTTGGCTTTGCAAAGTGTTTCTTTTCACTTTGTGCCTGTTAGAAACCCTCAATCATTCATAGCATTATAATTCATGGTTACGATTTTGTGTCCCGGTGAATAATTAAAGCTGCATAAGCTCTGAAACTTTTATTACTAGGTTAACCCTTCAGTTTTTTTTTCCATGGCAGCTCTTTGAAATGAAAGCCAGTGTTGCTGTTAGTGATGACTCACCATCCTAGCCAGTGTTTTTGATGCATAAAAAAAATCAATTATTAAATGGAGCACTTTTCTCTTTAAAAACCATTCCTTTTAACTGTTTCCTATGCAAAGCTAGCACAAAGCTATCTATGGACAAGAATTACATTCCCTTAATCTGCTGATATTGCTAAGCACCTAGGCTTAATGAATCTGAGCACAGGAAGATCTAGACAGAGAATCAGTTGAAAATTGTACTAGGAAGCCCCTTCAGCTGGTGAAATATTTTTCTAGACAGTGAAAATGCCTGACCCTTCTAAGACTGAACCAAGCAAAGCCATAGACATGGTGCTTGTAAGTTTTCATACTCACTTTTGCATATCTCTTTCTGCAGTCTTGGCAGCAACAGAAACAAGAGGATTTGATGCTGAAGCGTGAGAAGGCATTTAGTATTCCTACACTGTTGTGCTACTTTTTGTTCTAGAGCATTATCCATGGTATGCCACTTGTACAGCGTGCCAAATACCTGGTATAGCATGGCATGCATGCCAATAGCGAGACAACTCACACAGACAGGAAAACACCAACAGCAGATCATTTTTTAAAGTCTTCTAAACTAAAAATCCTACTAGCAGCCTTCTTTCTTACATCCCACTTCTACCTGCTGTATTTGTCGTTAAGGCTTTAATTGAATACTTTCAACATGACATCCCCTTCTCTGCCCTCTGCTTTAGGGCCCTTTCTTGGATTTACAAGAATTTCTGATGCACATGATTGCTGTGAGATATGTACAGGGATGAATTGCACCCTGCAAGGAGCAACTGAAATCCATAACTGAAGATTGCATAGCTGCAATGACTGGAAAATAGTAATTTCTTCTCTGGGACAATTAGTTGGGTCAAACTCAGGGAAAGCTGACAGTAGACAAGTTGCAGACTGATACCAGAATTTGTGGTGGCTCCACTTGTTTCACTGGATCTGTGCCAGCTTACGTCTTCCAGAAATCTGTCTCCCTCGGCTTCAGTGGTGTTACACCAAGGGCCAAACTGAGGTATACACCAACATTTAGCACCCCTTTTTCTAGGAGCAGGATGCCTGAGGAAGTCCGGTGGGTATCTCTGCCAAGGCTTCTCTCTGTCAGTGTCAGCCAAAGCAGCACACATCATGTCTCATGTCCCACACCTTAAGAACATACAGAGGGACATCATGACCAGGGACCAGCTGGCATACACTTAGGTCTTACCTTAATGAAGTTCCTGAGTCAATTTGAGCCCAAATAGAGTTCAGGCTTTCCCCCTGCCTGGCCCATGGTGAGGAATTAATGAGGTACTGAGGTCACCTAACTTCTCATTGGACCTTCTATGTGAGATGTGTTTGGTCAGAGGCTCCAAAGGCTCAGAGCTTCCACTCCATGAATGCTGGAGGGATTTTATTGTATTAAGGCAAGCAGCCAAGCATGTAAACCAGCAATGAGCTTTATTTGCAGTACAAATAAAAACAGAGAAAAAAAACAAGAGAAAAAAAAGAAACTTCTTTTTTCTCATGCTATTCCTGTCCATTTTATATCTTTGCTCAAGGACTGCTTGTAGGATGTTACAGGTGAATCCTCCTCCAGGGAAGGGCTGATGAGAGCCCACCCTGAGCACACAAAAGACATATGCTCCTCAAGTGCTCAAACCTGTCGGGGGAAAACAAACAGGACTACAACAGCTGAGGAGCCTGTGTGTATTTTTGGATTTCACTGAAGCGAAGACTCTCTGGGATATAGATTAAGATCTCTCACTTGTTGTTGCAGCTGTCTCAAAGCAGAGATGACAAAATCTCTCATAAACAGATGGAAAGGTCATTTGATTTCATGGTTGCTTTATCTGAGTACCTCTGTGTCCTCCACTGAAATGTTATTGTGTGCCTTCTTCAGAAATACTCCTCAGTGGTTACCCATTACAACACTTTAGGGTACATAGAGCATTAGGGATCACAGGGCAGCATCTGTTCTTAATTATAGTGGCATAAATTTAATAATTTCACTGACTTCAGCAGGAGCATTAATGGTTTACAGAAACATAAATGAAAACAGGATTTGGTCTTTGCAGTCCAAATCGTGCATGAAGGTGTCTATCTTCTTAAACTGAAGAGTATTAGAAACAATGGAAATATTGTTACCACAGTAAGAAGGAATACCATTTCTAAGTCAACAGCATGATATTCTCTTCCTTTCAGTACACTCAGTGCTGATGGATGCTAAAGATTAACTTAGCATTTGTCAGCAGAATGTTCCTCCAACACTCAAAAATCCCTCTTAATCAGAATTTAAACTTTTGATAATGACAGAATTATTATTATGTCATTCTGATTGTAATTTCTATTTATTTATTTATTTGTGTATCCACTTACAATATAAAGGTAAAAGGCTTCAAAGCTCTAAGATATTTTTCTTTTTCCCAGCCTGAAGCATTAATTGGCCTAGAATTCACTTCAGTATTTTGGTTTGTTTCTCATCAAGTTCTAATGCCAACAGTCAGAAATATTAATACCTTCTGTGGAAGAAACAGGGTATTTATTTCCTTCATTTTATAGATAATGTGTTTATCTAAATATTGTTAGCCTAATGATTTTTCTTAGAAGTCAGTCATATTTTTATTACTGACTAAAAATATAATTAGACAGATCAGTATTTTCACAAATTGTCCTTTTTAACACAATATTTTCCTCTTGTAGGTCTTACATATCAATGGAGTGCATGGGGGGAAAGAAGCAAGAGGAGACAGTGCATGTATCCAACTGAGAGGAAACACAATAGGACAGAAGAAACACCAGCAAAGCCCCTAAGTCTAACAGACTAGAACAGCACTAGACTAGTGCTGCCAGCAAAATGATGAAGAACGCAAGGAAGAAGAAGGAACTCAAAGCTTCTGGCTCACATTGCCTGACTTCTTCCCTGAAAAGTTCCCCTTTCCTCACTCACCAGAAGCACCCCTTTAGCAAGACTCTGCTCCTAATTTAAGCACTGGAGATGCATGGGTAGCCATCGGTGGTAGGAGCTCCTGTGTAACTCTTGTAGACTTGAGATGGTTGGATAAGACACCACCAAGGCCTCCTCAGACACAGCAGGAGGGCTCAAAGCATGGGGTAAAGGATAAGAGAGCAGTGGTCAGCCCTGGTATTTACCTTATTGCCTGATGTAGGGTGCATGAATGCATCCCTCAGGAAGACACAAACCTTGTGAAAGAGAATCAGCATCAGCTGGAGAGCTTCACTGCTGCAAGCACCACGGATGGTTTCAAGGAGCATATTTGGAGGGCTCAAATGCTCTGGGGAAATGGGCTGAGATGCTGCTCAGTTAGTCTCCAAAGACTCTTGTTCAGTCTCTAAAGAGCCTGAGGAACAGGACCTCCAAGCTGACATTCAATTTAAAATCAATTTAGAAATAAAAATTAGACGCATTATGCAATCTGTGTGAATGGAAAAGATTTGAAGGTAGATGTCAGGCTGAAGACTTTCATTTGGGCACAAATAACATCCAGAATGGGAGGAAATCATGTCCAAAAAATTACAGCTTTGCAGTCACTGAACTATTCTAAATGCTGATCACTATACTTTATTTGAGGAGTAAATTTTAAGGTATTTTATGATTTTCCCTCCTCTAACCTTGACTGGGAAATATGGTTGTCATGGATTTTAGTTACAGTTGTGACTTATGTAAGTCCTGGAAAAAGCAGAACCCTTCTCCATACTTTGCAAAGAGTTAAAATTCATACTGGGAAAAGCAAAGTGTAGTTTGCTTGATGCTGTTTAACATTTCCATTCTTTTTATTCAAACACAGAGTGAAGAAAATACCAGGGCAAATCTTTTCTGACTTACTGAGGGTTTTGTTTTGTTTAAGCTAGGGAAGAGATTTGGATCACTGCTTATTATTTTTGTAACTTGTTCCACCTATAAATCTGTCTATTTAAATACCCCTCATCACCTGAGCACTTAAGATTTGAGGATCTATTTTGAGTCCTGGTGGCAGATCAGCCATAACAGAGAGTTTATCTCTGCTACAGGTCTGTTTGCAGGTAGTTATTTATTACCTTTGCTGCTTGGAATCTTGTAATGCCCATACCTAAGGATAATCTGTTATGTTTGTTCTAAAAAAAAAAGCAAAGGAAAGAAAAGGTATATGCAGGGACGGTGGAGACAGATAATTATAGAAAGAGCACCATCTATTGTCAGGCAAAAAAACCCATGAATGCTGTTTATAGGCATAGAGCTTCAACAATGTGGAAACATCTGTGGGATTTGGACCTATTCCAAAAACAGAGCAAAAAGTACTTTGAATGCTTTTGGCCCTAAGATGAAATGGTCTGGGTGATATGAATCCTGTCAAGTAATATGTCATAAAATATGAGATCCTGTCATTTACATCAGGCTTTCTTTGTAGGGTTCCAGTAGAAGAAGTGGGTCATGAATGGAAACTGAGTCACAACTTGATGAATGGGGACAGCTGAGGTGTTTAATGGGATATTTGGATGACATGGGAGCTAAAAAATAAGTCGTGAGAAGCCCTGGCTGGCTGCAGGCAGCACTCAGCTCTGGGGCACAGTGCAGTGGGGCTTGTGCCCAAACCCAGTGGCTCTACAATGTTTTGGCTGAGGTGTGGGTTCTGCAGCCCTCATCCAACAGGGGCAGAGCACTGCCAGGTGGCCACAGGCAGAGCTGGCTCTCTGTGTCCTGCTCCATCACCCAGTGCAGACTAGCTCAGGCCTCCTACTCTTACTCTGCCTGCCAGCAGACACTGAAAAAGCCCCTGGACTGGTCTGGACTTTTGAGATTTGTATTTGAAGGCAGGAAGGAGAGGTGGGGATAATTCCTCAGTGACTATTTGGAAAGGCTGATTCATTCCTGGCAATATAAGTTACTATGCCAAGCACTTCATAAATCATTTATTCTTCTCTCTGCATTTTCAGTAGACAACCTAATTATTGGTTTAATGTCTTAATAGAAGTGAAGCACAGTGACTCTCCAGACCAGCTTGTGTGGCCTTTTCTACTGCAAACAACAGAAAGGAGAGAAATTGCCAAAGGAAGCCAAAAGGAATGAATGATAACTTTTTTCTCTCTCTTTCATTAGCTTTCCCATGTAGGGGAACCTGCCTTTGAACTTTACACACACACACACATAAGAAGAGAATGGAAGTTTGCAGGGACACCTCAAACCATCAGAAAAACCATTTTTCATCAACTACTAATATCAGCTAGCAGCTCAGGTACTCAGCATTGTGCAGTGGTTCCCTCAAAAGTGCACTCAACAATAAGCAGAAAATTTAGCAACTGAGAGTTTAAAGGAGGGCAGTATCTTTGTCCTCCAAATAGATTCATTTATGAAAGAACATGCCTCTACCAGGAGGCTTGTGCATGAGAAATAAAGCAAAATACAGAAGATGGTCCAAACAACCAGAGAGAGGTCATGTGGTCATAGCAGAGGTGAAGGAAAGCAGGTCCTGTGTGAGCCAAGCAGCCAAGGGATCACTAAAACCCACCAAGTTTTATGCAAGTAGACAAACACCAAGTGGGTATGAGCAGGGAACAGATGAGACATGTGGCAATGAGGTAATGCAGGCAGCTGTCAGCAGAACTTACCAGCTTGCTTGTGTGGTTCTCTGATGAGTTAAAGCCTCTCTGGTCCCTGCAGTGACTGACTGTGAAGGGCGCTGTGCTTGGTAACTGATGCGGAGAAAAGGGGGAAAGCCTGCTGAAGTGGGCACAGGGGAGCTGACCATTTTGTCTTGATTCCAAAAACTACAGTTCCCTGGAATCTGAGCTAGGAGTGATAACATCACAAAAACAAGATCAGGGAATCTCACTGTTCTTGGCTGCCTGGCTAGCTATCTGGCCATGCTGCAGGTTCTTGATGACCTCTCCTCTCATGGCTGCCAGCAAAGAATGGGGCCTGACAAGTGCAGCATGTGGAAGACAGTGCAGTCTCTGGGGATGAGCACTTCCCAACCCTGGAGGTGGACATAGACCTGTCAGAAAACACTACAAAGCCCCTCCAGCTTGGTTCAGGCTCGGGAAGAAGGGGGCAGAGGTGATACAGTGTCCTGCTCCCCCTGACACTACAGGTGCACAGCAGCCTGTCAGTGCCCCATTCCCATGAGAAGAGCCTGAGCCAAGGTGCAAAGCAGGGTCCCACTGGCCTCTTCTCTTCCTTCCCAGATCACCCCCTCAGCTGTCTCTTCCCTGTGAAGACCACTTTGGGTACAATGGATGCAAGGGAGGGCAAAAGCATTTCCTTCAGCAAATTTTGTGCTATGAGTCCCAGACTATGAGTCAAAAGCAACTTTTTTTACACTTCAGGTCTCCTATCTGCAAGTGCAGTTGAAATGAATGAATGAAGGAGTAAATATCTTACAAAGCACAAAAATATTTGTTTTTCCTTTTCTAGTCTGTCACGTTCAGCATTGATTCAAAGGTCAGAACACTCTTTGTGTAGTCAAGCATCAGAGAAGCTTGATGATTACTGTATTTTCCACAAGGGATTTTAATAAATATAATTATTATTCCAAATTTATTGGATTTTTAAACACTGAAAGAAATAATGTTCACACGTACACCTTGACTGAACTAAGTCAAGGACTAGAAGTCCATTTGAGTAGAAATCTATCTCTCTTCTTCTAGTGGTGCCAAACCACAATGCCTTGTGTCTGTCTCTTCTGAGCCCATGCCTCAGAATATTTATGCAGCTTCAGTGGCTACACTCACAGACTCTTTTTTTCCCCTCAGTGGTACTGGATTTGAAGGAAAGAAACAGATGAGCACAAATCAAGACAAGGCCAACCTTGTAAATATGTGTGCTCTGGCATAAGTATCTAAACCAGGTCAAGTACAAGAACTAAGCAACCTGCCATTGTAAGCAGTGAAAAGTGATTTTTTTTTTTTTTAACTACTATATCAATCCAAAGGAGGACACGACAGTGGAAAGATTTTCTTGTATTATTTTTATGCATGAAGTCTGCATGATGTCAGATCTTATATTTCCCTTGAAACATACTGAACCTGAGAAAGAGTGGGATTAAACTTCTTCATCTCCTCTGTAATCTAGTGTGACTTCTTTCTCTTTCACTCTCACCTTGCTTCCTCTTTGATTATATGACAGTCTTATACAGACTTTTTCATCACTTGATAGTGAAGTGCTGAGCAGTGATGAGGGGTGTTATAGTCTGCATTTCCTGGGAAGTGAATTAAGACAGGGAAAATTGCTGAAACCACCCAGCAGCAGAGCTGAGAGTTATACCCAGCCTTACAGTCCCTTCTTGGAATTCCTCTCCTACATCAGGTAATAAAATACATTGTAAAGGAATACAGAGGAAATGCTCAGACTCTCATTTCCTACCTATTGAATGTTTCACTTGCAATTACATTATATAAACCTGATAAAGAAACCAGAAAAATAATAATACTAATAATACCAAACTCTACAGAGGAAAAAAAGGGGGGAAAGTAAGAACAAGGTGCAACCCATGAAAAATATCCTGAGAATTCACAAATACTGGAAGGAATACAGAGAAAAAAATAAGACTCTCTCTCCCCTGTCAAATGGAGCAAGCTCCAGCCATACAATATTCATTCTGCTAGCTCAGGTTTATAAGGAAATGTACTTTTAAACCTCAAGTACACGTGTGAAAAAGTAGGTGGGAATCTTTAGAGTTGATGAATTTGTTTGGTTTTTTAATTATTTACTTTTCTAGACATCATTAGATGAAGCTTTACTTCTGGTGTAACTCAAAGCTGGAGTGCCAGGATTTGGGGAATATTGTGGAGAACTGGGGAAGTGACAGCTGATTTCTCAAATTCTAGATGTGTGATTGGCTTGACTGCTATGGAAGGAAACACTAAGTAAGTGATAAGGACAACTGAGGAACCACGGCTGAAAAGGGAAAATGAGTCTCATCTTTAATATCTGCATTCCTCTCAGCAGCAACATGTACCTAAATACCTATCCTGTGAAATTCTAAGTGATATCTAACTTTGCTAAAAATGATGGTGACATCGTTCCCAGATGACATCCATCTGGTGATTCACAGGATGTGCATTGAATGTATATCACATTCAGCCTCACGAGAATTTTTTTCTTCAAAAATAGTGAAATGAGATAAAAAGCAACAAAAAAAAGCTTCCTACTCCCACATCATCCTTTTTCAATTAAAAAAAAAAAAAAAACCTATCATAAAATCTTTAAAATATAAGAAACAAGCCTACTTTCCAAAAGGATAACTAGTTCCACACGGAGTTTAGTTTTTGATAAATCAGTATTTCCAGATGAAAAATGCTTTAAAGTGTCCTGAATGTTCCATTTACTGAATTGAGCTCCAATGGTGCTGCATAAGAGCTGGCACCACAAAGAGCTCCATCAGTGCAGTTGTGGGGCTCTTCACAATGACACCAGGAAGCCGGTGGATCTGGGCTGTCCTCTGGCTTCATTAACATGTTGCAAGAGACAGAGACAAAGAAGAGACAGAACTACTGATGCAAAAGAGATTGCTACATTAGCCCTCAAAAGATCTTTATTCACCTACTGGCATACCCCCAACTTTTTCTGTGATTTTGGGGGAAACAATTCAGCATGTTCTGATCTGTTTCTGTAAGGGAATATCTTAAGACTTCCCTCTTTCCCCGTATTCATTTTTAGGAGAATTATTTCATGCAGGTAGGGCTGTGTCTCACTAGCTATCTGACAGAGAGAGATAACATCCAGCTGAGGGAGGCCCTGACCTCACCAGCTCATTACTGTAGGATAAACAATAAAGAACAAGAGCACGTTGCCAAAAAGCTTCTTTTTCTGGAGCTGCCAATTCAGAACCATTTGCCTGCATTTATTTGGTCTACAAGAATGAGTACCAAGGTAACAATGACATGAGCTACCAGACCTCTTGGAAGCACAGGTGAGCAAAGACCAGAGCCCAGCAGGGAATCCTTCTTCAGTTCATCCTTCCTTAGCATGGGAGTGTCTGAGTTTGTTCTTCCTGCGTGTAGCTTAGCAACTCTGCTGATCATGGGCATGAGAAATCACCTCCTCGTCACGGCAGGGAGAAGTGTGACCTATTGGATATGTCATCCCTAACCAGGAAGGCAAATGGACAGAAGAGATATTTCACCAGCTTCCAAGTCTTTGTGTTTCCTGAGGTTATCCAGTACCCAGCATAATCAATGGCCACTGGTAGTAAAAAAAGCGTTTCCAGCCTTCCCAAAGCAGGGCATCACACAGCATGGCATTTAACAGGCTTGGACAGGCTCTGCAAGGGAATGTGGCAGTCCTCTCAGCAGCAGCAATAAAGGTAAGTGTTGCAGGAAACTAAGAACTCTCATACCCTTGTTTCTGTGTGCTCCTCTAGCCTATCCCATTAGCCATTATCCCATCTCTCTGTATGATAACATCTTAGAACACAAATGTGTTTTCACAGTGCAGCCAGCTACACAAGAGGAACAGCACTGAGCTTGCAGAAGGGAAGGAGATCTTAGAAACAAAAACAAGTCAAGCTGATACTTATACTCGGGCCAGAGGCATTTTTCCCTGCTGGAGACTCATTGAACTAGGACGTAAGGAAGTCAAGGACACCATCAGTAAGGAGAAGATACAACTTCCCAGTCAAAGCAACTGCAGCCAATTCTCTTTGTGGTCCTGGTATCAGCAGAGCATCAAAGAAATGTGTTTGCTCTGTGCTCCTGGATTTCCTGCTCTAGCTTCCTGAAGAAGGTTTCCCAGTTTTTTAGCACTTCATCCATCGGTAAATTAAGAACAAAACCTTAGTGATCAAGGTCTAGACAAGTGCCCTGCTCCCATAAACTGGAGTCCAGCTGGGAATTACAGGGAAGATTTTGGAGTAGAAAATGTATTACCCTGGAAGTTGAGACGGAAAGAGAAAAAGATGGAGCTGCAACTAAGCTGAAAATGAACGGAAGGTCATGGACAAGGTGATGAGAATAAATTGTATGTTGAGGACTGGAGAAATTATGGCATTTCTGCACATCTTTGGGCCTTGAGGGACTGCACATTTCCTGCAAGAATTCTAACGAGTTTGGAGGCTCACATAGAGGGGAATGAGAGCTTTGCAGTATAGAGACTTGAGCATGCATGACCATATGCATCTGGAATGAAAATAATTGAGTCTTTCTCCCTCTGAAAAAGACAAAGGGAGAGCAGCCCAGGCCATGCCTTTGGGGAAATCAGCATATGCACAAAGCAGCAACAGGGGTATCTTGGGCATCTGCTCTTTCCAGCAGGGAACCAGCATATTCCTTTGGAGCTGCCTGGTAATTTTCTGTTTCAGACCAAAACCTTTGGAGAGGAGGAGGACTTGGCAGGGCAAAAGAGCAGGCTACGAAGACTTATTTTCTCAAAACTTGGATCTGACATTCATCCACCATCTAATATGTTCAAATATTTCTCTCACCTCCTGTAAGCAATGCACACATATAGATAATACTTTTGCTACTCCTTTTCTTAATATTACTGTCTATATGAGAATTGCAAGGCTCTTTGCAGAGAAAGGCTCATATCACCATGGGAAAAGCCTGGAATCCAGAATAGAAGCCATTCTTTCAAGGATGTACAGCTTTAGTGCAGCAAGATCAAAACTTGATACCAAATTTCCAAGTTCTCTAAGCCTGCTCCAGCACATCACTGTGTGTGCAGCCTGCAGATGCAACCTACTTTGAATTAAAAATAAGCCAACACCAAACACCCTCTGGCAAACATTTTAAAATTCTGTTCACGATGAAGAGGTTTGAACTGGCCTGGTTTTATTATTATCTTCAGCATTTTCATGGATTTTAATTTTATTTTCAAACATTATTATAGCACAAAGGAAAAAAAAAAGAAGTTTTGTTTCTTTTTTTAATAAGAGAACCAAGTTTTTCCTATGCACTTATAGGAGATTGATGAAGAGGTCCAATCCTGCAGAACTCTAGGCTCCAGAATCACATGCTTGAAACATCTTACATATAGCCATGAAAGTAACACAACCATGTCTTTGTCACACATGTATGGTTTCAAGAGCTGCAAAAAATAATCAACAGTCCAAAGACCTTGGCTGAGCTACTAACTGCTTCAATACTACTGCCCAGACAGTGATGGTGACATCAACATAAAGTGCCTAAAAATTCACCTTTTCCTTGTTAGAGACAAAATTCATTCTTTTCCTGCCATCTAAAGACTGTATAACTCCTCTGGCATTCACTTCCTAAGTCTCTGAAATCTCGTTTGAGGTAGTTCTGTACCCTCTCCAGGCTCTTCTTTTTGGGCACTTTGCTTTTGGGGCAGCAGGGACGGAGACCCACCACGGCCGTGGCTGAAGTGGATCAGCCTGCTGCAGGCTCCTTGGGACAGACCTGCAGCCAGATGGTGATTTAACTGATTTTAGCAGTCTTCTGATGTTTTAATGTACCTAGGGAATGGGTACTGGGATCATGCTCCCTGGTGCTGGAGGTGCTCCAAAGACCAAACAAAATGCCTGCTATCCTGCAGGGAGTACCAGCACAGATGGCCAGTTCAGGATTTTATCACAAGAGCAACTGAGTACAAGCAGCTCTGAGGCTTCCATCACACTCTTGAAGAGCCCACACTTGTTTACAGCCTGCATTGAGGCACACCTCTGGGTTTGCAGCCCATCAACCTGAATTGACCTGAATTCTCTTAGACTTGTAGCTTTATTTCATAATCCCCTTTCTGAGCAGTGACTGGAAACTGCCTTTCTTCCTCTAAGAGTACATACCCTGTGGAGCCACGCTGGGACAGGGATTGTTTAACGAAGTCATGCAGAAGCAAAAACCTTGCACCAGAGGGGTGAGGGCTCTGTCCCAGAACACCCCAGCATCTGATGGCTCAAGCAGTTCTTTATTGTCTTGGAAGAGGGATTCAGTTCCCTCCTCTGCCTGGGGAGGTTTGTGTTTGTTCTCCTCCTCCAGCAGGACTCCACTGACAATCAGCCCAGAGCAAGGCAGAGGGAGGGCAGGTCCTGAACTGCAGACCAGCAGTGGCTCCATTCACATCCTCCAATGAACCCAGCTGGCATCAGCGTGAAGGAACAAACCTTCGTTCTTGCAGAAGCAATTTCTCTGCTAAGAAATTATCTCACCTTCTCTTTAGTGTACACAGTGAATTTCAAGTGCTGGTATTAAAAGATGTTTCACTATCAGTCTGTGCCTGGAAATCATGGCCTCAGCAGCTAATCTATGCCTCTACTATCACTGCAGTGAAATAACTCTCTGTTGGTGCAAAACCACAATAGCAGTGCCAGCATTGGGGGGGGGACAAATTAAATCAGCTGTCTATACTATGTCTTCCTTTCTACTTCATAGAAAAACAGGATTTAATGTTCTACTGAACAAATCAGGTTATTCAGGTCTGAAAAGCCCCCCAAAACACAAATTTATGACAATATATATTTCATTCTTAGATATCAAAGTGCTCTATGCAGGTGGGTGATTACATCATTTCCTGCACTTTAGCAATGAAGCAACTCTCAAATATATGTGTTTCTGATCTGACTCCAGGTAAATGGCAGAAGAGCAAAATCTACTAATACCTAGTCTGTGCTACCTTGACTGACACTGTAAAATCTGGGGCTGGGAGGCTAGAGAAGGGAAGGAGAGGTGAGGAGAGCTAAGGCTGTATGTCAGGCACTCAAATTAGTCTCCAAACACCCAGGACAATACACTCTGCCAGTGTGTCCACAAGTGCTAAACGGCAGCTGAGTGCTTACAGGGAGCCTGACAAACGTGGGCACATCCATCATTTATTGGCAACTAGAAACAGAAATGTGGTGTGCAAGTGAACTGCCAGCCACTTGGTAATCGAAGAGCACTTCACTGTATTTATCAGTTCTATGACCAAGAACACATGAATTTTTTAATAATTGCTCCATTCACAGCCTCGCCACCACGTACTGAACTCAGACCATTTAAAAGCCATTAATTAATAATTTATTACTGATTACACTTCCCAATGTCATCCCAAATTGCTCCTTTAGTGGTGGTAGTAAACATGTCATGGCAGTCCCTTGTTCCACATTCCAGAGGCCAGCACATCACCTGTCTCTAATGGAGTATTACTCACCAGAAGTGCCCCAGTTCTTCTTTGTTGTGGCAGCAGCTCTGGAGCTCAGTGTAGGATAATCTTATCCATGGAATAACCCTGTTCCTCAGGATATATAATATAGCTGTGAAACCCCCAGCCAGGACTGGGGGAGTGATCAGACAGGGCTGCTTGAATACTACTCCAGAACCAGATGAAAATGTGACCTTTTCAAGGACTGGAGAAGAATGGCCTTTTCTTTTCTGGCCTTCCCCGAAGACACCTGGAGAAGTGAACCCCCCACTCCTGCTAAGGACTTTTTCCAAAGATCTTTTTTTTCAAAATTTTCTGGACTCCTTTGTGCTACTAATTAGACCATTTCTACCTCAGTCACAAATTAACAGTTTCAGTATATCTTCCAGTATGAGAATATTTCTGGCATAGAAAGTTTTTTTTTTATTTTTAAGCCGCATGAAATAATTTCCTAGGTCTGCCTCTTCTATTAACTCTTCAGATCTCCTGTGAAAACTTCTTTTCCACTTTGATTTTTTGCTCCACCACTGGTTCCTTTCCTTGCTCTGTTCTAATCTTAGTAAATTATTCACCATCCCACATCCATCACACCAGCATTTCCTGTAATTTATAGTGTCTACTATGTTGTATTATTTAACACCAAAAAGCATTTCAGGATTCAGCTTCAGATGTGTCAGGAAAGATGTAATGAATCGTGTTGCGCTGTATAAAACCCTCGGCAATAAAATGGAAAACGATTAATAGCTTAATGGTGATCATCCTGCTAATGTCTCAGGCTTTTGTGCCTTGTCACATTTATTCCACTGCAAAGGGGGCAGGAGCTTTTAAACTTGTTTGCTTCTCTCAGAGAAATTGCCTTTTTCCTTTTCAGCTAACACCACGTGCTTGTTAATGGAGTATTAATAATAACCATGTTATTACCTTCTTCCATCAGACAGGGAAGTCCACTAAATAATTTCCAGCAAAATCTCAATTCCAGATCATAAGTGCAGAAGGCAAAACCACAGCTTCTGGCAGTTTATTCAGATTTCATCATATTGTCATATCAAACTGAATTATTGAAGATGACTGGCAATTTACATATCTCCTCTTTAAGTCAAACAAGATAGTGTTCACTTCGTTATACCTCACTGCGTTTATAAATCTAGACTAGAAATCCAACTTGTTTGCATAGTATATAATGAAATGAGAATAAAATAAAGGTTTCTTTGGCAGGTGTGGCAGAACTGAAGCCTATCCCAGGCAAAAAACATAAAGACTATGCCAGCACCACTTGTATGGTGAAGGACATGTTGCCCACAACCTCTTAACCCTTTTGATTTCAATGACCATATGACTAATAATACATTAATTTGCCTAACATTCTGGGATTAGTTTTGTCTTTGCACCAGAGTAAGAAAGAGGAGGATTAAGTTCATTAATTTATATTAAAAGGAGCACACAAGAGTTGTAATCTATTTTGGTCTTGCATAACATTTTACCTTTCTATTAATTGTACTATAAAATTCACATTGGCTACGTTTTAAATGCACAACACTCAAACACCCTCTGAAATCAGGCATCCTCTGTGCTGTGTCTGTGAAAGTCAAGTGTCACTTTTTACATTCTCATTTCAAAATGATTCCTCTAATGACCAGGATAAAAAAAAAATGTATTATTCAGAACTGAGTAATAGCTTTCACTAGTCATAGTGATGGCTGGATGGGATACATGGATTTCTTACATGCCTTGTAAACATTTGATACAACTCCAGGTCTTCAGAAAAATATTTTACCCAGATGAGGATAACAGAATTTCCCTCTCAAGTTCTTAATGAACATATCTATATGCAGAACCTACATCCCTACTCAGACATCCATATTAAGTGGTTTTATTTTTCAGAAATGCAGGTCACACTGGATCTGATTTTGTCTCACAGCTTCTGAAACCAGACTGCTCCTGACTCGCTTTGGAAAGATGTTTTATGCTTTTATTCAGCTATTCACTGCTTTCACTGGGAGCAGTTCACATCAATATTTTTAAATAACTAACTCTTAAAGTGCAAATCTAACACCAACCTAGCCTGAAAACCACACCCTTTTTTTATGACTCTATATTGAGAACATGATCTCAGTGTTTAGACTCTATATAACAGTAATGCTCAATCCACAGGGAAGTTACAATCTTTAATTTCTTAATCATATAATTCATCTGGTTTTGCGCTCTTTGAACTACAGTGAATTCCTTTTATTTCCCTTGATAATACATCAGTCTCATGTCTACTGTCCCACTCGTGTGCCAGCTTGGTTACTTGTATTCAGTTAACATATCACACAGAATCCCAGGAAGGGTCAGGTTGGAAGGGACCACAGTGAATTATTTGCTCCATCCTCCCTGCTCAAGCAGGGCCATCCTGGAGCATGTGACACAGGGCTGCATCCAGGCAGTTCTTGAGTAAATCCAGGGAGGGAGACTCCACAACCTCTCTGGGCAATCTGTTCCCATGCTCAGTCACCTGCACAGTAAAGAAGTTATTCCTCATGTTCAGCTGGAAATTTCTGTGCATCAGTTTCTGCCTGTTGCCCTTTGTCCTTTTGCTGGGCACCGCTGAGCAGAGCCTGGAAACATCCTGTTGGCATCCCCCTTTCAGATACTGACAGACACTGATGAGGTCCCCTCTCAGCTGTGTCTTCTTGAGGCTGAACAGGCCTGGCTCCCTCAACCTTTCCCCATAAGAGAGATGCTCCAATCCCTTAATATTCTTTGTCACCCTCTTCAGGACCTACTCCACGTTACTTTTACTGAGGAGACAGTCTCTTGCACTGTGCATGACTCCTCATTAAAATAAGAGCACACCACTCAATATTTGGTTTACATTGATGTTATTGTTATTTTTCTTGCTAAAGCCAAAGGCCATAAAGTGTAATTACTGATTCATATCTTAGCAAAGAGTAATCTTGTAAAAAGCTTTGTAGATGTATTAAAATGTCTTAAATGTACTAAAACAGGATTAGGAATGGGAAAAATAATGACAAGAAAGCAACATAAATTACTGCTTTCCAGACAGATCTCAAAATTCACCATCATGTAGAATGTCACACCTCAGCCTCAACTACAAAAAAGCAAGATAAATGGACATCAGGATAAAGTACATAAGGAAAAAAAACTTCTAAATTCTGGCACATGAATACACCAGCAATGTGCTTTAGAAAACTGATAATTTCTTGCTGTTAAACCTTTCCTTACCAATTTATAAGAACTGGAGACAGATTAATCCAGTGTTACCTTCAGTAGAGAAGTAAGTAAGGAAATTACAAGATAATGAAATCCACAGTTAAACATAAAAAACACAGGCCAGAAAGGTACACTGTCTGCACTTTTTGTCTATGGGACTCCAGGATATTATTGATTATGTAATACTAGGCTGAGAAAATTAAATGAGGCAGCAAATTGCAGAATCAGTTGGTAGCTACCCTGAGCAGTCTAAGTCCTCTCACTGAAAGGAATCCCAGTAAGAGATTTTCCCTAGGTAGTTCCTTCCCTTTGTACAGATGTTAGTTCTCCACATTTATAAGGCAAAATTCTCATGCAAATACTCGATGGAGAAGTGCCAGGGCATAATGGTCTGTGAAGCCATTTGTTTGGGCAGTTGGTTTGTGGTTGATTAAAGCCTGATGGCTTATTATTTTTTTCTAAATAAATAGTCCAATCTAATAAAAGCCATTACCTTCCTGGCCTCCCTTATACCTGAGCACCATCCCTCTGATGTGATGTGTTGCCATCCCTTCCTCTGCAAGGCATCCCTCGGGTGAGTGGGACACATCCCTGCTTATGGTAAGGATTGCCAGAGGGCAGGAGCTTTTCTTCTTTTCTCAGCCTGTAATGCCCTCCTTGCCTTTCTGATGTGCTCCAAAGGAACAGGGACACAGGGAGCTGTGCATTCACTGTGTAGAAAGGGATTAGGGAGTTTCTCCTTGAAGAGAGCATGAGTCCTCCCCCAATGGACCCTTCTCTCTCCTCTGCCTTGGAAACCACCACACTCACCATTCCTCAACACGAAACAAAAATCTTGGAGATTTCTGGAAAGCTGAGGTTTGGATAAGCTATCACAGTTTCTCAGATAAACATATATAACTCCTTCACAGGCAGCATGCAAAAAGACTTTATCAGCCTAAGTGCAGATTTCACTCAGTTTAAGAAACAGAATCATAAACAGTGAGGAGTGCCAGGGTACCAAAGATTGAACTTTTACATCTCCACTTATGCCATGTCTATGAAGTCAGGAGATAAAGAATATTTTTTACCAGAAACTGTGTATGTGTCTACTTAATCAACAGAAGGTTGGGAAGAAGCTCTGCCTTCAGTAAATGCAGGCTGCTGGGCTAAAAGGAAATCAGGGAGGGGACAGAAAAAGCCTTCCAAAATACTGCCATTAATCTTCTGAGGAGCTCCACATACAAACATTTGAGAAAAAAAACCTGAGACAGTGAATGCATCTCAACTGTTATGCACGCAGAGAAATTTGAGGAAACAGTTATTCAATCTTGTTCAAGTTTTGCCACTCAAAGTGAAATAATTCCTTAGTCCACAAAGAATCATCACTTTGTGATACAGTGCTACTGATACTGGAACAGATATGTGTCATTTGAGAATGAAACTGAAATGAGCCTAGAAATCAGCACAAATAGCAAAGAACTTCCTAATGCATGAGATTCAAGGAACCCAAATTGAAAGAATTTAACTGTGTTATTTTAGGTTCTTCAATCCAGCTGCAGGGGAACAAGAATGGAGCAAATGCCCATGTGTCATCAACTAGGGTGCTTCCTGGGTGAAAAGGACAGAACACTGATGAATTAAAAAGGAGTTATATTGCAGCTGATTAGAACAATGGAATTATCATGACAAGAAGAACTGACACTTCCACTGGGAGCTGTCTGGGGGCTGACAGGTTTTCAGGGAGGTATCTAGTTCAAGGCCATATGTTACAAGCTGTCCTTAGAGAAGTATTACAGGTGGAGAGAACATCAAGAAAACTGAAGCATCTGGCAACCTATATCCAGGGGACACCCAAGGCACTGTGCAGAGAGCATCCTGACACTACCTGAAGTAATGCACCCTCATTTGGTTGCTGTCAGTGAAAGACTGAGCAAAGCTTTCATCCCATAGAGCCAATTAAATAATCACTGCACCAACACACCCAGAGTAGGCAGACAGATGTAACTGCCCTTGTCTCTATGAAGTCCTCTGCAATGTATAGAAAAGACCATTTCACTAAGGAAGAGCTGCTCATTAACACCTGAAATATCTAACGTGCTTTATAGGAACTGTGCCAAAGACTTCCAATATCATGATGGTTTTTAATACAGCCTGCTTTCTGCAAAATCTGGATACCAAGGAGTTAAGTAGATGGTGTTTAGCCAGCAGCAGAAAGCTGTTTAGTTTATTTTTATTAAAGCATAGCATTATGTGCTATTTCTAGGTAACATGGAAAGTCCTTGACAAGCTACATGAAGTAGAAAAGAGCACAATAACATATTAATTTTAAAAATGGTAGTGGAAAGCAAGCTGGTAGAAGCTGGTACTGGAGTACGCTTTTCCTTTCAGTGAGACACAACTTTCCTCTTCTGCACTTGAGAAGGCAGCCTGTAGAAGTCAAAGGGTCATCTTCCCCAGCCAGCACCCTCCAGTTCTGCTCCTCCCTGAAATAAGCCTCTTGTCCTCCTGAAAAGAGAAGTATCCTTGGACTAAGTGTGATGGAAAGCAGCACTTTTATGCCTTTCTGCATTTTTTAAATTAATTTCCTTTGCCCCTCCATGAAGAGAGAAAGAAAATAAAAACAAACAACCCCAAAACCAAACAACAAAAACAGCAGCAACAAAAACTCACAGAAAATGTAAAAGGTGCCACTGCAGATCAACTCTTGGTGAAGTCTTTAAGATTTTCTGATAGCATAGTCAAAACATGATAAACCTGTTAGTTTATCAGTAACACCGACAGTTACATTCATTTATTTATCTGGAAGAACAGATCTGTAACTTAAGCATGAGCTCAGAACACTCCAAGTCTATCCCTCCCTTTTTCTGTGGCTTTCTTACTGTGATGAAATCCCTGCATTTCTTTGTGTTTTGTTCCCCCATTCATAAATGAGAGGTCCCCCACATTATCCAAGGATGTCCTTGTAAGGCTGTAAGTCCCTTCATCTGTCCAGCATGTCTTCCAGAGAGGAAGCAGGGGAAAAAAAGGACAGGAAAATAGTGGTACTAAATGAACAGTAAATAGAAATGTCAGGAGAGTGTATATGGGCCAAAATAATATCACATGACACAGAATAATTTAGAAAACAATAAAATCAAACTCCAGACCCTATTTAGCTCTTCTGGATAGAAGTCTATACACCGACCTGATTTTCCAGAGATATCAGCACTGGGATGGCTTGCACAGCCATAAGTCAATATCTGCCTGGGGAAGGGAGCTAAAGAGATGTGGGAATGACCATACCAGTTGCAGCGGACTTACAAGAAACCGGGAAGAAAATGATGGAAAATGTTGATGATTTAAGTGAGGACACATAACTGTAAGTAGCTATGGAAGAAAATGCATCTTCTAGAGAGAGAAAGGTAAGATCAGGATAAATTAGAAAGAGCAGGAAAATTCACAAGATAGGATTTTCTGTGAAAGACAACACTTTTGTCTTGGGTGGAAAAGATTTAATAATCTGATTTTCTAATGAAAAAATTTGTTTTAATGGTATCAACCTCAGCTCTTGGTTTTATTTAGGTTCTTAATTTTCTACCCTGTTATCAGTTCTTCTCAGAGTTTCTATAGTGTCTGTGTTATGTCTTTAGCCATTAATTTTATATCTCAACAAATGCAGTGGCTGATCTTCCTTTTACACTGGGGTAAAGTGTGGGGTAAAGAATTCAGTGACAATGTTTCCAATGACACAAAAGTTTTCCCTGTGTATCTGCTTTTCGTCATGTTCTCTCAGAGATGGGTCTCCATTTGATAGATGCACTGCTAGATAGGCTTGAGCTAAATGAAAATCTTTGTACAGAGTCACCAGTCCCTGTCCTACCCTGAACACACTGTGACCCTGTCACATAAGCTGGTGTGCAAAAGACAGCCACAACTTCTAGGTCCCACTTTTGGCTCAGCTGTGTCACTCCAGACAAGGCAGAGACTCAACTTTCAGTGCAGTGTTTCCATCTCATTATTTTATTGCCACTAATTGCATACAACCACATATAGTGCCTGTCTTAAAGACCTACTCTCAGTTTAAACCTCTGATTCCCACCATGTCTGAGGCCAGTCTAATCCCACAGCTCTTCTTGAGATTGTTTTTGTGTTTTATCTATGCTGTCCCCTGCAGAATGTCTCAAAATTCAAATTCCTTTGGAGGAATATATCCACACTTCCAGCAAAAAGTCACACCCACTGAGGGTGGGAATCATCTTGCTTAACAGCAGCCATTAAAAAGTTAGACAACTCCCTAAATAACCTGGCTGAGACAGAAAAAAATACTTTGAGAAGTAAATTCATTGACCCCGTACTAGGTTGTTCCCTCTCTTCACTGTCTACACAAGCCTAGATGGTGACCCCAGACTAATTTTTAAATGGCTGGTAATAAGGAAGATGAATATTACCCATTAAAGAATGGTAGGAAAAAATACTAAAGCTCCACTTCCAAGGTCCTATAACTTTTTCCCATCCCAGGGATATCAATATACAGGTTGTTGCTGGGACCACTTAGCACTGTCCTCTTTCTCTGCTCTGTTTTGGTCCCTGACATCACCTGCATATCCTTTTCTCCTGTTTTTCCCTTTTAAACCCTGAGGTGTCTCACGTTGCCCAGGGCAGGATTCTTCCTGAAGCAAGCCTTGCTCAAGATGCCTGCCTCCATACAGGTCATATCCATCTTTATTCAAATCTGTTGAGATGTTTCAAAGTGAAATCTATCACGCTGCTGTAATAAGTTTGACTTCAGGAAAATAAATGTTAGTCAAAGGTTAATAAACAATAGAAAGGGAGAACTTGTAGTAGTTGCAGTCTGTCTCTAGAATATTACTGGTCTGTATCACAGTTCCTATTAAGTATTATCCAATTTTGCTTGGCTTTTCCTAAGTAAATATTGAATATACTAAGATGTATTCTCCATTCCACTGGGCTGCAATAACCCTGCAAACTAAATATAGTGTAAAACCAGTATAAATGAATGGTAAAAAAGGCTCAGTGATCTGGATTCTGATCCTACAGCTCTGTGTGCACAGAAACTGAGCTTTATTTTGGCACAGGTGAGATGAAGTCTGTTCTGGTTCATAGTGTGAATGCTTCGGCAAACTATTGAATAAACACTAGATATAATATTCCAATTCTGATTATTTACTTTCTTTGCTCCACAGAAATCCCATTCATATGCCTGGTAGCAGTTCACATTTCAAGGTTTTTTCTTCTTTGTTCATTAATGAGTAAACATAGGTGAAAAGATTTCATTTTGGGGTCCTGCCAGTGATGGTGTGACAAGCCAATGCATTCTTCTCCCTTCCCTATTTCTGTTTGTCTCTCATGCTTGGAGGCTTTCAGTACTAAAGCTTTCCACACTCTGCACAACCAGTCCACAAGTTGCTTTGAAAGCTGCTGGCAATTCTGCCCTCAGCTTTCAGCTTTTCTCTTTTGCATCCCTAAGTAGTGCTGATCTGTAACAGTGACTTTAATTAAAATCCACTTTTGAGCCATGTGAGGTTGCAGGGTTTGCTTCTTTTGTTTTTCTGCTTTGAAAAGCTCACACGTGCTGGTTTCAATGAAAGAAGCCAACCTCCTTCACTGTCACGTAACAGAAATACACAAAAATGCAGTTCATGTACATTAATGTATATGTACACATGAGTTCAAAGGTATGTAATGCACATATATAAAATTATGTGAATTTGTGTGTGTCCAAGGGCTACAACACTGCTGTGATTTGGCTCTGCAGCCTCAAAGTGATGTCTTGCTTTAAATATATGACATAATGGTGCTGGCCTCTTTATGGGCTCAAGACCCACTCAGAAGAGTAAAAGGTCACCTGCAACAACAGCAGAAGCACTAAGTTCTGTATGAAGCATTCAGGTTTGAAAGGTGCTTGTTATCTCCTTTCAGAAGCATTTTGTCTTCATATGGAAGCATTGTGCTGACTCCTCTTACAGCTTGCCACACTCCAAAGGCACCCCAGTGCATTGTATCAGGGAACCTGTATTCACCAAAATTGAATTTCCTCATGTGAAAGAAGGTAGAGGTCCCCAGTGACCTTTTGAAGGCATCCTAGAGGAAATGACTGAGGCAGTTTACCTCTGATAATTTGCAGATGAGATACAAAAGGGAGTGGAAGCTGCCACGTTTAGGATCTGCCTCCTCCACAAGAGGACTCTCTGAAGCTGACTCCATCTGTGTCACAAGACTGTGGGAAAAAAGGCAGGTTCAAAGGGGGCACATTGCATGAAAGCTGAGTGCCAGAAGAATAGACTGGAAGCAGGCACACAGTGCATGATGCAAGTATTTCACTAAATACCAACACCAGAGAGATGCAAATAGACTGATGCTATCAAAACAAAATGTGATATTGGCCGTAGCTGGAGGGTACACATGGAACCTCTTGGAGAATAGAAGGAGAGAGATGTGAGGTGAGGGTGAGATGAGTGCATAGCAGTACTTTACTCTGGAAGTGAACAATACCAGAATTGCCATCTTGCAAAGAAGGAAGGATGAGCCAAGTATTTAATGACTCCCCAAAATAAACTCCAAATCCACCCCTATACACTGAAATACTATTAGGCTGAAATACTACACTGAAATGGTTGCCACCATGAATGAGTTTACTTTGAACAAATGGCTCTTGGCAGATATCCTGTTGTCCCTAGCTCATGAGAAGTTTCCTGTAGAGACCTGGAAGTGCATCTGATTGGGAGTGTCAATCTGAGTTGTGGAAGATTCAGCCTCTTTGCACATTTAGATGTTGGCTGATGGCTGCTGGAAGGAGCTATAGACTTCATGGTTCAAGGTTTTCACCTCTCCTTGGTTGCTCTGAATGAGCCCAAAGTAAGTGATTTAGTTTGACTTCGGTCCTTCACAGCTGCTCTCAAAGCATCTGCTCTCAGTGCTCGCATCTGCAGTGCTGTCTGTAACAACACCTTTTGGGATTTGTGTGCTGTCATTTTCTGTTGTTTCTTGCAAATTTCTGCTAATGACAGTGGCTAAGTTCCTCTTGGAGGACCTTTTATCTTGGTGCATTTTGTTTGCTTGTTTACACTCATTGGGGATGAAGACAGAAGATGGTCTGAGGCTAGGAAGAAATCCCCACTCTGATGCACAGACTGTGTTTGAATCCAGATTTTTGGCTCAACTGCCTGTTTCAAATCCATGTAGGTTTCTCACATAGAGGGTGATGTTCTGTTTTAACCAAATTAAAGACAGGGGAAAACATAAGATGCACGTGCAAATCCCACAGTAACAAATCTCATAAGTACTTCAAATAGAGCTTTTTCTTTAGCTCTTTCCTTAGACACCAGACTTGGATACAAGCTGATACCAGAAGCTGTGTGTGATGAAGGGCAATGAAGTTCATTATGGAAAGACCAGTCACCTGAAGCATCCCAAAATCTTGACATAGAGCTCAGCTCATTTTCAAGTACTTAGAGAAGCCTCTGCTTCCCAGTAAATCCCAGGGGCTTCAGTATTCCTGATGTCTCCAGGAGAAGTCTGGTCTCCTAATGTATCAGGAGGCACAAACAGGAGCAAGGCTGAGTTTGGCCACTTCACCATCTGAAGTGTAACCAAGCAGCCCTGGCTCCTGTAAGCCCACCACGGTGTGAGCACCTGCACAGGCATCACCCCTGTGAGCCAGGAACAAAATCATGGAAGGATTTCAGGCAATCCCTCTTCATATCATGTTTGACAACTGAGCCATGGTTTGGAGTAGTCAAGCAGTGATCCCGCCCCAGAATGCACCATCCCAATGCTAAATTAACTCCATTTACAATTGAGGATATATAAGACTCAGAGACCATCATGGTATCCACAGCACCACAGATGAAATCTCCCTTCAAAGAGAAGCTATTGTGTGTAACTAAGTCAGGGAATAGTCCAAGCACTCTCTAATGACAAGTGAGCCTTGATGCAATGCTTTCTGTACATAGATCAGAGGAAGAAAGCATTACGAGCTCAGGGAAGCTGGTTTTTATCTTGAATCATGGGTGATTACTTTTATTTTATCTTGTGCAGCTCAAGTTGTCACAGAGTACCTGTTCTTTATCAAAGTCTGACCTTGCCTGAGTGGCTTTCTCCAAGGGTCCCACTGGACAGTGCTATGCTGCTGAGACAAATAGTTGTGTTAGGATTCTTGTCTTCCTTTAATTCCATTCAGCCACTACTTGTGCTTACATTATTGCCTAGTGTCAAATTGGCCATAAGAAGGCCCCCTGTTATGCACAAAATCAAACTCGTAACAGAGGACAGCTGACCTTACATGTAAGCCTTTGAATTATCTGCAGTGGGACTCTGCACCAATGCACTTCTGCACAGAGGTGAAAGAAGTAACCTTTTTCACTCATCCCAAGAGGCTGCTAATCTTCTCCAAAAGGAGCAGCCAGTATTTTCCAAAACATGCAATGGTTTTGGGCAGCAGGACTCTGGCATCCTTCTTTAAAAAGAGCATAATTTTGCTCTTTTTAAAGTACTCAGCACTGAGCAGCAAAAACTTCATTATCTATTATGGGATTGTCAATTTTAGACCCCAAAACAGAGATCTTTAAGGACCCTTAAGTATCTGAAAATTTTGATTAGAGGATTCAACAAACGAAGGACACTGATGTTTGGTCATATGCTGATCACAGTCTGAAACATCAGGAAGTAGCTTCCTCCAGGAAAATGTTTTAGCTGGCATTATTTTCTTCCTTGCCTCTTAGTCAAGTGTCAGTGATGTTTTTGGGAAGTGTACAATATCAGACTAGATGGACCATTAGATAAGGCAATCATTTGGTCAGGAGGTAAACAGACAGAAATTTGTGTTGAGGCTGTGAAATGTAACTGTGTAATGTCTTTCTCATAATGTCAGTACAGCCCATCCACTTCCAGTCTCCTTTCTAGTTTTGCAAGATCATGTTGAAAATGGCATTTTAGAGCCTCAAGAAATATTTTCTTATGCACCTCACAGCAGCGTCTTTGCAAATGCAAAGTACTGTATGCCACGCTACATTTATGTACTTCAGGTTTGATAGATGAGGGATGCTAATGGAATGTAAACTATCAAATTAAAAACTTTCATATTAGGGATGCCAAAAGTGTTTTCTGTACCTAGCAAAGTGAGATGGTGCTTGCAATTTTTCCCTACTTTCTAATATGATGCAATATGCACATTCTTATATGTCACTTCTTTAAAAAGGTGAATGTACAATTTTAATGAGGAGGTGTTCCAGAATCACAAGAAACTGAATTAGTTTTACATTGAGCAGGTCCATTATGCAGTCTGCAGAAACTGCCAGATAATAACAGTTTACACACAAACCTTATGCCCGATTTTCCTCCTCCCACCAGTGCCAACTTGCCTCTACTCCCACATCACTCATTTCAGTAGAGATACTTTGCCCTTGGCCTGCAATAGGATAGAGCATGAAAGGGGAACTGGAACCACCTCTCACATCCAGTGCTCTTTCCTGAATGTGACAGGGACTGCAGAGGAGTCAGGGGCAGACCAGGTGTGCTGAATGGATCTGAGCCAGACTCTCAGCCCAGGAATACCAGTATCAGGACTCAGTACCTCTCAGCTGATCCCATGCAACCACATCCCCACTGGTGAGGAAACTAGGTAAAAGCAGACCAGGATCAGAAATTGGTCTCAAGACAGGGCTTGTGGCTGATATCTCAGATATTCCACTGCATTGATTTGTAATCCATTTGGAAGGAGATAACCATGGGGAAGGAGGTTGATGAAGAGATGGATCCCCTCCACCTGGACCATTTGTCTGCATTCCCTTTCTTGTGTTTTCATACTCTATAGAGTTTGCTGGTTGCTTGTCTACTGAAAGGCAAAGGAAGAGAATAATAAGAGGGGATCTCTTTCAAGAAGTAATTTGCAAAGGATGTTGAGGACAAAACTGTCTCCAATGGATGCTGGCTCTGTAAAAGATTCTCTAGATTCTAAAATATTAGATTACCAGGGACTGCAGAGTGGCAAAGGAGGGTAAACACATTAGAAGCCTGGTCAGGCGCTTGTTCCTCCAGCTGCTGCTGGTGCAGGTAATGCAGTTCAGTGCAGCCAGTTGCAAGATTAATGGAACTGTTCAAATATTTAATCCTATAAAGGTGTTACATGAAATGGTCACTGTAGCCTGCTTGTTTTTCAGCTTGCCAATGTGTGTGTCTGCACATGTGCTTCAACAGGGGGTCAGGGCAGGGAAAGGAAAAAATAAATCCCATACAGTTACTGGTGAATAAATATGGCCACAGCTTCCTATTTCTTAAATGGGACTGAGAAGCCCTGCAAGGTTTTGGCAGTACAAGGGAGGCAGTAGGTCAGACCTGGGTTATCCAGGTGGGCTTTGAAAGAGATATGGACTTACCATGGGGCTATTTGTCTGTTCTACACAAATCATAACAAGGAGAGACAAGTTGTTGGTGAGAGCAGTGGAAAGGTAGGAAAGAGAGAAAGATACAGCTTCCTCTCTCATCTCCCTAAATTTTTAAACTTCTGCTGTGGAAATATGCCCCTTGTCTGAAAAGATTCTGGTCAGTGTAGAAGACAGGCACAGGGACAGACAAGTGGTCTGTCATTACCACAGGTCACACTCTCACTCTCATCACCCAAACAAAACCCTGCTTTCTCATCTGAAACACCCCCAGCAAATTGAATAATTTCCTACTCATTTCCCTGCCTGTGGTGCCCTGAAAAGACTCTCTTTACTCTTTCTCTTTCCCTTATCTCAGTTTCCTCCATCTCTTAGAAGATTAATAACTTCTAAAACAAACCGGCTTTTTGAGCCTAACAAGTGGACTTTCTGGAGGAGTTTAAGGCATAGGCATGGACAGATCAGCACCCACTCTCAATCTGGCCTGAGGTGCTGGCTGAATAGACAAACAGGAAAATTGCTTCTAAGGGAAAAGACTTCCATGCCAACTTTGTCTGAGGGGACAATGAAGGTCAATCCCATTGACACTGAATGAAATGCTCCCATTAACTCTTCTTGCAATGAGGTAAAGAAGAATGAGCAGGTTTACTTACGACACTTGTACTGGTCTCATGCCAGAGCCAAGATCCCCCACGTCACATCCAACAAAACATTTTCATCCAGATCCTTATAAAGCACCAACAGGTGGGAAAGATAGGCTGCCAAATCTGCCTCAGACACATCAGTTTTAGCCCTTCTACACCCCACACTTGCCTTTGGCTGGGGCTGGACCAAAGCCTGCAGCCCATTTCACATGAGGCGCCATGCTGGCCACGAGATTGCCACGGCTTTCTGATCACTGCTGACTATCAGCTGTGGACTTATTATTTGCAAAGTGGCCAGCTCTTGTTTTGGATCCTGCTTCATTGCTTTTCCCATTACCGACACAAGGCAGTTTATTGCATTTATTCTGACTCACCATGCACGACAAAGCAGAGATTTAGGGTGGCATCACACAGCCCTCCTAGACCATCACTTACACGCTGTGTATAGCAAAAGCCTCCCAGAGACAGGAAATTGCTTCTGGTGGTTAGAAGCAGCTAGGACGTAAGGGAAAGTGTTTTCATCCTGAATGACTCTGGGGAGCGTTTTGATTCTACTAATGGCTCCATTTAATAGATAAAGCCACAGACAAACTCAGAGACAGCACAAGAGAGAGGTTTACTTGATAAATCCCCTTCTCTCCCCTGAAGTCACAAATGGGAGATTTTCCTCACAGCAAGTTTTTTTGACCTGTTGCTTTTTTCCCACAGCTTACTTGGCTCTTGCTCAGCCCAACACAGCCAAGGCTGGACAGGCTGCATGGAACATCTGAAAATTCAAGGCACAGCCCAATTTGCCTTTTTCCATATTGAAAGATTTCTGCCCTTCTGGAAAGACAGTGACATCAGGTAGTGTTAATAGGGAGAGAGGACTATATTCTCCCTCCTGTCGAGATCTCCTTTCCCAGTTGTATTTTACTGTGAAGAGCCACAAAAAGAAGAGCTGAGAGAGTTTTTCCTCCTCTCCTCAGCACTTTCCTGGGAGACAGGAAAGACATCACGATTGCAGAATTTCAGTTTGCAAAAGTACTGTAGGATGCTGTCTGTTCCAAGCTCTACTCTTAGCAGGAAAACTTCAAAGAAAATGCAGGATGCTCTGGGCCTTGTCCACTTGATTTTTTAATGCCTCCAGTGGTGGACATCCACAGATGGTCTGGGCCCTGTTCTGGTGCTGCACCATCTTCCTGGGAAATTTATTTTTCTTTCCAAAGAGGAATTTTTCTTGCTGTAACTTGCAGCCTTTTCTTCCTGTTTGGACGTTGTGGACTTCTGAGAAAGGCCTGGTTCCATCTTCCCTATATCCTTTTCTAGCCAGGTGAGAAGGGGAAGTAATATCCCCCTTTGCCTTCTCTTTTCCAGGCTGAGCAAATCCAATCTCTCAGCCTTTTTTATCCTGCACTCCAGCTCCTTGACCTTCTTGGTGGTCGTCCACCCAGAGCATTTTGTTCCATTTCGCTGATGTCTTGCACTGGAGGCATAAAACTGGACATGGTGATTCTAGATGGAGTCTCCCAGCCCCTGCCAATGCTGCTGCTACACAAGCAAAGCTTCCTGAAGATACTGGAGGCACCCTTGAAGCCCAAGAAGCAAGGCAATCCAAAATAGATATGGGAAAGAAAATAACACCCAAGAGCTCACGCAGAATGAAGAGGGAGGTTACAGCTGGGTGCAGAATTACCATTTGGAAAACACATTATTCATCCTATTTATGTAAATACAGTAAATCAGTGTAAAGCCAAACAGCCAGGCAATCAGAAAGCTGCAGAGACCTCCGTGGAGGGCAGAGCAATGACAGCCAATAGCTCTTTAAATAATAATAGTGTTTTTCCTATGGGACTCCCAGTTCATATCACTGCTGTGCTCAGCATGCAAAGATAAAGTTCCCCATGCCCCACAGAAGGCTCCAATTTCTCAAATAATTGATAGCTGAAGCTCTCCATGGAGGATCAGGTGGAGGAATTGAAAAGGAGCATCATAATGGCTGCAATTTTCATTCAGCACAAACCTGGTTTGGTTTGCACATGGGTATTAGGTTGATGATGGCTGCACTGAAGCTGCTGTCCTGAGAAGGAAAGTGAGGACTGACAGCTCAATTGAGTCCTGGACCTCTCAGCAAACAGCCAGGCCTGCACCTAGGAAAAACTAAGCAAATAGCTCAGGCAAAATGACTGTGAAACAGCAAAGATCTTGATTTACTTCAGGGGAAATAATGAATGGACTCCCCACACTGCATTTCATACCCTCAGTCAAGCTGTCTTTAAAAGGAATGAGGGGAGATGTGGAGGGAGGTGTGGGATGAAAGCAGACTTAACACTAATATATGAGTAGATCTCTTTTTCCTTCGGTTGTAAAAAATGCAGCAGATTTCAAATCTCAGACAAAAAAAAAAAAAGAGATACCAAATCCCACTACTCTCTTCAAGCTTCCTTATAGATTATGATAGTCTGGGCAGAGGTAGAGTGGTACACAGGGGGAAGGCATTCCCATTTGGAACTACAAATCCAGAACATAAAAATGCTTTATTGACAAAAACTATTCACAGAAGTGGGATCTCTTTATTTTGTTGTTGCAGAAGCATGGGGTCAGCGCTGTGCTGCATGAGGCAGCACATACAGTGAAAACCAGGATGCTGCTTTGCTACACCAGCTGACAAACTCAAGCAGAGATTTTCATTGTTGGTTTTTGTTTTCTTTTGTGGCACACTTGATTTCTTTTCCAGTGAAAGGGGAAAAAATGGTTGATAGAGCCATCACAGTCCTAATTCCAGAAAACTTACTGGTTTTAATTGCTCAGGCATTTTAGTAATGGTCCTCAGGAGTACACAGGCACGTGGATCCAAAGAGGTGAGGCAGGCAACAGGATGGAGCAAAACAGCACAGGTTCAGATTCCTGAGGTGGTGAGGTGACTTGCCCAAGGCCTTCTGGACATTTGTGTCAGAGGCAGAGCCTGAGGTGTGGAGCCCTCAGCCCCCAGTCATTTCCTTAATCACAAGACCCAGGTTCTTCCTAAGTTCACAACAAGCAAAGCAGATGCTTTTTCCTTTTTCCAGCCCACATGTAATAAGTGACAGGTGGGGTCACTCCCTCCCTGGGATGGTGTCACTGGATAGAAAAGGCACAGAGCCTGTCCAGACACCCTCTGCCCATGCCAGGTCTCAGCCTCTCAAGCAGGTGACATGGTGGGGACAGAGCAAGACTACGAGGCTGTGGGGGAATGTCTCAGGTGCAGACTGGGGAATGTGAAGAGGGGGCTGCTTGAATTGCAGATTGGGTGTGTAAGACATGGCAGCTTGGCCTTTGAAGCAGACACAGTGCTCGACTGGCAAGGCTGTCACTGCAATTCAAACAGACTGCAGGGGTTCACTGGGTCACACTTTGAAAGAAGGCAAATGCTGCAGGAATTGTTTGCCTGAATATTTAACACTGCAGCTGTGCACACAATTAAACACACAGATATCTGAGTAACACTTGGCTCAAGCAGTCATGCCAACACATTTAAAGATGTCAGCAATTACAGGTCTGTGCAATGGTGGCACAAGGAGACGAAAGCTAATCAACATTAGCAGAACCACGACTGGGTAAACAGCTATTCCCAATTCCCTTCCACTGCCTTCAGTGCTTCCAATTGCCTATTGTTCCACTGGAAATAATTCAACAGTTGCTAAACCTCTCTGTTGGCCAAACTAGTTGTTCATCTTTTTATTGGAGGGGCAAGGTGTGTGGGAATGAAACATAATACCTTTTATTAGATCATATTATTCTTCTCTCCTACTTTCCAAGAAGAGAGTGCCTTTGTGCTGAATTGTCATTCGCTACTCTCTTCAGATCTCACACACTTCAGAGACTTTCTTGCTGAATAAATCCCTGGAAAACATCACCTCATTCTAGTTGCAGTGGTGCTATTGTTACAGTGACAATGCAGCAGTGCTGGGTGTGGAGGTTCAGGTCACGACCCTTCACTTCTGGAAGAAGTGGGTGATTGTTAACCAGCCTGAGAAGGAACTTGCACATGTGGGAGGCTGCACCAGCAGCAGGGCTTGTACCACCACTGGGCACAAAGGTTGGCAGGCAGCATCAGCCCACATTCATGCCTGTCTGTGTTATACAACAGCCAGCAGAGTGACCTCAATTTGCCACAAAAAAATAGCAATAAAATCCAATAGAGGGATTTCTGAAGAATTTAGAGGGATGATGAGAAGAACAGCATGTTCCTCTGACCCTTTATGACCTTTACAGCTACAGCATTGCTGTGCATGTTTTGTCCACTGAAAACTGAGAGGCTGATCTTACCATCCACTAATTCACAAAAAATATAAAAATGAGATTCACCCAAGAATGTCTCCTGGGTTTCCATTTCTCTCAGCTTTTGTGGACAAAAAACAAAAATAGAAAATATTTTATTTGTTTGTTTGCTGAAACCATTTGCACAACATTATTTTCCTGGCTAGAACCATTGTAAAGAACCTTCAAAGGGCTCCTGGGAAAGGCAGCAGGGGCTGAGCTGTGCCACACTGCACAGAGTGACTGAAGACACTCACTGCAGGAGAGGCTCAGGGTACAGAGAGGGGCAGCAAGCTCCTGGAGGGGCAAGTTCCAGGAGGAAGCCAGAGAGTGGGAGCAAAGACTGCTCTAATGAGCAAAGGGACAAGTATGGTGAAGACAAGAGGCAGAAGGAATCTCCTGACACAGTGGCAAGAAAGAAGCTTCAGCTGAGAAGAGGAATGAGTGTGATTAGTTTGGTGGGAAGTGAAGGTGAAATTCAATAGGCTCAAGACAATGGAGAGCACACATAGGGCACTACAGGAAATCAGTGCAGTAGTTGAGAAAAAGCTCTTTCTCTTTGTGTGAAAATTTCTACCCCAGAACAAGCAATGCAACAAGGGGACCAATGGAACTGTTAATACAGTCTGAGCTTTTCTAGATGTCCTTGCCCAGCTCAGAACCTTTTAGATACCACCAGCCTGCAAATAATTTCTTCTAAATTTCCACTTATCAATGCAGGAAGTTGACTGTAGGAAAAGATGATCTCTGGCCAATAGTTGTCTGTGGTGGCTTATGGAAAAGGGTCACGAGGCAGGTGTGTTACTACGAGGAAGAGAGACAGAAACATCACGAAGCCAAGTGAAGAAACAGCCAAATACCAAGTGTCTGATCCAGAGGGAGGTTCAATAACAAAAAAGATGATTAGCAGGTGCAGAGGTGTTTTGTATTCTGCAGCTGGTTGCCCTGCTTCAGTGAGAATTCCCACTAGGGCAGAGCAAGGGTTCTGGGGACCTGTGAGTCACGGCTTTCTGAAACCTGAACACTTCTTGTCCACACAAACTTACTGGACTTGT